>SSNR01000012.1:230218-309533 GCA_006937965.1 Callopanchax toddi
GCAGTAATTGTCTATGGACTTAATGTTATTGGCCCATTTTTCCTTAACATAGATGCATGGACCGGACCCCCACCTCATTGTTTCTGTGATTTCTGGTTTCGGTTTTAAAGACGTAAGATGCGACCTGTTAGTGCCACAGCTGCGTCGGGTGAAGCCATCCCTGCTGTCCCTGATGAGTCTGTTGTCTTCCAGCTGTAGTCTCACCTCGTCCATTTTGTTCACAACAGACTTGGCGTTTGTGAGAAAAAGACTGGGGAGCGATGGTTTGTGTGGTGTATTCCTTAGCCTCTCTGACGCACTGGATCAGTGTCCTTGTTCCTGCTCTCTGTCCCTCTACTACCTTTTATTCTCAGGCAAAATGAATCATGGCGACCTCAGTGTTATGCACAGATATGTTGTGGAATCAAAGTAACTACGCGGTAACCGTCCCTTCTCTCAACTGTCCCAGTAATGGGACATTTTGTCAGCTGAAAACAATGTTTACCCAACAGGCTGCTGTTAGAATGAGCTGAACGGTAAAAAAGATGTACGATAATAGCACTGGATGAGAGTTCTGCACCGCTGCATTTGAGCGTGTCACCATCCTGAGACCACCTGCATTGTTTAGGAAACGTACCAACCTAATGTATCATCCTCTGAACATTTTACAATTGCATTTTTCCTGACCTTGGTCAGGAATCTGGAGTGTGATTGTAGATCAGAATCGGTTGATCTGATGTGATCTCAGTCCCAGAACATTCTGACCCGTACTTTGCGTTCTGTTCTGTTTCTGGTCCAGCTCGTGCATCAAGCGAGGCTGGCAGCGCTCCACTCTCATCATGTCAGCTCCTCAGACTTCGGCGTCGAAGGGAAAAGTCATGCTGAAGGAATACACAGATCGGTACGTTGAAATCGAACGCATCTTCCGCTGGATGACGTCTCACGTGGCCCATCGGGTCAAAACCCTGCGGCGCTCTGAGCAGCTAATGGAGGAGTGGTACTCTGACCCGGCTCAGTCCATGAAGATGTTCCTGTTTGCTCACCTGGCCCAGCCGCCGGCCTTCTTCTCCTCACTGTCTGTCAAGTTCACTGGCAGGATTGAGTTCATCTTTGTGGATGTTCGTCACTGGGACAACCGAAGCAGTCTGTCCGACATTGGGGTGACTCAAAGTCCAGCTTACATTCTCAAAATGCCTGAGGGTATTTATCGCTATGGCAACAGGTGATAAACATGGAGATTATCTTCTACTCATTCTGAAAAGAAATCCTGTTTTATTCATTGTCTTTGTTATTGTCCCCCCCTCCCGCCTTAGTACTGGTGAGTTCCTGTCCCTCGCTGCTATGGACACATTCCTACGTTCAGTCCAGCCAGAAGTCAACGATCTGTTTGTCCTAAGCCTGGTTCTGATCAACCTGCTGGCCTGGATGGACCTTTTCATCACACAGGTCAGGGCTCGGGTCTCTGTAGGGTCAGGACAGTTAGTCCAGGTCTCTGTAGGGTCAGGACAGTTAGTCCAGGTCTCTGTAGGGTCAGGACAGCTAGTCCAGGTCTCTGTAGGGTCAGGGCTCGGGTCTCTGTAGGGTCAGGACAGCTAGTCCAGGTCTCTGTAGGGTCAGGGCAGTTAGTCCAGGTCTCTGTAGGGTCAGGACAGCTAGTCCAGGTCTCTGTAGGGTCAGGGCAGTTAGTCCAGGTCTCTGTAGGGTCAGGACAGTTAGTCCAGGTCTCTGTAGGGTCAGGACAGTTAGTCCAGGTCTCTGTAGGGTCAGGACAGTTAGTCCAGGTCTCTGTAGGGTCAAGGCAGCTAGTCCAGGTCTCTGTAGGGTCAAGGCAGCTAGTCCAGGTCTCTGTAGGGTCAAGGCAGTTAGTCCAGGTCTCTGTAGGGTCAGGGCTCAGGTCTCTGTAGGGTCAGGGCTCAGGTCTCTGTAGGGTCAGGACAGCTAGTCCAGGTCTCTGTAGGGTCAAGGCAGCTAGTCCAGGTCTCTGTAGGGCCGGGGCAGTTAGTCCAGGTCTCTGTAGGGTCGGGGCAGCTAGTCAAGGTCTCTGTAGGGCCAGGGCAGTTAGTCCAGGTCTCTGTAGGGTCTGGGCAGCTAGTCCAGGTCTCTGTAGGGCCGGGGCAGTTAGTCCAGGTCTCTGTAGGGTCGGGGCAGCTAGTCAAGGTCTCTGTAGGGTCGGGGCAGCTAGTCCAGGTCTCTGTAGGGCCGGGGCAGCTAGTCAAGGTCTCTGTAGGGTCGGGGCAGCTAGTCAAGGTCTCTGTAGGGTCGGGGCAGCTAGTCCAGGTCTCTGTAGGGTCAGGGCAGCTAGTTCAGCAGTCTAGAATTTTATTCTCAGACATTGTGAATTAAAGACTAGTGTCACTGTGTAAAATGTGTTTTCTTTCAAAGGGAGCAACAGTCAAAAGGTTTGTGGTCCTGATTCGAACTCTTGGAACCTACAACTCCATACTGCTGGTGTTCTGGCTTCCTGTTCTGGTAGGAAACCATTCTGACTTGTTTCCAAACATTTATCGTTTTTAGTTTTTAAAGTCTTGTGTGGATGGTCATCAACGTCCGTTACCTCACTGATTTATCAGCTCCGACTCATAAAAGCACTGAAGAGTTCAAATAGTTCATAAACATCTCAGAGAGCGGGGCTTAGACCATGTTGTGGACTATCTCAGATCAGAACACAGAACCTCCTTCCTGTATGTACTCTCTCTGTCAGTCCCGCCCCCAGAGGATCAACAGATATAGCTTTCTCACCTGGTTTGTAGTGACACAGTTTGTCTTGTTTGCAGGTTTTCTCTCTGGGAAGAAAACAAACAAAAGAAAAAAACCTACAAATTAACAAAATAATGTCCTCATTCAGACGAGAGTAAGTGAAGTCCAGGTGTAGTCTCCAGTTCTGAACCTTTATGGGGCAGCAGATAAACGCGGAGAGGAGAATTTCCTCTGGACAGGAACAGTCAGATAATTGGGTCACTAATAAAGTTTCTGTTCAAACTATGGTGGTTTGACTCACTGAGGACATAAATGATAACGATGTATCTTCTGAGCTGACTAGCTGATGGTTGATTTGTTGTTCCTGCAGGCCCTTCTTCAGCTGTCCCACCTGGACACACTGTATGGGTTCAGCCTGAAGCTGCTGCGTTACGCTGACACCACCACACTAGCCAGTTTAGTCCGAGCTGATTGGACCTTCTACTCGTCCCACCCAGCTCTCTTCCTGTCCACCTACCTGGCCCACGGCCTGCTGGTTGACTACTTTGAGAAGAAACGCCGCTGTGGTACCAGGAACCAAGAGGATGGCACCACCAACCTGGAGTGGCTGGCCAGTTTGTGGGACTGGTACACCTCTTGTCTGCTCCACCCAATTGCATCACTACAGCAGTTTCCATCAGATTACTCGGACTGGGAAGATGATCCAAGCTTGTTGTTTGAGCACTTAGCTTTTCCAGATCTCTGGCTTCGCCCGTTAGTAAATGTGGACTACATTAAAGCTCTACCAACCTGGAGGCTTCAAGCTGTTGGCGTGCCAGGTAGACTGCAAGACATGGAAAAGGACTGCTCATGTTCAGAAATGGGGTGTTGTGAGCTAGTGGATTCTTCTCCCTCAGGCCTCAGCAAACATCCAGAGGTCAGCGCCAGGCTCAACAGAGAGGCATGCAGCAGTGTGAGTGCTAACAGCAGTGGTCAGGGTGCACATCCTGTGGATTCATCTTGTTGTTGTAGAAATGGAAGCTCACCATCGGCTGACACGGTGCTGCAGGACGTTCACCTCACACCGCCCGAGGGCCCCGCCCATCAGCAGTGTGATTGGTCACAGTGGCCTGCTGACATGCTTCAGTGCTCAGAGTGTGTGGTGTGTCTGGAGAACTTCATGAAGGAAGAGCTGCTGATGGGTCTCCCCTGCGGCCACGCCTTCCATCAGCAGTGCATTGTGGTCTGGCTGGCAGCGGGCAGGCACTGTTGTCCCGTCTGCCGCTGGCCCAGCTACAAGAAGAAAAGACCTCCAGTCAGCGGCGTCACGGAGAACACTCTGCTGTAACTGAGTGGATCTCCGTCAGCGCTTCCTGTCACCACAGACCGAGGCAGCCTGGGACCGCGGAGTAGCCTAAATGAAAGCTTTGTTTGCAAATGATCCTGGCTGCTGGTTCTATTCCTGATAGTTTGCGTTTTAAGGATCTATGTTTTAGCAGAAGCAATGAGAGACCTTTTGCTGTGTGAGTTCAAACTGTAATAAACATTCTATAAAAAGTTTCAGAAAAACCTGCTTCTGGACAAATAATAATAATAACAATAAAGAGTCTGAACCAAACTGCTGTCCTGCTGAGTCCATTTGATGGCACTTTGTGATTGGTTGTTACCTGTGGTGAACTGTGACTGTTAGACCAGGGTCTTCAGTACAGATATAAAATAACTAGTCATGCCATCTGTGCTTTGATGGCTTAGAAAAAGATTGGTCATGTTTCTACACATCTGGGTGTGTGTTATGTATCATTTTTAATATCAAAATTCTTATTTTGACAATGAGGCAGCAGCATTATCGACTACTTACCCCACCAAAAAATGCAGGTTGATAGGAGAAAGAGTCAGACAAACTAACAGCTTCCTCATTAGAACTTGTGGCAGGACTATGGTGCAGTATTGGGGCCAAAACTAAGGCTGGCGATAGCACTGGAGAGGTGAGTGTGAGCTCAACCAGTCAGCTGTCCCTGGACTGAGTCTCACTCATCACTGATGTCTGACACTCCTTCACCTCTCCTGCTCCGTGAGATAACGATGATGCTCGTTTCTCTGCTCTCCAGTAGATCGATTGTTCACCTTCACTCTGGACCAAACGCTCCATCGTACTGCTTCCTATGTGCACATTTAATCTGCACAATCCTGGTGTATGTTCCTACCTTTGCAACCTTCTTCTCATGCGGCCACTTTGGTTGTACCACGTTAATCAACTTTTACCTCCTTTCTTCCATTGTTCCTTCTCTCCGTGCTGTTTTGTCCCAGTTTCCTCTTCTTTTTCCCTCATTTCAATTTCTTTTCCATCCCTCTTTTTCCATGCATTCTCTTCTTTTCATCCCACATTCCCCTTCTCCCTCCTGTTTTCTCAACTTTCTTTCCCTGGTTTTGGTTTCCTCCATGTCTTTTTAGTTCCGTCCTCTCTTTACCTTTTTAACATGTCAGTATCCACAAAAACCAGGCTCCATATTTGGAGGTTTTGAACAGTTTGCTATAGGACCATACACAAATAAGTCATAGAAATCAGTAACTAAAACTTTACAGTGCAGTTCAACATGTCCTAACATGTATCTGATCAGTGGAGCGATTACAACCTAATTTTTATAAGTGGAGCTGCAAACTTGTGGTTTTACTTCTGTTTTCAACTTATAAACAAACTGATGCGATATTCAAAAACATGTCTTCATCCAATGGTCTCAAGGGACATTTGGGTCATTTTGAGACACAGATTGGTCACAAATTAGCTGCTAATTTTCAGGTATTTAAAACAACTCTTGCTCAAAAGTCTCACTTATGTGTTAGAACTCTACCTGTTGATAAACCTCTACAATTTAGCATGAGACAGTTTGTGTAGTTTATGGTGTTCACGCTGCTGCAGCTATACGTACAGTAGCGTAGTGTTCAGATGTTATGCGGTTGACACTCAGCCCCTACACTTCCTCAAGCCTGACCCTGAGCACAGGAGTGCCACAGGAATGTGTGCTCAGCCCCACCCTATAGTCCCTCTACACATCATGCCTAAATGCAATAATTACATTTGTGGATGACACAGCTATTATAGGACTCATCACAAAAAACAAGTCTGCATGTATGGCCTAGGAGTTGGAGGGGTAAGAGTTCTGGGACCGTGTTTGTGTAAGATAGTTAGCTATACCTAGCTTGTTTGCAGATTACAGAGAGCAGCTTTAAACGGAGTACTGAACTAAACCTCTGAACTGACCCACCAGATCCAATATGAGACTGTCCAGAACTCCTAGAGGTCAGGGGTTAGTTATGTGGTTAGATTTGTATCCTGGGGATTTTGCTCCCTGTTTTTTAATAAACACAGACACTGAAGGAGTAGGTCTTGAATACGGTTTGTGATGAATACCAGAGCGGCTCAGACACACTGTGTTTTATTAAATAATCACTAACAGCTTTACTCCTTCAACAGTCTCTTCAAACTTCAGACATTGTTTGTCTGCAAATACATTACCTGCTTAAAAAAAGGTCTTGGTGTTTTGCATAGTAGTTGTGTCACTGATTAATTATGGTAATTAAAGCTCTCAAGCAGCATTTGTTTCAAACGCAGTCATTTCTAGAACAAATGAAGGTTGGTGGGTCCAGGAGTCTTTGAAGTGAAGTTGTGAATCCTCTTCCTGTCCTGGCCTGGCCTGGGGGGGGGGGGGGGGGGGGGGGGGGGGGGGGGGGGGGTACAGATCTGGATTCTCATTGGTCAGCAAGAGCTGCCGGTCTCTGCTGGAACACCTTGAGCTCCTCCCTGTACCAATCAGGAGCCTCTGGGCCGTTGTGTCCTGTTGACTCATGATCGTAACCGTAGGCGACTGTGAGCTCCTCACCTTTCTGTACAGCCCTCACAGTTCGGATGCATTTGATTGGCCCAAAGCGAGGATGGAGAAACCTGGCCAGACAAAAGACTAATTAACAAAATACTACAAACGTGCCACAAAACTTCATGGTACTAGTGAAAGTGATGGAAAATGTGAAAAGTCCCCCCCCCCCCCACAGTGATATTACGGTACATCATGAAAGTAGAACATTTAAGTAGAAGCATGTAATGGTGATTTCCTCATCTCAAACACCTTACTGAAACAAAAGTCAACAGCAGTGGTGGGGACAACAAAACATGTCATCGTCTCAATAACTGGTCATGTGACCTCGAGCATCCATTACAGCTTCACAACGACTCATGCTGTTCACAAGTCGGCCTTTTGTCTGCTGAGCCAATGCGTGAGAGGGAGAATTGTTCAGACTGGTAAAAAGAGCGTTAGTCTAAACCTGATGACACCATTTTCTTCAGGTCTGCAGTGAAAACCATTTGACCTGGTTTTGAGATATTTCTAAAGTGAAAGAAACAGAAAGGAGGCAGATTTAATGTGAATCAAAGCTTAAAACTGAATCAAAAGTAACTCCTAGATTTTGTACATTGGGCTTGGCTCATGATCAAAATGAAGAAACTGCCTGTTCATCTTTAGATTGAAGTTTTACAGGTTCAATGATCAGGGTTTGTCTTGTCCAGAACAAGAAAACTGCTGGACAGCCAGTTACTGATCTGGGTCAGACTGAGACAGTGACAGATGCATAGCGTCTCCTTGACGTCTCCAACATAGTCAGCGGCCATCATTTTCGCTCAGTGTGAATCGACTTTCATCAGTGAACAGCGCTGAGCTAACCCAACCAACCCTGAACAGCATGATGAGGAGGACTGTTTAAATACCAACTCTAAGTGAATCAGGAAATGTATTGGTCGATTCATGGATCAAAGATCTGTTGTGATTTTTTTCTTTTCAGCTCCTTGTTAGAGAACATCAAGTTGAGCAAAAAGTACTGAACTGTTGGACACGTTCATTCAAAGTTTTAGAGACGGTCACCTGTAAAAGTTAAGCGAGTATTTCAGGTTCCTCCTGAAATGTCACCAGAAAGTCCGATCTAAAGACGTCTCCTGTCTCAGGCCAGTTTATACTCACGGGTCATACTTGCAGTTGGGAGTGAAGGAGTGGTTTGCCTTGTGACCGAGAGAGGCACAATATTTTTCAATCTGGTCAAACGGCTGCGGAACATCGATCACAGTATCTTCATCGAGTGAGATCGTGTTTCCGTTCAGCGCCCAGTCTCGGCTGTCCACCTAGAAAATCCACATCCCGACAAGTTAGAACAGAAAACACAACATAGATACAGCAAAACAGCAGTCTACAAACACAAACTTCACCAACTGAAAGACAGCTGGGACTAGACGAGGAGTTAGTTTTAGTCTCAATTATGGATCGACGATTAATTAAAAGCACAAATTTAAAAAGGTCACAGCAGTCAGATTCATCTCAATACAAGTCAAATGAGGTAACTCATCGTTCAATCTGCTGCTAGAAACTCACCTGCTACCAAGGAAAAGACTTAACATTCACTGAAACACTTTAAGTTTAACTTTACGTAGAGTGCCTAGATACTACAACAGAAGTACTGGAAGGTACATCCAATGGATAACAGGAGGTCAAAACTTTAAACTGCTACCTGATCAGAACATACAGTGCTGTGAAAAGTATGTGTCTCCTTTCAGACCCTAACTGACTCATCACTTAAATGTTTCAGATCAACAGATTTCAGTATCAGACAGAGATAACCTGAGTAAATAGTTAATTATCCTTAAAAAAGATCAACTATCTCACAAACGTCCTGAGTCTGTTTGCTGGACAGACCTGGTCGTGGGAGCTTTATATATAAAGAGAAATGTTGTGGAAAGTCTTTTATTTGACTGCAGAGAGCAACTTTTAACACGTATCTGTATCATTTGACACCACTAATAAAGTCTGTGTACCTCAGAGTGTGTGATGCGGACTCCATTATAAAACGCCATCACGGTGCCGGACTCGGCGTCCGTCCTGGCGAACAGTCCCTGCCCGGCTCCTTTGATCAGAGACTTTGCCACAAACACCCTAACACAGACAGGAAGCAGTGATGTCTGAGTAAAGTGCTGATCAGTTTTACAACCAGCTCATCAGCGTGAAGCAGCGTACCTTTGACTCTCGTATGGATCAGCTAGCAGAGCGTGGGTGGTAATACAGGCAGACGTGGACTTGTCGTATGAATACACAGGACCTGTAAAATGACATTAGGTCATCATCATCATTAATGACTCACACACTTCTATAGGTCAATAAGGCATACACAGGAGACCCTCTTAGAGGGATATGTGGGTCATTCTGAAGTGGCCCTCTATCAGCTGTTTATAGTAGGGACCATACTCACTGGTGACATCACTCAAAGTGGGTGGAGTCTTAGAAACTAATTAGTTACTGAAGCAATAATCGTTGTTAGTCAGATCAGGAGAAAAGCTGCTGCAGATCAGTGACAAATTTGTAACTAATTCTCAGGTATTTCAATAACTCCTACTAGACATGAGTAGGTACCAAGGATGTGAAGACTGACTGATTCATTTTGATTTACAAACACACAAATGCAAGGTGTGACAGGATCGTTAGAACAGTCCTGCACTGATGCTGTTTTGTTTCTTCTGCCATCTGAAAAATGGATCTTTTGTAGGGCACTTCTTATAATGTAAAACTCTTCTACTGCCAGTTCTGTGGTGCTGAATTCTCACTAGCTCGCTGTTCAAAAGGAGAACTGCAGCAGCTTCAGTACAACCAGCCCCCAAAATAATATATCTAAAAGTGAGTTAACTGATATTTTAGAAAAAAAGGTTCATCATGTTTTAATATTTATGATATAGAAAGTGAAATTAGCTCCTTACACGGTTCTGAGCAGATCTAATACAGAGGGGTAGGTTGTTCCAGAGGTCAGGGGCAGTGATCACCTCTGATCTTTAATCTGATCTGGGAACAACATCATCATCACGGCTCCTGCAAAGGGTCGGGTGTAGTCCCGCACCAGTGTGTTTAGCCTACTAGGTGAACTAGTTGTTTCCAGTGATGGCGATCTTGTGCCAGCTGCTCCACATTTGCCACGGCAACCCCGGACCGCTGGAGGTCGCCCGCCACAACATCAAACCATCGGGTGCGGGCGCAAAATGACTCTGGTCAGATGATCAGGGAAAGACGGAGGACGTGGCTGAGCCAGCAGTTGCGGCGTTGTGCTGCCAGGTGGGAAGCTCTTGGCTGGCGTGTACATTCTCTTAGCACTAGGTTGGAGACCCGCTGGGGCCACCTGATGTTCTCAATGGTTCTCAGAGCCCTGCTGTCAAAGCCATCGCTTCTTGCAACCAGAGTCTTGTTTAAAGGCCAGGTCTCTGAGCCATAGAGCAGAATGGAGAGTACAGCAGAGTGGTAAATGAGGAGCTTCGTCTTGTGTGAGATGGTCTGGTGCAGCCAGAGTGGTTTCCTGCAGAGCTGATGCAGCCAGGGCTCTACTGTGGTTGATCTCTGGTTTCAGGTCTCCGTTGTCCTTCATGAAGGATCCCAGATACAAAAAACTCTTGACAGGCACAATGATATCACTGCCAAGGCGTATTGGAGGTGGATCTGGTCCATCCCCGATATGCATGAACGTGGTTTTGGTCCAGTTCACTTGCATCTCTGCCTCTTCACTGTAGATGCCCAGAGCACCACTCAGCTCACTGTGGGATGTGCTGAGCAAGATGGTGTCATCGGTGTACTCCAGGTCGGTCAGGTGGTAGCTGCTGAAGGACACTCTGGGGACCCGTTCACAAACCCTGCACATCAGATGGTTGATGAGGCAGTTGAAGAGGTCAGGAGCAGCCACACAGCCCTGTCGGACACCACTGGACATGGAGTTTCCAGTACAGGTTGCAGTGAATCACTGGTTTTTACTTTTATTGGAAAATAAATCTGAATATCATCAGTGAAGCAGAGGAACTGGAGATTATAATTTCTGAACATGAATCCTAATGATAGCATGAATGTTGAAAACAGTAGAAATGGCAGCAGATGAGTTGTACACTGTAAAAAGTGTCCTACAGAAGATCCATTTTTCAAACACCAACGTATTTACACCTTTTAAGTTTACCAATATCTTTAAAAGGGGGAAAAATGAAGAAACAAAACTACTTGCAGATGTTTGATGTGATTGTTAAATGGTTCAGATTTTATCACTACGATGACGTAAACAGATGTGTCTGGATTTAATCCCAAAACTGTGTCGGTACAAAACTGTTCTACCGATCCAGCCGCAGATCAGTTAATCTTAACATCCTTAGTACCTACCCAAGTCTGGTAAACACTCTCTCATAAAGATGACCTCATACTCACTGTTGGGTGTGACTTCAAAACGTGGCCTCCCAGTCTGGTTGGAGATCAGCGTAGCAACACGAGCTGTAATTAACTCCCCATCCACAAAGGTTCCATAGAGAGCAGTGCGCCCATCTGGATAAACATAAGCTATCGAGTCACCAGTCATCTCTCCGTCCTGGTTCATTGGTCCAAACACACAGCCCCCATCCTAGACACCAACGCACACACACCAATTAAAGAGCAAGGCTGTCATGATTTCTTTACTACAGAGCTCATAACTGTGAGTGTGTCACCCTCACTCACAGGGTGGTAGATCCAACATTCACCACAGCGGCTGTTGTCCTTGTACTGGCCCTTAAAAACCAGGCTGCCTTCCCCATTGATCTCCTGAGCAGGACCATTGAGCTCACCATCCACGTACGTCCCATTGAGGACGCTTCCATCTTCATACGTGTACACCCCCTGGCCCTGCAGTGCATCGTCCACATAGAAACCCTCCAAGGTGCTGCAGACAAAGACACCAGAGGGACACCAGTTAAACAGCATCATCTTCAAGATAATAAGGCCAGACCAAGGTTCACTGGTGAAGGATTGGTTGAACTAATTTGCTACAACCTAAGCAGTTGAGTTCATACAAATACGTTTAAGAGTTTTGCTCTATTGACAACGCTCTTGATCAAGGAGTGAATTTCCATTTTATGCTGATGATACAGTAATGTGTTACATCCACAACTCATATACAGTCCCTTGTGAAAGTATTCAAACCCACTGAACATTTCCACAGTTTGTTACATTACCACAGCTCAGGTGGGAGAATCTGTCCATAGGACAATAATTAGTCAATGAACTGGCTTTTATGGAAGAGTGGCAAGAAGAAAGCCACTGTTGTAAGCAATAAGAAGTCCTGTCTGCAGTTAACCACATGTAGGGGACACAGGAAACATGTAGAAGAAGAAAAAACTTGTTAGAGGCTGCAAAAGACTTGAGACTGGGGCGGAACTTAACCTTCCAGGAGGACAACAACCCTAAACGTACAACCAGAGCAACGATGGAATTCAGTCTATTTCTGGCCCTGGACTGGAGCCATGTACTGCATTCCCCAAGCTGTAAATACTTCATAAAATCTACCGTGAATTGGCGCAACACCTCCCGTGCAGCTCCAGGAAGAGGAATAGAGGTCAGCTTCGCAAACATCTTTCTTTCACCCACCTCCTCCACAGAGTCCAGCTGCAGCCAGGGACCGAGCAGCTCTCCTAACCAGCTGATCAGTTTCTTCCTGTCACAGTTTGAGCAGCAGACCACAGCGTAGTGGATCGTAGAGGAAACAACAAAGTGGTAAAATGCTTTCAGCAGGTGGCTGCTCACTCCAAAGGACCTCAGCCTCCTCAGGAGGTGAAGGCAGCTTTATTTGATTATGAAATTGTTCAAATGCAAAATGTTTTGACAGACTTCTAATTGTCCGATCCTATAAGTGACACTAAACAAGAGTCAACAACAGAAGCAGCTGTTTGGCTAAAAGTTTAAGTTTTTCAAGAGTCAACTGGCATACTTAAGGTTTAATTCCAAGAAACATCAAAGAAATAATCAATCAAACCAAAAGTTTCCTTTAACCATTGGTGTAAATGTATTCATTTAATCCAATGTTTTTATGTTTGGTATACTGACATGCACTGTTCTGATAAACAGTCATCAACTATCCACGGCTTTACCTTCCATCGAAGAAAAAGAACTTTCCCTTTCCATTTTTCTCTCCGTGGCTGAAGTGTCCTTCAAAGCGATCGGTGGATGAGAAAGTCACAGTGCAGAAACCATGGGGTAGACCATCTTCATCTAATGGGCCTGCATGCATACACACACACACACAGTTTTATAATTTTAGCACAACAAATTAACCAAACAAACACGTTTTTGGGCAGTGACACAAAATCCACACATGCATAAGGAGAACATGTAAGTCCACAAGAAAAAAGGTACAGAGCTTCGACCTTAGTTTTTCTTAAATCAAGGTCTTAGAACATCTTAGCTGATGAGAAACTCCCCTGTCTTTAAACTTATTCAGTGTCAAAGACATTTCACAAAGTAGGGCTGAAACAATTCATTGAATTATTCTAATAAATAAAATACAAAAAAATCTTCAAGGGAAGTTTATTAGAATGGAGGCTGTGTTTAAACCAGGTGATGCTACTCAGTGATCACGCTTCATAGGGACTGTTATTAGCTCATTTTCAGGAGAACAGCACCACATCAACAGCATTATTCAAAATACTAGACTCCATGCAGTCAGATGTCTTTACAGCAGTGGCAGCCCGTCAATAGGGGGCGCTGCCCCACCAGTCTCAAAGGAAGAGGAGGAAGAAGAAGAATGTTGAAATCACAATATAGTTTAAGAAGAACCATGAAAATTAAACTAAACAATCTATCCATTATACATATTATAAGTGCTGTGTATAATCTGTATTTAGGTGTAGTTTTAAAATGTTCTCTCACTTTTTTTACCATGATTGAAATGTGTGATCTCCTTCCTGTTTCTTTGGGGGTCTTCTGCACATGCAGGTGCAAAAATCTTTACCATAGACCTACCCTATAACTGGTGCATGCACACTGGAACCCCCTTCAATACAAAGTGTAGGAGAGCCTTGGGGAGCAAAACTTTGTGCCCAAAGCATGCGCAGAAGACCAGAGTCTCAGCTCAGATCAGGTTTTGATCAGTTTTTATCATGGAGGAAACTAAATGGATATTTATTTTGACATCTTGTGAAAACCCTGCTGATTGATTCCATGTGTTCTGATTTAATCAACTCGACAGAGTCATTTGGTTTGTTTATTTTATTTTATTAACAATGCGTCGCTGAGTTCCCTCATTCAAAAATGCCTATGAGCTAATGGCTAGGGCGCACTAGCTCTGTCCTGATTAGTGATCTTATTCATCAAACAGCGAAATGTCTTTGTTATCTTTGTGGCCGAATATTAGAGCAGCACTTATATTGTTGATTGAATACTTTGGTTCATGTATTTTCTCCCCATTTTGGAGGTTTTTGTTACTTTTCCTGTTATTGCCACAGTGGCTTATGGGAGTTTTGTGAGCGGTCTAAAATCGTAATTTTATTTATTTTGATGGGACCAATCAGTGGATTTCATTTTATTATTGTTGGCAGCTTCATTAGTTGAGCTAATTAACATTGTTTGTTGTCTGAATTGTAACATTAATTATATGACTGTGTTAATTATCAATGTATTTATATGTTTGTGGTGTCAGTAGAAAGCTGTACAAACTTAATTGTGAATATTAAGATATGTTTTTGACCTTGTTTTGGTCAGGTTGTTTTTTTTTCCTTCAATCTCTCCTGTCCTGATCAACACGGGACGGTCAGCTGCCTGACCACCATTGCATTGTGGGTAGGACCTAAACTGAATTAAGAACTGTGTTTTCCTGGAACAGGGCCTATTGTGGATCAGATAGACTGAAACTCATACAACTTCTGTTGTGACTACAGTGTGGTTGTTTTTTTTATGTGATTATAATTATATTATTCTAAGGACTACCTTATGAAGACCTTATGATTTCTTTACTGTTTGATGTGTAGAATTAGACCAAAACTGTGTGTGCCCTAACTGCACCACATTTTTAGTGAACTGGTGGTAGAGATTTTACCAGCAAAATTTTCAGTCAGAGGAAAATATTTTTGCTTCATTCCCTGTCCTAGTGGTGATATACGTTTTTTTTTTTTTTTTTGTGCATCTGAAAACTGACTTGCAAAAATGCGCCCCACCAAAAAATAATTTCACCAGCTGCCACTGCTTTACAGCGAGACAAGCGTTCTCAGTTTAAAGAGCGAGAGTCTTAAACTACCGGTAGTTAAAAACAAAACAAGGTTCTGCTTGAGGTGAAATCCATTTTACCAATGTTTAAAAGTTCTTATTTAGAGAATATGGAGTGTTTTTAACCACTGAATCAGTCTGAGGGCAGACGAGATGCTGGAATTGGAACATTTCCATAAGAACAACAGAAAATGTTGTATTATTAATAGAAAAGCTGTTTTACTCAGGCAGACCAAACACAGAGTTTTCAGGTAACTCTCTCACTCACTTCGTGTACCTGCCCAAACTTTATCATCTTAAAAATCAAAACAAAAATTTTTTCACAAACATCCTAAATTCTCATTGGTGGACAGAGCTGTAAGATCTGGTGACTTATGTATAAAGACAAATGTTTTGGAAAGAGTTTGAAATAAATAAACAGGCGAAATAACTAAATACAACTGGGTTAAGAGTGCCCTGACGTACACTACTCACAAAAAGATACAGTTCAGCTTTAGATCAGGTTTTCAGTCATTCAGCACTCAGCATTCAAACAGAATATCTGCAAAAGATTTTTTTTCTAGTTGTCACATGTCAAATTGCAACTGAAGACATTACGATAGAACTTTGATGTTTTCCTAGCGTACTGTGCTGTGGTTCTAGCGCCCCCTGCTGCTGTGAATGACTGATAAATCAGTCAATATTGACTAAAAAACCCGGTTTGAAAAAAAAGGTGTGTCACGGGAAAATTAACGAACACGAAGCTTTACTAAATGAAACGGAAGCAGTTTAGCTTTCGGTCCGGTGGAACCCATTTCAGCTGTTACCGGAACACCGACAACATCCAGGCGGCACTCGCTCGCCTTTCGGTCGGATCCCCATCGCTAACAAAACCCCCGGCGTCCTGAGACTTACAGGCCCACCGACCGAGCGCCGACTAGGGGGCTGAAACCAGACATTCCCGGTAAACGAGGCGCTACAAACCTTCCACGACCTCATCCACGTTCTCTTCATCGCTGTCCATGAAGAAGCTTGTCGGGTTAGGATAGAATTTGGGCCTAGGTTTTAACTTCCAGAGTTTTCCCTCAGGCACGACGCGTTAGGGGGGCTGCCATCTTGTGAATGGCAACTGACCCTGGAACTAGTTCAGCTGAGGGAGGAAATTGCTGGGTAAATAAAGAAGGAACAAAAATCATGGTGTTTTTTAAATTGACAATCAAAAGTTTAAGAAATTAAATTGGTACATTGGTTATTGAATCTGGTACCAATAAATTGAAAATTCTGCCATGGTACCACATCAGCTCTGCTGAGGTTTGTGTTTCTGATGTTTTGAGGAATCCAACTGGTTCTGCTCCTCCTTCAGAGGATTAATTTTCACTAAATGTATCTGTTTCTGGGTCAAAACCCGACTAAATGAAACATATGGTGATCCTGTGTAGCAGTTTAATGTTTCAGTTTCAACATAAACACAAAAAGCCCAAGGAGTTGTAACAAAACACTGGAAGCAACGTGATACACAACAGCTCTTTATTTGATGGAACAATCTATTGTCATAGTGCAGAAGATCAGCAGTCTCTGGGTGGAGTGACTATAGCATGACCTTTAACCCTTTAGGCAACCATGTGCTCTGTTCAGTCAGTGAAGTCAAACACCTCTTCTACCTTCAGTTCAGCGGCAGTTCATTCAACTAAAGTCCCTGAATTAAAAGTCTTTATCCAGCAGGGGGCGCTCGTTGTCCAGGAGACAAATAGGTTTTCCTTCTCAGTGGATGTTCTTCATAATGTAATGTGGACCTGGAGGACAGAAACAATACCAGGAGTCAATCTAAACACTAATGACTGAGTCTCTGAGCTTCAAGGTCCTAATAGGAGTGATGCTTTCATATGAGGGGGCTCGGGGTGGCAGCTGTCACTGGAAAAGATACACATTCAGAAAATGTATTTGATCAAGATAATACACATTAATCAACAAATCATCAATATCCATCAATGTAAATAAACCAGAATTAGCACCATAGATAAGTTTAAACCAGGCATAAAACAAACATATTTACACTTACAAAAGCAAATTCAGTCAAAACCAAAACAAAGCAAGGTGGTTCAAGGAGGAGAAAAAACAAATATTTATTTATGAGTACATAACTGATACGTTTTTAACCTGTTTAACTTGTTTGTTAAAGGATTGTAGGAGTCACAGTTCCTGGCATTTATCACAGGAGTGTGTTCCTCTAACAAACAACCATTTGAATACATTTGATCTGTCACCTCGGTAGATATGTCTTCTCTGCAGTGGTGGTTCTAATCAAGACCAACATGAGGGCAGCTGCTTTGTTAAGGCTAGCTAGGTCCAAGCTTAATGTCAGGGTGGCACTGGCCCACCGTGAACACCCCCCGCATGCACACACACACACACACACCTAGAACCTCCCCTGCTCCTCCTTGTTTTATTGTTTTGCTGTCTGGATAAAATCATTTAATGGTGTTGGAGTGAGCCCATTTAAAACTTTAAAATGAAGCAAACAGCCATAGAAAATAGTTGATTTTCAGTTTAAATTATTATGCTGACTGACAATAAGTGCATTTACATTTGCCTCTGAGTCGATCTACATCGATCTATGTTAACTGGGAGCCTTTATCCTATTTTACATGTACGTTAGATAGAAAACCAAACTCTCAATGAAGTTTGTTCCACTCCGCTACAGTAGATGGTGACTGACATGCACCCTTTCATGTTCATCTCCTTAAATTGAATCAACAGGAATCTTGTTTCTTCATCAGTCCAAAAATGCACAGATCGAGCGCTCACCTTTGTTTTTGCTGCTATCTTCTTCTACCACTACTGATTTGTTTGTAATCTCACTTCTGTGATCTCGTCACTTCTGGAAGGGGAGCGTCCAACCGGTATCAGCTCGACTGAGCCGTTTACATGCAAATGAAATTGAGCTCCTACTGCATTATCTGGGTGCTTTAGCACGATTAGACCCAGTTTGTCTTCAGCAAAACTAATGCGTTTACATGCATTAAAAGAAATCAACTTCAGCTGATTTAAGGCAATAGTTTGGTTTTCTGTGGTGCATGTACATGCACTGAATGTTATACTAACGGTAACAAAAAGGCTTCTTATCAATTTTTTAAATTTTATTTGAAGAGACACACACACACACACGTGCGTGCACAAACACACACACCAAACCAACAGTCAGCCCACCCCAACAGCATCTCTGAACAGAATAAAAATGATAATCTGAATGAAATTATGTTGCATTTAAAGGTGATATGAAGAGTTTTTTTCTCTGTATCAAAGTTTTCTAAAAGTTTTAAATGATATTTCAGGTCTAAACTATGATCTATGGGTAGAGTTCCACAACATCTGTTAGTCTTCTGAAGACCCCCTTCCTCCTATAGACCCCTTTGAATTCTCTCTGACCAGCAAACGTTTTCAGTCAATAAAATTCAAATTTCCACATTGTTGGCTGTCAGTCAACGTGCAGGTGCTTCGTGCAAACCTGTAGAGGTGGGGCCTTGCGTGCACAGGGCGCTCCGTGTCTTCCTGTTTACATCTCGTCAGCTCATGGAGAAATGAGAGTAAATTTCTAGTAAAAAGTTATCCATTCCCCGGCTACTGGGGGATTTATTTTTATTTTAAAATATTTCTCCTCACAGATGTAGTGATATACACTATGTAGTTAAAACCTGGCGTAGCTCGCCATATGTAGCGTTTTGAAATAACTATTTGTTATTTTAACTACACCCTCTGTAAATTCACTAATAAGTTTTGGAAGTTTTATATGGAGAAAATATCTCCAATACTATCACTTATATTCAGTGTTTACAGGAATTATCTAGGTTCTTTGAAAGAGTACAGTGAATTGAAATACCTTATTAATAACGTGAACTGAGACCAGATAAAGATTGAACAACCATTTAATTTGAAAAACCTAAGAACACAGACAGATAAGACAGTTTGAAAGTTTGATGTAAACACAATTAATATTCTTAAACATGTTGAGGATGTTAAAGATAGTTAATTGTGAGTTTTAACGGACCGTAGCATATGTTTTAATGACTAGGGAAGTTAGTTAATTTAGTTAACCTAGTTGTGACTTTAAGAGTCAATTTAGGCTAATCTGAGTTTGTTATGGGATTTAGTTTTGGCTTAATTTAGAGTGGAAGAATTAAGCTTTATCAAAGCAAACCTCTCGATCAGAAAGTGGTGTTCGCTCACTGACAGGTGGACGCTCCTAGATCTGGCAGGCGTTGGTTTCTCCACGAGCTGAGGCTGGAGTCCCCAGACTCGGAGTGGTGGTCCTGGAAGGCGTGGCCGCCAAGGACCTTGTCGGACAGTCCGTGGATACGTCCCGGTCAGCAAGGGAGGCATTTCAGCAGGCATGCTGAACTCATTTCTGATCTTCCCGTGGTGAGGGAGAGACGAGAGGCCTTGTTCAAAGCTGATAAGGGTTCAGCTAAGATAGCAGCATAGCAGCTCCAACTGCATTCAGGCTGTAGCTCAGACCAAGACTGAGACTGTATGAAGACTCGACAAGACTGTCAAGACAAGACTGACTCGTACCGGAACTGAGTATTAGTTTTGAGACGAGTTATCTTAAATTTAACCAATCAGAAGATGTTAAGTGTACTAATCAGAACTGAGTTAGGGGAGTTGTGAATCATTCTGATTGGACAAGGGACTGTGAGGGAGTTACCAAGTCACATGACTTCCGCCCGTTAACACTCACATTATAATGTAGAAAATGCATGAAAATAGCAGAGAAGCATTATAACACTTTGAGTGTGTGGATGTCCTTGGAGCAGGAACACTACAGAGAATGTTCTGTAAACAAGAGATTACAGTTGGAACACCAGTCATTTGGTGTTAAAGAAGAGACTCCTTTACAGAGAGTGTTTTATTAGACCAGCTAGTGTCCAGTTAAGGTCATCTGGGAGATGGACACCTGAAAGTGGACAGTAGGACACCTGTAGGGATCTTGATTCAGGTTAAACATAATCCAAGAGTGATTGTATTCCAAGTTATTGGGAAAAAGATGGATTATTGTTGTGATGGTCAACAGAGGTCAAAGGTCAGAGGATATAGCCTATTTGGGGAGGCTACACAGAATAGCAAGGCTTGCCAAGGATACATGTTTATTTTGGTCAAGAACTCCATCCTGGACAGAGTGTCTGCTCATTTCCGGGTTCTGCAGCTGGCAGCTCCCTGTTGTGTGACGAGTGTGTTGAGTGATGTGTTTCATAAGCACAGTGTGAAAGTCAGGACTCAGAGCATCTACAGCAGGGGTCCTCAACTAAAAACCTGTAAGGACCACATTCATTTTTACAGACGTTTTCAGGGGTGGGGGTGCCATGCTGGGTAGGAAGTGTAGAGCTGTGGGTGCTCAAAGTAAAAGGCACATAGAACATGATTTTAAAGGCAGATGTTTAAACTGTACAGATACAATCATTTTGCTACTGTGAAAACAGTAGTTTGTCATATTTGAAATATAAATGTAATTCAGTCTTACTTTCAGTGTGTCGACCTTGAAAAGCTGAAAAAAAATTACCGTATAACCAATATAACTTCAGCATTTTCCCAACATCCACCATAGTCTAGTCACTAGACTCTAGTGGTTAGTGACACTGACTCCCATGTTGGAGAGTGTGGGTTCAATACCCAGCCCAAACCAAATTTCATTATGTATTTAAATGCTACTGTTTAGGGACAGGGCAGGGCAACGTCCACAGGTGAGAAAAAACAGAAGGTCCGTATAATGATGGAGGGCCGGAAACATGTGGATCGCTGGCCGGATTTCCAGACGCCAGTTGCCGACCACTGATCTACAGAGTGAGAACATGATTTGTGACCTGTGAATGATTGAACCCTGCGATACAGTTTGAGCCAGGATGAAGCACAGTTTAAACCCGGCTTAGAGTGACGCGCACGTGTGTGCATACTCGTGTCGAGGTGGGGCTATAGAACGCAGAAGGGGGGAGAATGGATGTTTTGGGAGGGGCCATGGTACGTAGATTTTTTAAAAATGCTCTCTTGCTGAAAAACTCCACATATCTGCTTTAACAGTTATATCCAGGGATGTACATACTTTTCTTCTCCCACCAGTGCATTTATGGTCAAGTCCCCCACTACCTAAAGGAACTCCTCACTTCCCCGACCACACGCATCCTTCGCTCTGTAAAACCCCAGAACCAAGCTCTGCAGCATCGGGCCTTTTCCTCTGCTGCTCCGAGGTTGTGAAACTCCCTGTCCACTTAAGGTCTCCACAAACTGTAGATGCTTTAAAACGAAACCTAAAAACCTTCCTTTT
This sequence comes from Callopanchax toddi, assembly GCA_006937965.1. Classification (NCBI taxonomy): domain Eukaryota; kingdom Metazoa; phylum Chordata; class Actinopteri; order Cyprinodontiformes; family Nothobranchiidae; genus Callopanchax; species Callopanchax toddi. The sequence goes on from SSNR01000012.1 coordinate 251,225, forward strand.
TAGAAAAGCTTTTTGTTAGATTTATTCTGTAGCTGCCCCTTTTATTATCTAACTTATTTTATGAACTCTGACTCAGCTATTTAAATTTTCTGCTCTGTAGCACTTTGAGATTGCGAAATATAAAGTGCAATATAAGTTAAATTTACTATTATTATTATTATTACTTTTGCCATTAAAGTACTCATGGGAGTACCTGGCACTGATGTTTGGCGTGCACGTACTTGTTGCTGTGAGAAAAAAACATACAATATAAAACACCACTACAAAATGGCTGACTCACTATGTATGTGAATCAGCCACGAGTGACAGTAGCTCAATAGGTAGAGTGGTCGTCTGGCAACCGGAGGGTTGTAGGTTCTATCCCAGCTCCTGCAGAGTCACTTGGACAAGACACTTCACCCACCTTGCCTGTGGGTGGTCAGAGGGTCTAAGGGCACCTGGTGCATGTTAGCTCCGCATCTGTCAGTCTGACCCCAGGGCAGCTGTGGCTACAATGTAGCTTACTGCCATCAGTGTGTGCATGTGTGTGTGAGTGAGTGAATAACTGAATGTATTGTGAAGTGATTTGGATTAGCCTACCTGACTTGAAAAAGTGCTATACACCTGTAGGTCATTTACCAGATGTTAATATTTTTGTATTGGCAGACACTTTTATCCAAAGCAACTTACAAATGAGGAAGTAAAAACTATAAACTACCTAGAGGGAAGAACACTAGTCAGACTGTGACAGGAGTGCCACCCTGCTGAAAAAACCAGCATATGCTGGTTCCAGCATATGTTGTGTTTTGGTGCTGGTATGCTGGTCCATAGTGATCCATTAGTTCAACCAGCATAGACCAGCATTGAATCATGTTGGTCTACCAGCTAAACCAGCACCAGACCAGCATAGACCAGCACCAAACCAGCATAGACCAGCACCAAACCAGCATAGACCAGCACCAAACCAGCATAGACCAGCACCAAACCAGCATAGACCAGCATTGACCAGCATATAAATCAAGACCATCATGATTTGTTTGCTGGTCTTTGCTGGTCAATGCTGGTTTGTTGCTGGTCTATGCTGGTTTGGTGCTGGTCTATGCTGGTTTGGTGCTGGTCTATGCTGGTTGAACTAATGGATCACTATGGACCAGCATACCAGCAACAAAACACAACATATGCTGGAACCAGCATATGCTGGTCTATGCTGGTTTTTTTCAGCAGGGCAGTGTAGAAATTGAGTAAAATCATAAGTGCAGAAAGATATTGCAGTAGAGTATAGAAAGGAAGGTATAGGGTAGGTTCTAGGGTAGGAGAAACTCTCTGAAGACCTGGGCCTTCAAGAGTTTCTTGGAGATAGACAGGGGTGTGCCTGTTCTGGTAGCTCAGTAGGTCATTCCACCATTGTGAAATAACACATGAAAATAGTCTGGATTGTCTTGAGCGTGGCAGGCACTGCTAGCCGACAATCCTTTGATGACTTGAGTGACCGAGCCGTGACGTAAGTCTTTGCAAAAGAATTCAAGTAGATGGGATCTGTTTCATTCACGACTTTGTACGCTAGCATCAATTACTTGAATTTGATGCAGGCAGCTAAAGGTAGCCAGTGGAGCTCAATGAACAGAGGTGACATGTGCTCTTTTAGGCTGATTGAAGACCAAACGTGCTGCTGCGTTCTGAACCATTTGTAGAGGTTTCACAGTCCAGGCTGGAAGACCAGTTAGAAGGACATTGCAGTGGTCAAGGTGGGAGATGACCATAGATTGCACCAGGAGCTGGGTAGCGTAATGGGTTAGGTACAGCCTGATCGTTTGTATGTTAAGCAATGCAACATGACACGAATGAGCGACAAAGACAACATGATCTTTAAAGGTCAGCTGGTCATCAATCACAACACCCAAATTTCTAGTCATCTTTGACAGAAAAGATAGGTATTCGGGTTGAATGCCAGCATCAGCATAGCAGTGGTAGGAGAATCCATGTGATCGAATGACCTGGCCCAGTGAGGTGACGTGTATGGTAATGAGAAGAGGTTCTTGTACTGAGCCTTGGGGAACCCCTGTGGCAGGGTGGTGACCAGCAGAAGTGTGACCAAACCAGGACACATTGAATGACCGACCCGTGAGGTATGATCCAAACCAGGAGTGTGCTCTCCCTGTCATGCCCATGCTAGATAGTATGGACAAAAGGATGCCATGGTTGACAATGTCAAATGCAGCCGATAAGTCGAGCAGGATAAGTACTGAGGACTTGGCAGTCGCTCTCTGTCACTGCTAACAGAGCTGTCTCAGTGGAGTGAACCCAGATTGGTATGGGTCAAGGAGGCTGGTTGCTAGAGGTATTCTGTGACCTGCTTAAACGCCACTCTTTCAATGAGTTTAAGCAGAATAAAGAGAGACAGACAGGTCGGTAGTTCTCCACGTGAGTCAGAGGGAGGTATAGTTTCTTGAGCAGCGAGGTAACCTGAGCATCTAGAGTGAGGAAGTTAACGTACAGGATATCAGTGAAGTGTTAATCACATGTGTGACTGCAGCAGCTACTGTAGGACTGGAGCGATGGATTGGAGTAGCTTAGTAGGAATACAGTCCAGCAGGCATGTAGTGGGTCAGCTATGTGAGAATTTTAGACACGCTGTTCTCATTGAGAGGGGTAAATGAAGAAATGATGTAGTAGGAATTCTGCATGCTGAGTCAGTGGCACTCTTGATTTAGAAAGGTTCCAATGTGGACAGTTTGGTCAACTGGAACAAGTGGACATTTAGACCACGGCCCTAGTTTGTTGGCTGACACATTTTGTTTAATTTGTCGTCGTCTCTGTGCAAACCAACTGAACCACAGGAAAAACTAACATCTCTGGAGAAACCAAACCTATACAGCTCCGTGTTACCAGAATTCTTTTACCTTCTAATTTATACAGCAACAGTACAACTTTACTTAATTATATAAATTCAATCTAAAATGAGTTCAGACCTCACTCAGCAGAGCCCAGAAGTCAGAGTTGGAGTGAACCACCAGACGCAGCGCAGAGACCGGCTGTAGCGCTTCTTCAATTTCACCTTCTGTTTCTCCATTCTCAAACTCACCTGGAACACAGAGTGGCTCTTATGTCAGGGTTCTTACTGTCAAAATCTAATTCAAGCACTTTTCAAGCTAGCACCTTACATTGGTGAGGATTTACACATGAACAGTATATATTTAGTCAAAGCAACAGTTTCACTTCCTTGTCTCATAAAAGTCAATATTTTTGTTTTAAAACCAGTTTTTTTGGTTAGTTTTTAAACGGAGATGCACGACTCTGGTTCTGAAGGCTGATACTGATTACTGATTTTTGTGCAGCTCTGACCTGCCGATACAGATTGTCATGTTCTGATTTATCTTAAAGGAGTATAATGAACAGAATGTGTTTTTTATATTTGATTAACCTGAAAATTATGATTCTAGAAGCTAAAACTTCAACATGGAGGATCTGTTTGCATGAATGAGTCCTGAGTGAGTTCACTGACCAGGAAAAAGTGTCAGATATTTCAATGCTGCTTGGCGATGGTGCGTTTACTAACAGAAATAAAAATTCTACCTGTTGAGTCTCAGATTGGCAGACCATGTTGACTATTGGCCGATTCCGATTACCAGATGACTTTTTGGTGCAATTTTGGTTTAAGCACTTTTTTTTGAAAAAGTTAAGCACTTCTAAAACCTTGCAAATAAAAAAATTCAAGCATTTTCAAGGATTTAAAGATGAACCTGTTATGTGATCAGCATTTTAACATAAAGTACACCTGAAACAGGAAACTTAAAATTGACAATTGTGTTCAACCTACAAGAAAAAAGGACGAGAGTTAGGAAAATCAAATAAAAGGTTTATCAGACACTCAGAAATCTGTAATGATGAAACATCCAAACTCAGAAATACCAACCGGCAGCAGGAAACATGAACACATTTTATAACACTATGCCTGAAGTATAAGTTTGAACCTAACAATAAATCAGAAATATAACAAGTCATTTATCATAAAGAAATAATCACTCATTTTTTAAATGATCTAAACTTAAAAACCTAAACCAATGAACAGCAGAAGGTCTGGAAACTCGTTACAACCAACAAGTAAACACCTGGTTTACATTTTATAAACATGTCTGGAATTTGTTGTCTGTTTATGTTCATTCATTTAGCGGATGCTTTTATCCAAAGTGAATTACCTATAGGGCATGTTGTGATCTGTGGGGGAAACCGGAGTACCCGGAGAGAACCCACACATGCATGGGGAGAACATGCTAACTCCACGCAGAGAGGCTGCAGCCGGGATTTGAACCTGCAACCTTCTTGCTGCGACGCATGTGCTAACAACTGCACCACCGTGCAGCCCATGGTTGTCACCATTATTCAGAAGAGTAGCTGAAGAAACTAAAGGATTGAACACGGAATCTGCAAAAAGACATGGAAAGTCACTGCAGCAGCTGGAATCATCAATGATTAGAAAACAATCCAACTAATTAGTGCAAATCAAGAATCACACATCTTCATCACCCCGTCCACAGCCATCAGGTCTCACCTGGAAACAGGTAGCTGTGACTCAGGGAAAGATAAAACAAAGGAATTCTAAAAACACGGTGAAAACACACACGCGCACGCACACACACTCTCTTCAGTTGTCCATCGAATCCGATGATGACGTCTATTTCTTCCCTCAGCGATGTTTTTTCTGATGGCTGTAAAGTCCTATCCTGGATCCACAAGACCTATTGCAGGTAGAACATGTATAGGAGGTTGTAATATTTTGGGCAACTGTGGGTGTATTTCCCCTCCTCATCCTCCTCTGTTGTCTCTTTGTTGTCCTTTCTTCCTCCAGTGTTTGGGTCCCCGCTGTATAGAGCTGTCGCCAGACGTTACGATCTGTTGCATTATTTTCCAGATCCCCTGGCCTGATCTTGCATCTCTTTAGTGCTGTTTTTAGCTGGTCTTTATAGCGCTTTTTTGACCTCCAGCAGAGCGCTGCCCTTATCTAGTTGTCCATACAGCACTTTGCGAGGCAAGCGATAATGAGGCATTCTTATAACATGCCCCAGCCATCACAGTTGGTGTTGAGTAATAGCTGCCTCGATACTGTGTCTCGTCCAGATTCAAGTTAAGGTCAGTCAGTGAGTGAGTGGACAGATGGATAAACAGATGGGCTGCATGGTGGTACAGTTAGTAACACTTACGGAGTTAGCATGTTCTCACCATGCATACATGTGTTTCCTCCGAGCACTCCGGTTTCCCCCCACAGATCACAACATGCCTATTAGGTTATTAGTAAGTCACTTTAAAGAAAAGTGTTGGTTAAATAAATAAATAAACATAAACATGAACAGACATGGACAGACAGACGACGCTTACCGATGATGACGAAGCCGCCGTCTGATTCTCTGTATCTAGACGCTGATCCAGAAACCAGCTGGACCTTTGCTTTTGTCTAAGAGAAGAAATCACAGATGAGTCCCTACAGATCACAGGGACCTACAGGGGATGATCTGAAACAAAGACTTGGTTATTTCAGCTGACTATCAACTCAACACCAGCTGCCATTGGAACAATGCATCTCTTCACCCCAGCTGCTCCCTAGTTTTAGGCTATTTGATTTATTTTTCTACATCTTGTACAATGTTGAAAGTCAAGTTCTCTCCACAAAACTTGTCTATGAGCTGATTTAGACACGCCCTCTTAGATTTCATAATAACTTCACATCAACCAGGCTGATAAATGTCACCAGCAGACACACAAATACTAAACTGTCTCAGCGCAGTGCAGTGATATGACAAAAAGTCTGTCTGCCATATTGGGAGGGGAGACACAAGCCAGTAAAAACATTAAATGTGGTTTGAACAGGATTAAAGGGTTTATATTTCATAAATAAATCATTTTAAATGTAGGTAAGTAAGTACGTAAAGTTTATTTATATAGCACCTTTCACAGAAAAAATCACAAAGTGCTTCACAGAAAACAGAATCAAACATGATAAAACAAATAAAATCAATTAAACAAACAAAATATCATTACAAATCAAAATCATTAAACAACAACAAGAGAACATAAAAGAGTTATTTAAAAGCAGTTTTGAATAATTGGGTCTTCAACTGCTTTTTAAAGGAGTCCAGACTGTCTATACAGCGTAAAACTAAAGGAAGGTCATTCCAAAGTCGAGGTGCAACAGACTGGAAGGAGGGATCACCTCGACTTTTAAATCTGGTCCTTGGAACTGTTAGGAGATTCTGGTCTGTGGACCTGAGAGCTCGGGTTGGAGCGTACGGCTTTATCAGTTCAGTAACATAAAGAGGAGCTTGACCAGGTAGGGCCCTGAAAGTTAGAGTCAGGATTTTAAAATGAACTCTACATTTAACAGGTAACCAGTCAGAGACCTCAGAATAGGAGTGATGTGATCTTTTCTGTTTGCTCCAGTGAGGAGCCTCGCTGCAGAGTTCTGGACCAGCTGAAGGCCATAAAGGGCTTTTTGGGTCAAACATGTGAAAAGTGTGTTACAGTAATCTAGACGGGAGGAGATAAAAGCATGAAGAACCATTTCCAGTTCAGGTTTTGACACCAACTTTCTCAGTTTGGAAATATTTCTCAGATGATAAAAACAGTTTCTGACCAGCTGTTTTGAGTGACCTTCAAGAGACATTGATTGGTTGAAAATAACACCCAGATTCCTCAGGTTTGACTTTACAGCAGAACTTAAATGACCAATATGTTGACTGATCAGAGGGACCATCCTATCAGGGGCAACAATCAGACATTCAGTCTTTTCAGGGTTTAACTGAAGGAAGTTATTTTCTAACCAGTTAGACTGGGTTTTTTAAGGATGGGTTCAATAACAGCGTGTTTAAAGATGGAGGGGACGGAGCCGGTTTGGAGGGATAGATTGATAAAATCAACAATGCATGGGCCAACTAGGTCAAAAGCTTTAAGAAGCAAAGAGGTTGGGAGAATATCAACTGGGCTTGAAGATTTTTTCATGTTTTTAAGAATGAGACAGATGTCCTGAAAATGAACAGGTGTGAAGAAGGACCAGGTATGGGAAGGAGGAGGGTGGATGGGAGAACAGGGAGCAGATGGGGTGAGAAACCTGACCTGATGTTTCTAATTTTGTTCTCAAAGAATGAAAGGAAGTTGTTACAATCAGACCTTGAGAACACAGGGATTTGGGGCGTTTTAGGTGAAACTATCTGATTGATCGTGTCAAACAGAACTTTGGAGTTTTTATTTGAGGAAATTAGTTGAGAGAAGTAAACAGCTCTGGAGTTTTTAACCATTTCATTTAAAGATCTTATCAATTCCTTAAGGTACAGTCAGTGAATTTCCATCTTTGTTGATTTCCAAAGCCTCTCAGCTTTACGGCATGTCCTTCTGAGATTATAAATATGTTCATTCATCCAGGGACTGTTCCTTCTATGAGATACCGCTGTTTGTTTAACTGGAGCTACTTTATCTAAGATAGTAGAACACTGCTGATTAAATGACTGGATGAAGGAGTTTGCATCTTCACCATGAACTAAGTTTCTATCAAACATTACAGAAAAACCATCAGCTGCTGACTGATTAATGATGCGTCTTTCTGAACTCAGTTTGTGAGGGACAGGATCAACGTTAGACTGAATCATAAAGAAAACACAGCTCTGGTCACTCACATGAACCTCTTCAACATGTAGCTGATTGATGTTTAGACCCAGAGAGAAGACTAGATCCAAAGTGTGACCCATATTATGGGTTGGTCCTGATACATGCTGTACAAAGTTAAAAGAATCAGTGATGGATAAGAAATCAGCTGCTGTGTTACACTCAGGGTTATCAATGTGAAAGTTAAAGTCACCCAGAATTAAAACCTTTTCCAGCTTAATCATGGATGATAAGAAATCTGAAAATTCAGAGAGAAAAGGGCCAGCTGGTCCAGGAGGTCGGTAAATTAAAACACAGTAAAATACTTCTTGTAACCCTACTTTGATGATCTGACATTCAAAAGTAGTGAAACAGCCACTGTTGATTAGACTACAGGCGTGTTTGTCCTTAAAGACCACAGCGAGACCTCCACCACAGCGTGAGGGGCGTGGTGTGGTAAACACAGAGCAACCTGGAGGACAGATTTCATTAGAATGGACAAAGTTACCTACCATAGGTAGGGGTTTTATATCATCTCCTGTGGTTAAGAAGCTTGAGAATTAAACAAAAAACACAAATAATCAGAAAATATTGTTTTCAGTAAAGAAAAAAAGGGGGACCAAAGAAAAAACTAAAAATTACACCCAGAAACTAAAAAGTTGTATTACTGAAAATTCAATTCAATTCAAATAAATGTATTTTGAACATGCAGCACCACAGGTGAGTAAATCGACGACACCGAATAATAAACCAAAACAGAACAATAGTGAAAAGAAAACTAACTCAAGATGTCCTTTCTACTTCCAACCACATGTTCAAAAGGGAGTGGGAAGAAGTTATAAAGTCCCACCCCTTTTCCACATCAGATCATCAGATCATAACTTATTCAGCTTAATGTAACATTATTTCTATTATTCAACAAAATCGCCTTTTTTTTGTAATACAGCACCAAACACTTAACAAACTTACACCGTTAATATATATCCAAAAGCCAAAATAAATTTCTATTCAAACACTATTTTCATCCTCATACTCTCTGATAATTGTTTTTTTTATATTCCCTTTTGAATTGCTTCGTTTGGACATTGCTTCAACTCCACTTTCAAACTTCCATATCTTCACCCCACACACAGAAACACTAAATCTCTTTCTGCTGGTTCGAGCCTGACTGATGTTAAAGTGACTAAAACCTCTCAAATGATAACCGCCGACTCTTTCAGTAAACATGTTTTGAATGTGTCCTGGTAGTTGATTATTTTTTTGCCCTAAATAAAATCTGTGCTGTTTGATATTCCACCAGATCTACAAATTTTAATATTCCAAGTTGTAAAACTAGTGAATGTGTATGATCCCTGTAACCTGCTTTGTGAATGATCCTGACGGCCTTTTTCTGAAGAATAACAAGTGATGTTAATGTAGTTTTGTTACCCCAGATCTCTGCACAGTAACTTAAATATGGTCAAACCAGTGAACAGTAAAGAATGTGGTGTTCTTGATATCTTAGAATGGATGTATGAAATATGTGATTTCCAGTTAAGTTTCTCATCTATTGTCACTCCAAGAAACTTGTTTTCAGTAACCCTCTCAATATCTACACCATTTATTTGAACTGTAACATTTGTGTTTAATTTACTATTTCCAAAAACCATCGTTTTAGTCTTGTTCAGACTTAATGATAATTTGTTTTGATCTAACCAGCTCTTTATTTGATTCATTTCAGTAGTCATTGTTTTAAAAAGTAGTTGCAAGTCATCCCCCAAACAAAAAATATTAGTATCATCGGCAAAAAGAACGAGTTTTAACACTTTGGAAACCTGGCAGGTGTCATTGATATAGAGAAGGAATAATTTTGGCCCCAACACTGACCCCTGTGGGACCCCACAAGCAATGTCCAGACATGAGGAGCAACAATCATTGATCTTCACAAACTGTTGTTGCCTGTTCTTTATGTAACTCGCCACCCAATTTAACACAACCCCCCTGATGCCTTAATGTTCCACCACCGTCATGTCAATGTCATCACAATCCAGGGATTTTTTTGTTCTTACATTTTCTAACAATTTCAGCTATTTCATTTTCATCCACTGCTGTGAGAAACCTTGAGAATGTTTTTTTCTATCAATATATCAGGTTTAGTGTCCAACGTTCCAGGATCAGTTATAGTTTTGGCTAAGTCTGATCCTACATTTACAAAAACATTATTAAAACTGTTGGTCGCAACCTCCATATTACATTCCTCCTTGTCGTTGTCTATAAAATACTCAGGGTAGCTGTTTTCTGTGACCCCATTTTTTATAACTCTATTGAGTACATACCACATTGTTTTAATATTATTTCTATTGCCATCCAATACTCTCCTGTAGAATTCCTTTTTGCTGTGTCTTAATATGTTAATCAACTTATTTTTATATGTTTTATATTTAATTTCGGCATCTACTGATCTCTGTCTAATGAAGTTTTGATATAGAGCATTTTTCTTTTTACATGCATTTTGCAGACCTTTTGTTATCCAGGGACAATCAATATATTTATTTTTTCTACAATTTTGTTTCTTTGGACAATTTTTATTATATAGTAAAAGAAACATTCTAATAAATTCATAATATGCACCATTCACATCAGTTTTTTTTATATATTTCATCCCAATTCTGTCATTAAATCATTTTTTTAAAACATTTATTGATTCTTCTGTTCTCACTCGTCTATATTCGTTTTTCTTGATAGTTTTATTATTTTTGTAGTTCCCATCATAAACTGTAAAAATAGCAAGGTGATCGCTGATGTCATGCATCAATAGTCCACTTATTGTTGAATTTTCTATATCATTAGTAAAGATGCTGTCTATGAGAGTAGCAGAGTGTGATGTTATTCTTGGGGGTCTGATTATTTTAGGTACATTGCATTTAAGAATTCATCTGTCTCCTTATGCTTATGCGGATTTAATAAATCAATATTAAAATCTCCACATATAAAAAATCTTTTTGTGGTTCACTTTAGAGAATGTTTTCTCCATCCAGTCACTAAATGTCTCCATACTACTGCCTGGAGCTCTATAAATGCAACTAATGATCGCATTTTTACTTTTTTCTTTGTAGATTTCGACTGTTATACATTCCAGCACATTATCAACCACTGTCGTCATCTCATCCAAGATACTAAACCTCAGGGATTTGTCCAGATACAAGGCTATACCTCCTCCTCCTCCTTTGTTTTGACGATGTATAGATCTAAACTCATAACCCTCCATTTCTAAATTTACTCCTTTGTCTGGGTTAATGCAAGTTTCAGATATGGCAGTGATACTGAATGGTTGTGAAAATTGTTTTAAATATTCCCTGATGTCATTAAAATTTGCATAGAGACTTCTGCTATTGAAGTGAATAATTGATAGTTTATTGTCAGAGTTAATGGTCTGGTGGAACTGGTCCTATGTATAGTAGCAGCAGTTATTGTTAACAGAGGAGAAGAAGTTTTTATCTGGGTCTATTTCATATTCCAAGTCCTGTGTTTTATGATCCATATATTCAAATGGGGCGCAGTTGGTTAGCACTGTTGCCTCGCAGCAAGGAGGTCGTGGGTTCGCGTCCCGGCTCTGCGGCCTCTCTGCGTGGAGTTTGCATGTTCTCCCTGTGCGTGCGTGGGTTTCCTCCGGGTACTCCGGTTTCCTCCCACAGTCCAAAGACATGACTGTCAGGCTAATTGGGCTGGTAAATTGTCCTTAGGTGTGAGTGGGTGTGTGGTTGTTTGTCTCGTTCGTCTCTGTGTGGCCCTGCGATGGACTGGCGACCTGTCCAGGGTGTCCCCCGCCTCTCGCCCCTTGACCGCTGGAGATAGGCACCAGCTGCCCCGCGACCCTCTGTGGAGGATTAAGCGGCTACAGAAAATGGATGGATGGATGGATATTCAAATGGTTTCAGTCTGAGTTGATGAATGTCACTGATCCTCCTGTGAGTGGTAGAGCTACTTCCTCCAGATGATGATGAATTGTCCATTGTATCATGCTGAATATGTGGTCTGTTTTACCTTATGGTCCAGTTCTGTTCCTTGTTAATATTTCTCCAGATCCTCCATGTTTCTGATGAGCAACACTTTAGCCTCCTCCGGTGTCCCGTTTAGCTTGATGAAGATTTTACAGTTAGCTGTCCAGGTACTTTGAATCTTTCCCATCTTCCTCAGATAACGAGCCTTCCTGGCTATATCTGCGTTTCATTTGGTTAAGTGTTCGTTCATGAATACGTTTGATCCTCTTAGCTGTTTACCTTGTTTCAGCAGTGGTGTTTCTCCTCGGCAGGGGGTGGCAGGCCTAGATGTTCTCACAGTCCAGCTGGATCCCTTTGGACTGCAGGAAAGTAGCCACCTGTTGCTCCGTGGAGCTAGCTTCCAACCCCCCTGTTTCCCGTCAGCCGTCACCGCCCGGGCATATGTCCGTGGATTGATGTGTAGTCCAGAAATGATAACATCGTTCATCCTAGTATATTGTTGCAGGTCAGCCACTCTACTCTCCAAATACTCAATCCGCGTATTCTTTTTCGCGTTCTGAGTTCTCAATTAGCTCAGATTTCTCCATGACCGGCTGAGACTGAAAACAGGAAGACATGGAGCGTCCTGTGCGTGCGCCCCCCCCCCCTACAGCTTTACACCATGCGCATGCACGTTGACTGACAGCCGACAATGTGGAAACTTGAATCCTATTGGCTAAAAAAGTTTGCCGGTCAGAGAGAATTCAAAGGGGTCTATAGGAGGAAGGAGGGTCTTCAGAAGAATAGAAATGTTGTAGATCTCTACCCATAGATCATAGTTTAGACCTGAAATATCATTTGAAACATTTAGAAAACTTTGATACAAAGAAAAATGCTCAACTTCAGCTTTAAATGAATGAAATGAAGTCTAAAAGGAAAGGTTTCCTGTGATGTAAGCTCCGCCCCTTTGTAAGAATCTCATGACACACCTTAGAAAAACATTCTAGATCTGCAGCTATATCAGTCTGATGGACAGAGACTATGAACGAGAACGTGTTTCTGGTCCCTGTATGAGTCTCTCTGTGTGCTTGTCTTTTTGTCCCAACGTCTCTGTGTCCTCGTGTCCAACATCTGACATGTCTCCAACACCAGCCATCCATGAGGACCCGGTTCTACTGTTGGACTCAAATCTGGACTCGTCTCAGAATGGAATAACCTGACTTTGTTAGACTAAAGCAGTGGCTCCCAAACTGGGGGGCACACCCCCTGGTGGTGGGGTGGGGGGTAATTGCAGGGAGACTGCTAGCACATGCATGACATTCTTTATTTTCATTTTCTCAGGGAGTTTTTAATGTTTTAAAACCCATTTTACACAGAGGCATTTTTTGAAGTTTCTATTGAGCTGTAAAAGTGGTTCATTCTTTGTTTTTGAAGAAAAGGTTGACGTTTATTTTATTGCAACCTGTAGTTTAATGCAGCTACTTTTAATTGTTAAAATTTCTAAGAAGGTTTGAGATGTGAAATAAACTGTAATGGAGTATGAAAATGGGATGTGTCTGTTTTGAGTGTTTGTGTGGAAAAAAATGTGTAAAATCAAGGGGGGCCCAGAAGAAAAAGGACTGGACTAAAGGCTGATCTGGTGGGACAGTTCAGCTCCCAAACCGTAAATCTCCTGGACAACTCAGTGTTTTGGCCCTGAAGGAGTGTTCACTCTACTAGCTACATATAATGTGGCAAAGCTAACAGACACACACACACACACACACACACACACACACACACACACACACACACACACACACACAGAGGCATGTTACTTACACTGCTGGGCAGCACTTCCACTGTAGTGTTGTAGAGTTTATCTCCATTTGTTTTGATGTTTCCACTACGAAACAGGTACCTGAGGTCAGAGGTCAAAGGTCAATAGCAGTGGGTCAGAACTCATGAAACCATCCTGCCTAAAACCTGCATCAGACTTCATCCAATCACAGCAGAGCTCCTGTGTGATGTAATAATCAGGTCCTGTTCACCTGCTTCAAGATTCTCTTCAGTTTAAAATGTTCATTCTTCTCTCCATTGATCCAGTCAGAGGACTAAGTCCTAGAGTTATTCAGGTCCTCACTGTAGATAAATAACTGATAGAACGCCACTTCAAAACCACCACATTATTATTTTAAGGTACCAGAATGGGGAACACACGTGCACACAAACGTGCACACCTCAATCAGCTGTTTCTTGCCAAAGGTATATAAATATTGTGACATAGTGACACGTTTTTATATTTATCTGATCTTTTTGTTCAAAGTTATTTGATTCACCAACAAAGACAAGCTAGCTACCCAGAGACATGGATGGGCTGGGGGAAGCTGAAGAGGACGTAGTCCCCCTGGACCGGAGTTAACGCCCACATGAAGTCGGCTCCATTGTAGAGCCTGCTGAGGCTGTGCTGCTGGTAGTGTTTCAGGCTGCTGCTCAGATCTGCAGGAGGGTTCCTGTGGGGCCGGAACAAAGGCTGCCGGTCAAAGTCCTTGTCCTGGAGGAGGACAAAACCACAGAACCTTAGATCAGTGGAGGAACACTCTCACTAAAACCTGAAAACACACACACACACCATTCTATCAGGTATAGGAACACACCCACTGGTGGCATCGTTCAAAGTGGGCAGAGTCTGGAAACAGGAAGTAGTCCTCTGACTGGAGCAATAGTCAGATGAGGTCAAATCAGATTTCCTATCAATAGTCAGATCGGGAGAGACACTGTTGCAGATCTGTGACATAATTGGGGTGAAAAACTCAAAAAGGTCCTCCTGATGTATCAGAACGTTATGTTGTCTGTTTATTGACCTCTGCAATTTAGCAGTAGACGGTTTGTTTAGTTTGTTTTATCTGAACAACCTCTTAAAGCTGCCAGAAGGAGGATTTCAGCTAAAGATCAGTTTTTGAATTCAAAACAACACGGCTCCTTCCTAAAAATCCCTTCACCCCCACCTCCCACTCCGTCTAACTCCACCTCTGAAATTGTGTGTGCGCATTACCTTATTTGTTGTCATTTGTTATCAGCTGTAACTGATGAAGCTCTTGGTAACCGAGGAATAGCTAACTTTGGTGCAGAGGTTTGCCCCGACTGCTCCATGTCGCTCTTATCTGAACTGAAGTCGACGGAAAAAAACAGAGCGCCGGGTGTGCGCGCGGCCCCCACCTCTGCGGATGTACGTGATGCACATACACATCGAGTATCAACACCAAATATGGACATTTGAATTTTATTGGCTGAAACAGTTCGGCGGCCTGAAAAAATGCAAAGGGGTCGACAGGACGAAGGAGGGTCTTCATCAGACTAACATATGTTGTGGAACTCTACCCATAGATCACAGTTTAGACCTGAAATATCATTTAAAACATTTAGAAAACTTTGATACAGAGAAAAATGCTCCTTCTGGCAGCTTTAACAGCAGCAACATACCACCATAAATATTATAATGCAGCCTAAACGTTTTGTGCGTAGGATGATTTTAGTAGGTTTTCTTTATCTTAACCTCCTTCATATTTAATATTTTGCATAAAAACAAGTGCTGCACATGTAGAATGAAGACCCATCAAAATGAGTAAATCTGTTAATGAATGTTATTGATGAGAGCATCTCTAAGACATTTTACTTTCTCTCTTATAAGGTTGAATAAAACTAGCAATAAAAGCTTGAGTAATGTTTTATGAGTAGACTAAACACATTGCACACTTTTGATTATTTGTACTAGAATTAATCTCAAATGCAAAACAAATGTTTAGGCAACAACCTGACCTAAAGTTTAAAAATCATTAAAAAACCCTCAGTCCACTGTGTGTGTGTCATAGCAAATGTTTGACACGAACAACTGATTGTCAGTTCTTATTTAATTTGTGGAGTTAAAGTTATCAGGTGAACAAAAACACCTGGTTAAGAGGTGATCTGTACAAAGTCAATGAATGCAGAAATGTGCTGGAGAAACAGTGAGGTTGACACGTTACACATGAGTTAGTTTACACACCTACAGTAACCATGGAGACACCCTGGAGCTTAGAAGAATACAAAGAAACTCTAGTTTGAACTAAAACAACAAATAAGTTGAACTGCGTCAGTGACATTAATGATGCTGTGAAGACAGGAATGTAAATCTCCTGTATTTGTATAGCACCTAATGTATCTAATTCATGGACTACAAAGGGCTTAACGTCAGTCAGTCACATGCTGCTGGCAGTGAGCTACAGTGTTGCCACAGCTGCAAAGCAACCATACACAGGCGCCACCAGACCCTCCGACCAAGTGTCTTGCCCAAGAACACAACAACATGCCAGAGCAGGGTTTGAACTGGCAACCCTCAAGCGCTCTACCTACTGAGCTACTGACACCACTACAGCAACATCATCTACAAATGCTCTGCCCTAAAAAAACTGGACATTTTAATCACTCAGTCATCCGTTTAGTCACTAATGCTTCCTTCCACACAGTCATCTCTATAGAGTTGGTGGGCCGGCCCTCCCTTCATACCTGGAGACTCCATCACTGGTTTCTATTCGTCTAAAAGACGATTCAGGACAAGACACGTCTCTACTGTCCTCTCTTCTGCACCTGGACCATAATAAACATCACACTAGGTCTGGTGAAGATATTCAGCTCGTCATCTCCAACACCTCTCCTGTCTGTAACAGTGTAAATCCTTCAGCTCTGCAGCAGCATGAGACTGGAACACTTTACTAAACACCCTGAAACTATTAGTACCTTTAAATCTAAACTTCATCAGGTTACAACTGACTGCTGCTCCCGTTGATCACTCAGATCACACTGACTCTCCTGTATGATGTAATGATCCTTCTGCATGCATGTGCATACAGTTTTCAGATCCAGATCTTCTAATGCTGCCTTTATTCCTATTGATTATGATCTTAGTTGTTTTTATACGCTCAGATGTGTTTGTTCTATCTTCTGAGGTTCTCAGTCCGGTCCTGTTTGTAAATTAGAACATTTTCAAACATTTTATCTGGTCAAATCAACACTGGAAAAAAGAAAGATGAATAGATGTGGTGAGGTCATAGAGGTTTAAAGTGGATCAGATGATGTGAAGAAATAACCTCTGAGACGGGAAGCATTTCTAGCCCTGGATGTGTGTGTGTGCGTGCGTGTGTGTGTGTGTGTGCGCGCGCCTCATGATTCATGTAAATCTTCAGGTGTGACACCAGTCCCAGAGGAACTGGTTTGACCTGTCCAATCATAAACCATTACAGCGTCACAGGATCTCCTGCTGGGTGTTATTCTGATCCGTCACAACACTATCTGCACTGACAGGTGACGGAGCATGACATCCACACCGCTGTCAGCGAGCCTCAGGGCAGCTGAGGCTCCAGTGTAGCTGATCACCACTAGTGTGTGAATGTGTGTGTGTGTGAATGGGTGAATGACTGTGTGATGATGTGTGTCTTAATTTTAGGAGTGTAGAGTCTGAAATGTCATGTGTGTCAAAAGGTCAACTGACAGTACTGACCAAGCCTCCTCTTTTCCCTGGAGACACGCGGTTCCATCTTCTACCATAACTATTCTGTGTTTACAGCAACCATCTCTAAGCCAACCTCCCCATCTGGAGACTTGTCACAGTTTCTCTCTCCTGCACCCGTATCTCTTACCAGGAGTCTTCAACAGAAAGAATAAAACTTTAAACTTAATAAAAGTCTCTTCTCCACTTTTACAGACTGTGACGATTAACATGTAACAATGGTTATGTTCTTAAGATGAAGTTAACCAGACTTGATTGCTTAGAAGTTAATGATTGAGTCAAAATACTTGATTATTGTCCAATTGCATTATCTTGTCTTATTCTTCAGAAGTGATTTGATGATTTTTAAATGCATTTACTATAACTCAAGTCTCATGTTCATATTAATGAATAGGGGTGTAACCAGATCTCCTGGTACAAGATCTCGCAATAAAACGTCACAATATGTCTTGTTGAGATAACGTCTATCTCGCGAGCCCTCATGACCAGATTATGTAGTGGGTATTTGCATTTGGGCTGGTTACTAGGCAACACATGTCAACGTCAGACAGCGATACGGGTTATGTTGTTATTGAAGCATGAAAACACAAAAACGACCGTCTATTTAAAGAAAAGGAGTGAAAACGTTGGAGCGCATTGCTCCAAAACTGAAAGTGAAACTTTGAAAATGTGATTCAATCTGATTTTGTGAGTTTTCAGTATCGTTACACCCCTACTAATAAGATTCGAGAAATCAGAAGAAGACAGACACCAGCTGAGTTTGTGGAAAAACTTCTAAAAGTGTGGAATAAAAGCGCTTTTTGTTGCTTAAGTTTCATCTTTGAAGTTTTCTTGAAACTATTATTAAATATTGTCTCGTCTCGTGAGTTTTGGGTATCGTTACACCCTAATATTAATGTTAATCAGTCTCTTAAACATTGATAGTTTAAGTCTTAAAACAATGATTAGTTGAAATGCATTATTTTAGATCTTAAATATATCAAATGAATCTACTAGATGAATTAATGAGGTTTTATTAACAGTCGTGTTACATATTGATATCAGTATATTAATGACAGTTATATTGAATTTAATTCATGATATTAAGTGAAATGTTTCCTTAGAAGCCTCTTCCAGGATAAAGTGAAGCTGAGGAACTTGATAAGGCCTCCTGCATTTTTCCAGGTCTGTGATTGGTCAGACACAGACCTCAAACGTAAACTCACAGATGAATCTGCAGAGTTCCAGCCCAAATGTTAAACTGAAGACCTGCTGTGAGATCAAACCAGATCTTACAATAGAAAACTTTTTAGCAGCAGAGTCACCGTTTTAAAAAACCAAACCACCATCATTTGTTTTAACCTGCTAAACTTCATCAGACGCTAAACAAGCCATCTAGTCTCCGGCAGAAGTGAATTATTGTACCAGATGAGTAACTTATGACCAACTGAGCTGTATTCAAGGGAACTCTGACCTTTGAAGGTCCAGAAGTGACCGCTCTGAGCCTGGGGATTCAACCACACCTCAGTTTCATCGACACGGACTTCTCCTGGCCAGCTGGATCAAACAGGAGCTCTCATCACTACAGTAGCTCTGCTGAACTGTTATGATCAACTGATAATAATTAAACATCTAAATTAAGATCAATAAAATCAGCCAGATTATCTTTATAATCCCAGACTTCACTCTTTCCTAAGACGATTAGACTCTTTATAACATCCACCATCATGTTAAGTGTTTTAGTTGATATTAGCTTGTTTCATCGAGATCTTCTATTTGCATAATCATTAGTCATAGAAATATAGTAATAAATAGATTTTTATAAACTATATTTTAGCCTCTGTGTCAAATTATTAATAGGTGTTGACTCCCTGGCTGCCTAAAGAGCCTGTGTTGAGTCAGTCTGATATTAATGATCAAACAACTCATAATTTATGAGCCATTATAATTTGTTAGACAAGTTTAATGTTTTATTGATATTTTATTAAATGTAACAACATACAAATCATTACAGGAGTGTAGAACACTCTAGAAAGCGCTCTATAAATACAGGCCATTTACCATTATGACCACTGAAAGAAACACAGAGAAAACCTGCTCTCTGGAATATTCAACAGCACTTTGGATTTAACACAGAACAGAAGAACAGATGAGAAACGACTGCACAGATAAATGCAGCCAAAAAGTAACACTCCAAAAAATCTGTGTGTGTGTTTGACGGGATGCGAGAGGAGAGGGAGAGCAGAGACAGCAGGAGACTTGAGGCTGCAGCACTCACCACATTCAGCACTACGCATTAGGTTCACAGCAGAGTAAAATTAAAAACTACGTCAAGGATTTCAAAGAAAAGCGTTTTCAGT
This sequence comes from Callopanchax toddi, assembly GCA_006937965.1. Classification (NCBI taxonomy): domain Eukaryota; kingdom Metazoa; phylum Chordata; class Actinopteri; order Cyprinodontiformes; family Nothobranchiidae; genus Callopanchax; species Callopanchax toddi. The sequence goes on from SSNR01000012.1 coordinate 270,655, forward strand.
CGTGTTTGTCAGAGTGCGATCGACCAGAACCGCAAGAAAATAAACGTGGGCTGAACCATTAAGGGAGAAACAGGTGAGCTAGCATTAGCCTGGACTTCAGCAACCTTCCACAAGAAAACACATCACAGCAGATGTTAGTTTATTGAAGACTTTGAAGCTGGATGAGCAGTACCAGATGTAAGAAATACGTATAAGGGGTGCACAGGACTGGTCCCCCAGTGTGCATGCACACCAGATATCATGAATGCGTACCAGAAGCTTCTACCCAAACGTGCCTTTACAGACTGGCAGCTTCACGGTCCCAACCTGCGATCACAAACTGAAGATGGTTCTGACCTGCTGCAGAGTGCAGAACAGCGCTCATACAGTCAGCCACGAGAGCTTGTTGAGATGCACGCGCTGCAACCCCCTCTCCTAGTAACATTTAGTTTGAACTCTAAATAGGGCATATCTAAATCAGCTGATAGAGATTTAAGTTCTGAGCATATGGATAACCTGATTTTCAACTTGTACAAAAGTTACTAAGTCACATTGAATCAATATAATCAGCTTCACAAAGATGGTAAGTACACCTACCCTCAAATGCTGTAGTTTTCCAGGCAAAGAGGAGTGAAGGCCAACATGCTGAAAGAGAGAGGGCTTGTGCCTCTTCTTCAGCAGGTCCTTCTGTTGGTTACAGTCTTTCTGCATGAGATCAAATAAACATCTGTAAGGAACACGAGCAAAGATCCCCACTAACTATCAGTGACTCCTTGGATAACAGTCACTCCTCATATGAGATGTTTTGAACTTGAACCATGATCATGTGGTGGTTTGTCACCAGGGGTTCACTTTCACCACTGCCCTTCCCACCATAGGATTACATCTGAATTACTATGATATGGTACTGCAGCAGCATGGACACCACAAACTACACATACAGGTAATATAGCATCAGATGTGAGTCCAACTAGTCGGTTCAGCTTCTTTAAAATATGAATGTAGCTGTTTCTAAAGAGCATCTAATATGAACAAAGTGCATGCACGGAGGGGATTTGTTCATTCATATATTTAAACCATCAAAAATAGGAATGCAAATGTGAATGAAATTCACTTTTTATTCATTTGCATTTTCCCCAACCCTGGGCACAGGTGACTTACATCATCCTTCTCAGGGTGGCAGACCTTCACCCACAGAATGTGATCCAGTAACCAGTCGATGGGTTTGTCTTTGTGAAACATCAGGAAGAACTCCGCTATCATTGGAAGATCACGAGTCCGGAACATTTTGCCTGGAAAAGACACACACACACACATTTACCACCAGGCTGCATACTGAAAATCATAGAGGATTGAGGATTCACACAGTATACCTATAAATCCAAGCTGGGAGAATTCCAGGTAGAGCCACTTTTCTGAAGCTACCTTGGAGGTGAAAGTCTTCATGTCACCATAGTAACCAGCCGTTGCCACAATGTCATCTTCTAACTAAAAAAATCAACAAAAAACGGGGGGAAATGCTCTTTTTAGTTAAAAAAATGTTTGTTTTTTTTAACATTTATGATATAAATCTGTAAAATGACTGAAGCTCACTTACCCAACTCTAATAAAGGCATGTATGAAAATACTAATAAACAACAAGTCGACTGGAAAGTAATCCTCATGAATTGAAAACCAAGAACATTAGTTGTTTTGTTTTTTTTACATCGGAAAAAAATAATTTTAAAGGTTCACACACAATCACCTGGAAAAGTCTTTTACAACCACTTCTATAGACGCTGTAGGGTCATCTATCATTAGTTTACATTATTCTCCATTTACACTCATAAAGTCTGAATTCTGTATTTATGTATTCACTGTTTTTATTTTTATTAACTCATTGGCTGCCAGCCGTTATCTGAACATAAAGCCCCTGACTGCCAGCGTTTTTGATCATTTTTACTGTTTTTTGAAGAGTCACAGAATATTGTGCTCTATGAGTATGTAAACACCAGTAAACTACTAAAAGAAAGAGCAGACTCTCTTCTTTCATCAGGAAAAGACAGCTTGTTTCTAGCTTTTACCATTCTTTCACAATCTGCTGTAGAACATTGGTGGGTTTCACTAAAAACACCTGTTTCTGACCAAGAAATGGAGAAAACAGGCTTTTGTGTAAAAACAGATGTCAGGCAGAAAATGTAAATATGAAATACAATGTAAATAATCATAAACACACACACACACACACATCATATATAGACCTATGTATAAACACACATACAGTATGTTCTGGCTCCTGGATCTTGTTTGGTGTTAAATGGGTTTTTCCACCCGTTTGTTTTCTGGGATGTATTTTATTCTGCCTGTTTTATTTTCAAAGTCTTACAGGAAGTAGTGACTCCTGTTATTTCCTGTTAAATGGTAGAAAATTCACTTCTACACTTGCTAATGCTGCGTTTGGAGCCAGCAGCACAGTCGGTAAGTTGTTAGAAATGTTCAGATTTACCCGTGTGTGTGTGTGTGTGTGTGTGTGTGTGTGTGTGTGTGTGTGTGTGTGTGTGTGTGTGTGTGTGTGTGTGTGTGTGTGTGTGTGTGTGTGTTCAGCTGGCTGCCATGAGTTGATTGAAACCGTTTTACAGGCGATTTAATCTAGGAATGAGTTTAGTTAGCTGCTAGCAAAGTCTGTGTATCAAAGTTTTCTAAATGTTTTAAAAGATATTTCAGGTCTAAACTATGATCTAGAGTTCCACAACATCTGTCATTCTGCTGAAGACCCTCCTTCCTCTTATAGACCCCTTTACATTCTTTCTGACCGGCAAACTTTTTCAGCCAATAAAATTAAAATGTCTGTATTGTCGGCTGTCAGTCAATGAGCACGCGCTTCGAGCAAACCTGTAGTAGTAGGGGGCGCTCTCGTACAGGATGCTCTATGTTTCTCTATACGGTCTCAGCCATCATGGAGGAGCCAGTCAGAGCTCATTTATACTAAAAAGTTATCCGTTCCCCAGTTAATGACGGATTTATTTTTATTTTTAAACATTTCTCCTCACAGAATTGCAAGGCTTGCCAAGGATACACGTTTATTTTGGTCAAGAAGTTCATTCACGACTGAGTCATTTCCAGGTTCAGCTTCAGAGTACCGCGGCAGCTTGCTGCTACAGAGCTACCTATCAGAAGCAGCAGGGACAGAGAGGGCAGCCTCGTACAGTGTGAGAACATGATTTGTGAACTGTGAGTGATTGAACCCTACAATGTAATCATAGTTTGAGCAGGAGTTGCACAGTTTATGCCCAGCTTACAGACAGAAGTAATGCACTGTGTGCGCACGTGACCGCACACGCTTGTCAAAGTGTTTTGGGAGGAGACATTGGATTCAAAAACTGCTCTCTTGCTGAAATAGTGAGGCTTTAAGTGTCACTGACACACACAGGTGAAAATCAACGTTAGAGGCGGGATGTTTACTCACAACGTGTACGAGGTCGTGCTCTAGCCCGCCTCATTAAAAGACGCAATTGACGACTTTAGTCTCTCTATCAGTGAACTACAGAACAAGGAAAAGGAAAAGACACAGGTCCCAGTCATCCAAAATGCCAACACAACAATGAGTGTGCCCCTAGTGTGCAGGTCCAGCCTCCTCCAAGACCTGTGGCTCCACCCCCACCTGTCACAATGATCTACCCAAACCAACAGCAACCTGACATACAGAGGTGTTCCCCCAACCGTCAGAGCTGCGATAATGACTGGGGACAACAACCCAACCCCCAATTTCATGCAGGTTAGGGATGTGGAAAGATGGGCCATACTGTTCAAAACTATCAGGATCCACTTCCACACCCAGACTGGTCTGGGTGTGGGCATGGTCATGAGGCATAGCCTAACCATGGAGAGTGAGCCCATGGGTGTCACAACAAGGGTTTTAAGGATGCACACAGAGAATTCTACAGGGGAGGAACAACTATTGTAACTCCCAACACCAACACAGAGCCAATGCTGGAAGTTAAAGGGCTACTCCACCGGTAAGTTGTTTTTTGTCTATTGTCATATTCCTCAGAGTTAGATAAGTGGGCAAAAACAATTTGTAAACAGCCCAGTTGATTTTCTGATCCGGCAGGCGGATAGTCATCTCCGGCGACATTCCTTTAGCATTAGCTTAGCGTAAAACACTGTAAGTGAATGGTACCTAATAGCATGCTAGCATGAGACCGTTTGTTTGGTTTATGGTGTTCATGCTGCTGCTGCATCACATACAGTAGCGCGGTTAATCAGCTGCTGTTTGGGTAAAACAAACAGTCTCCTGATAAACTGTAGAGGTTTGCAAACAGGTAATAGTGTTTTAATGAATCAGTGTGACATTTTGTGCAGGAGTTGTTTTAAATACCTAATACTAATACACTTTACTACAAAGGACTTTCAACTTTGTTTTTTTCCCCCTCATCTTGAAAGCTTTGGACACCCCTGCTGAAAGTGTCTGTTTAGTTTCATGATGGGAGGAAACGTCGAGCCTCACCTGGACATAATAGGTTCCTCTGTCCTGAGCGTACAGCATGAGGAAGCTGAAGTCCAAGTTCTGCTTTGTTCTCCATCTGAAACACATCCGGAGCACAGGAAGGTTCTGTGACCGACAACAGACATGGACACACACAGCTGTGACTCCAGTTAGTGAGGTCATTCAGAAACCTCCATCACTGACTCAACATTCATCCAGCAACCATTCCTGTAGAAGACAAACTCATATTTTAAAGTAAATGAACGTGAGTGAATTCCCATACTTGACTCGGTCCTTGGAGTCTCCAAACGTCTCTTTGAGGAGGGTGAAGTTTGGGTAGTAATGCTGCGAAGGGGAAACCACCTCTATCAGACCAGACTGCACCTCCTTTGGAAAACTACAGAGAACTACAGCTTAGGGAAAAAAAAACAACATCTCCCAACAATATCAGATCCACCACAGTGACTCTTCTAAGTCTCACAACATGTACACAAAACTGATCAGTTAGGTGATTTGATGAGGATGAATCGATGAATAATTTATTGCAAACGTGTAATTATTTGTCATCAGACTAAGAATACACATCATGGTAAAGAAGGATTCCTGCAGAAACAGAAGCTGCTTTTAGGTGTTTTGCTGTCAGGTTAAATTCAAGCGAGCAAACTGATAAACTTCAGATGTGACGTCCTCCCTGAGACTGGATGTAAACGGAACAGAGTCTAATGTTAACCGTCAGGCATCCATTTAATTTAGTAAGTAAAAGTTATTTATAGAGAGCTTTTCACAGATACAGGAAACCTCACAAAGAGCTGAACAGCAGGTAAAATCAGGACAAACAATAAACAAGTATAAAAAACAATAGTGGTAAAAATTCTGTCATTAAGGACAAAAAAGGTACAAGAAAAAATACTACAATAAAAACTTTACAAATTAACATAATTCTTCTGCTTTTTTCGCCTGTTAAACATCTTCAGCTCAACTAAAAAATACCAAACATTAGATGGATTTTAACCCTTTAAAGCCTGTTTGATTGTCTCATATCCTTGGTGTTTATTATGAAAAAAATGAAAAATATTTAATTTTAATAAAAATTATTTTGGGGGATAACATGTTGTTTTTAATCTTTACAAATCTGTCCTATATCTGTGATGAAAAACTCAAAGTATTGACTTTGTTGTATTGGTATTCTTTTTAGCTTCACATATCCACAAATTAAATAATTCGCCCCCTGCTGGACTAACTTGGTTTTATAGACCCCTTATCAGTCCACGTCACCGCCTGCTCTACTGCGCATGACGGTCGCAAAAAAATAACTCACTTTGTGTGTTTTCAAAATAAACATTAGCATAATTTAATCAAACTGAGATTTAAAGGGTTCAAATCCTGATCATTTAGCAGTTGATTGTTTTGATCTGAACTGAAGATGATTGAATGCTTTAATATTTTTATACGAGTTTCAGGAGAGATTTTTTTTGTTACATAAATGGTGCCTCATGCACTAACATGGGCAATGTGATGGAGAAGAAACATTTACCCAAAGAGACAAAAATGTCCATCATGATGCAAGAGAGTTACAACAACTCAAACCAGTTAAATGATGTAGATTACCTTGTAAAACTCTACAGTTTAGCATGAAACGGCACTATGCTACTATACCTGCTGCTGCTGCAGCACAAAAAAATACAGTCTTGTGCTAAATTGTACTGTAGAGGCTAACAAACAGATAATATAAAGTTCTAAGACTTTTTGGAGTGAGAGTTGTTTTAAATACCTGAAAATTAGCTGCTGCTGCAGTGTCTCTACTGATCTGACCAGCCATTAGTATCGCTCTGATTAGAGGACTGCTTCCTGTTTCTACAGACCCCGCCTTTTTTAGTGACACCACCCGTGAGTGTGGTTCTTACTGTTGATAAATAGCTGATACTAAACTGAAAACTGCTGCTTTAATGACAAGAAACACACACTACGGTTTATAATCTGATGTATAAAAGGTCATTTTAATTTCAGACTTTATGTTTAGTGTAACATCCATCTGTTTAGACTCACGTCAGAGCAGTTTTAAAGAACGTTAAATATTTCAGCCTCACTAAAACTGAAACTGATCGCCCACAAAACAGCTAAAAGAAACAAAGCGGTCCAATCATTGAGGCTGTTTTTGAAACCTGGAACAGGGACAGCAGAGGAACCGGGCTCAGTCCAGAACATCTCAGTTTAGTGCATCAGAATGATACTCTGGAATAGCACATTTAAGGTTTAAAAAGATCTAAAGAGATCCTGAAAACTTCAATAAATAAATAAACATGAGCAGAGGCAGATCTGATCCAGAGGTGCTCACCTCCCTGCGATGATCTGGGCCAGGCTGCCCACATAGTCTGAGTCCGTCTAGAGGGGCAGAAGAGGACAGTGGTGACGGATGGGTCAGAGCAGGGTTAGCAGGTCAGGTTGGTCCTGAAAGCTGAAAACTCAGCTTTGGTGGCGTGAGGTAGTCCCTCAAAGGCCAGACCTTGTAGAACCGGTTTTACCTAAACGGTTAGCTTCTTCATATCACAAGGAATTAACATAACATCAGCCACACTCAACAAACATAAAGAGCTCAAAACCTGGTTCAGCGTCATGAAATATGAAGGAGTGTTTCCACTTTCACACCCCGCCCACCCAACTCCAACCATCACATGTAACAGAATATCGCTTGTTTTAACTCCCACAGAATGATGGGAGGGAATCAGGTTCTGCAGCTCCTCTGCTAATATGCTGAAGGCTGATTGGCCTAAAAGTCAATGGAATATAGAAAAACCAGTCAGACAACCTCACTTAAAGGTCATGTGCAGCAGGAAACAACTGGCACTACATTTACGTAACTAAACACGCACTGAGGAACTTAAACAAATAAAATGCACCGTTGCTTTCCAGGAAGTTTGTTTCTGTTAGAGGAACAGTCCAGACTCACGCTGAGCTGACGCATAGCGTTCAGTGTGAATCAGTGTGACTGATCATGTTTACTTTACAGGCATATTCACCATTAACAGGTTAATCACTGAAACTCAATATGTTTATTAAAGCCTTTATAGTGAATTTACACTGTAGATGAGTGTGAATTCCTCTGGCTTAGTTTAGTCCTCCTGAAAGCGCTTACCCTAAACACTGTGTCTGATCAGCTGTGAATTTAGAAACAGGGTAATAAGAGACTTGATTAACCTCAGCAACAAAGACGACGATGAGAAGATCCAGGCTTTGGGATGAGGTCAGACTGGACAGCAAAGAGCTGAGAGTGTTGACCAGGTAACTCTGCTTTTCACGCTTCACTGTGGGAATGCCCAACACCATGGACACTGAGAGAGAGGGAGGGAGAGAGGGAGAGAGAGAGAGAGGGAGGGAGAAAGAGAGGGAGATGAAAACAGCTACAGCAAAAGGGAGAGAATAGTACTTGGCTTCTTTTCGCATTCCTTTGTTTGGTGTTAACGTTTTGAGGATATGTTGGTGAGAATTCTCAGTGATCCAGAAAATGATAACTTTAATAAAAAATTTTAAAAAGACAACTGAACTTCTCATGTTTCTGGAAGGTGTTTCACCTCTAAACCCAGAGATGTCTTCAGTTCTGAAACGTGGGCTGGAAGTATCCAGCTTACATCTTGTAGTCAGAAACACTGATGAGGTCACCAATAACACCATTGTTGACACTAATAGGGTGAAAGCCTATCCTGAATACAGCAGCTCAGTAAAGCAAAGCATCAAGTTTACTGTAGAGAAGATTCAAAAAGCAAACAACCTTTTATGGACCGCTCGGTACACATGGAGAGAGATGGAGCATGGAGATGGAGAGAGCAGGCATGACCACTAAAGTCCACAGTAAACCAACACACAGAGACCAGTACAGACTTTTTGATTCCCACCATCCACTGGAACAAAAAGCGTTAGTCATCAGGAGGACACTGCAGCACTGAGCAGGTCCCCAGAAGTTGGAAGGGAAGGTGGATACCCCAACTGGGCTCAGCTGACCAGACTTAGTATCAAAATCATAGAAATTATGTATATGTAGCGATAGTTTACATCTATAAAACAATAGATTGGGCGGGGGGTCAGAACACTTTCAGCTTTAGATAAATGTCCTGTATTTATAGAGCGCTTCCTAGAGTGTTTTACACTCCCCAAAGCGCTGTACAACACAACAGTCACTCACCCATTCACTCACTGGTGGTGATGAACTACACTATAGTCACAGCTGCCCTGAAGTCACACTGACAGAGGTGGGGATGCCATACACCAGCGCCCACCAAGTCCCTCTGACCACCACCAGTAGGTAAGGTGGGTGAAGTGTCTTACCCAAGGACACAACGACAGTGTAACCCAGCTGGAGCTGGGGTCAAACTGACAATCCTCCAGTTGCCAGAGAGCCACGCTACCAACTGAGCTACACGCCCCAGATAGACATAATTAAAACATACACATAGTCTCAGAGAGAGGATGAACACATGCAGAACAGGAGGGCCAGCTCAGAAGATAGGAGCAGATGTCAGAACCACACCTCAGATAGCTTCACTCAGCAGTGTGAGGGCCTCTAGCTCCAAGGCCAGAGCAAGAAACATCGAAAACAGAACATCACAGCACAGACAGTCCTCGGGTTTCATTGGTTTGTCTCCTACCTCCACATGTCTGCTTTAATCTCCTCCTCCTGCAGCAGCAGCGTAGTGCTGTCCTCTGCTCGGTATGCAAGAGAACCAACTCTCCAACTTCTAATCTGAGAATCCTGACAACTAGTCTGTTAGAGCGCCTCTTTATCTCGAAACTTCTACTCAGTTCACTTTAGTTTCCTGAGCACTGCTCTCATATCTTAACACAGTTGTTGTGAGGGCAGGCAACTTGGGCCGCGCTCTTCCTCTGGACCGAGTTCCGAACCATGCATGAGTTTCAAACCGGACAGAACCAGACTTGCTGCACTGGCTGCAGATTCACTCATCTCTGCTCTGTCTGACCACAGGAAGTGAAACATTTGGCGCCGAGTGACGTTTCTCCTCTGGAAAACCCACCACTTCATTAAACATGCACTGTAACGCTGCATGTAACGAGTACTGACGTTTGTACTGACTAGGAATTCATTACTTTTGTAACCATGTCTCAAGTAAACTGGTTTACAAAATATCAATTTTTTTGTCTTGTCATTATTATTATTATTATTATTGTGTAATAAATCTTAAACTTTAAAGAAGCGACTCATCTCTCCCCCGACACTTAAAAAAACCTAACAAAATGCATGTCAGTTTTTCATTTCTTTAAGCAGTTTTGTCATGAATCAAATACAATTCCCTCATCTCATCACCAGGACTGTGTTCCACATACTTCACTCAGCAGGAGTTTGCTGTTGTTGCCAATCTAAAATGATGGATCTAAAACAGGGGTGTCCAAACTTTTCAACACGAGGGCCGAAAACACCAAGTGAAAACTTCTCGAGGGCTTCAAAAGTTTGAATATTTTTTAAATAAAAAGAAATGGCAAAATATGATTTTATTTATTAGTTCTTCTCCCAAATTTCTTATAAAAGCACCATTTTAATGAACAGAATCTTTGTGAATACAAGAAGTACAGAGATTGTATATGTTTGACTCAATAATAAGAAGCATTAAAGTCACTGGATCTGATTGGTCGACCATTTTTAGTTAAAAACTTCAGTCATGTTTTATGAACAGAGCTGACACGCCTGCTTTTTAGTAAAAGTCAGTGAAGGTGTTGGTTCTTTTTGCCAGGAAATTTAATTATCTGGATAAACCTGATTAATAAAAATCAAAAACTTTGATTAGACAGTAAATTTTGTATTTTACATTTTTTTTAAATTTACCAGTAATTTGGTTTGTTGGATCTCTTAGTGAAAATCTAAACAAAAAAAAGTCAAAGCATCTCTTGACATCAACATCCTGCAGGAGGACTAAATGATATCATTCTTAAAATTCTGTTGAGGGACACACAAAATCCCTCTGAGGGCCACAAGTGGCCCCGGGGCTGCACTTTGGACATGCCTGATCTAAAAGATGATCTACAGATTCCATCAATATATCCTCCTGGGACCTGAAATACCTGCTTCCTCCTGCATACTACTGCCAAAAACAGCAGCTGAGTTAGAGCACCACCGGCTGCAGACCTCTACATTGAGAAACAAAATAGCAGCTATACAAAAGGATGACCCAACACAGAAGAGCCAACTCATCAGATCAAGACCCACCGGTTCATCTGCATCTCAAAGACAAAGGACACTCCTTTGAAGACAAAAATGTGCAGATTCTGGACAGGGAATGGTTCTAGAGAGGAGTGAATATGATCCAGCTTTATGAAACATGAAAACCCCTCTTTGAACAGAGGAGGGGCCTCAGGTTTCACCTACTGCCTTGACTCGTCTCCCCAGGAAGTTTCACAGACACTCACACCTAGAGACCAAAAGAGTGTGATAACGACACAAACAGGGAACTGAACAGAGGGTAAGGTCAGGGACTCATGTGACCGCTATTATGGACAACAATGGCCTCATTGGTGACCTCATAGTTTTGGGATTAAAGTTCTCAGATTAGAATTCTGGTTTAGGGTTTTTGGGTTTTGATTAGTTTTGGGGGTTGGGGGTTATGGCTTGGGGTTTAGACAGTCAGGTCATGTGAGGTTATTGTGTGAAGCATCTACAGCTCTAATGTCTCAGCAGATGTTCTCCTAGCACTCAGACATTCCACCTCACACACCATCAAATCAAACTACACACAGAGTTCAGTGAATTCATTGGTTAAGGTGTGTATTAAAGGTGTGTTAGTGTGAGACCTTACCTCCACGGCGGTTCTGTCCTAGCACTACATTTGGAACAAGGCTGTCTGGATGCTCTTTGAGGTGAGGCATGTACAGGTAAATGTTGGGCTCGAGGAAGATGTGCCGGTTTGAATATCTTCTGTGATGCTTTGCTGCTTCTGATGGCAGGAGGGCAGAGAGGTGGATACAAATGTTATCAACCAACATGTCCCAGCAGCATATTAATGAGAAGTTAAATAAATCACATCAGAATTCATTTTAAAGCAGGTTTTAAAAACATGCTGTTAGCAGATAGGGTGAAGAGCTTGGAGTAGGACCACTGCTCCTCCACATCTAGAGGAGCTAGCTGAGGTGGTTTGGGCATCTGGTCAGGACGTCTCCTGGACGCCTCCCTGGGGAGGTGTTTCAGGCATGTCCTGCCAGCAAAAGACTCCAGGGTTGACCCAGGGCACGCTGGAGGATGTACACCTCCAGGCTGGCCTGAGAACACCTTGGGTATTCCCACCAGGAGCTGATGGAGGATGCTGGGAAAAGGATGCTCTGGGACATCCCTTATCGGGATGTTGACACAGAGACCCAGATCTGGATCCTGATGAACGGAAGACATCATGGAAAGTGTTTTTATAATAAGGAGTTGTTCTGCGTTTCCAGCATAAAGGACCCACCTGCTGTCAGACTGATTTACTTGTTCTTATTTCCACAGAAACAAAAGACAGTTTTGGATTATTAAAGAACAAGCTGGTGTACTCTGATCAACCAAACACCTCTTAGTCCTGTCAGAAGATGCTGGAAGATGTTTACATGATTGGGATTATGGTTACTGGATTTCTGCTGATTGGTGCTTGCAGATATTTGGGATACAGTAAACTTTCAGAGAAGGTGGGCCCAATTGGCCAGCTGCCTGCTCTCACTGACAGAGTGTGTCGGGCTGGTGGGACTCAGATTTTGGCGCTGCAGGAGCTGAATCATAAGATTGGTGATTTTAACGGACTGGTGCGCAACCTGGGAACCAACTTGGAGAAAGCTCTGGCTCGACTTAATTCCCCTGTTTCGGCTGTTTGGACATCTGACGACTGGGAACGGACAAAAGGTATAAAACAAATTAATTTCAGCCTGCTCTAAACAAATTTGTTATCAGCTGGGTTAAGTGTGCATGTGTACCAGTAACCATTTAGTGTAACATTGCTTTTGGATGGTTAAAAACTGCAGGGGATTAAAACTGCCTTTTGAAAAATTGGAGAGTTCATGCTCCCCCCCGTCCCCCCCTCAAACTACGCCCATGACGCTTACATGATGTGTATGTGAAGGCAAAGAGGGGAGGAGGTTTTATCAGGTCAACAGCTCGTTGTACCTTTATATCAGAGTACTCCAGGAACAGAGGAGTTGTTCAACAGAAAACGTGATATTTGACAGACTATAGTCTGAACTTGATCCTGTGTTGTAGCTGTTGGTCTTGTTGGAGGTGTTTCCTGATGGTGTCCACTGCACCTAATGCAGGTGAAATATGATGCCACATCAAATGATACAGGTGTTTCTCCCTGAGCCAGCGTTCTCTGATTATGTTGTTGAGATTCACATGAAAACACTGAACGCTGCAGGTTGAGGTTATGTGGGCTTGTTTATAAAGTGTAGCAGCTCACTTAGGCACATTGTGTCTCTGTGCACTATTAGTCCAGTCACAGCATCCAGAAACAACAAGCCCCGCCCACTCTGCCTCTGTCTAAAAACTGTCTGACAAAGACTGGAGACACCGACGGTCTGACTGTTCTAAGGTCCGGCCTGAGGATTCATCTGAGTTCAAAGGGCCAACAAGAAGTTTTAATTGAACTTAAAGAATTACTTTACACTTTATTAAAGTTCTTAAATATTTTATGCCCCTGGAAAGGTTCAAATAGGAACCCTGAGGTAAAAAAATGCTATAGAGGCTAAATTATCAGACTAAATTTAACCTTAAGGGATTAAAAGGTCCTTCAACCATTCATTCCCTTATTTCTAACTGTATAACTCAGTCAATCTGACAGATATGAAGCTAAAACCTGATGTGGTGGCAACTTAGAGTCAGTCACATAGTATAAGAGCCAACTGATCACATCAGATTATAAATAATGTAATTTTTTTCCTCAAATTAATACACAAAACAACCCATAATGACAATGTGTAAAAAAGTTTTCTTGAGATTTTTGCAAATTTATTAAAAATAAAAAAACTGAAAAATCACAACCTTTGCCATGAAGCTCCTTGAGATGTTAATGCAGCTTACCTGGAGTCCACCTATGGTAAAATCAGCTGATTGGATCTGATGTGGAAAGACACACACCTGTCTGTGCTTATACAGACAGCTGGCAGTGCATAGCACTAGTCAAAGGAATTGTCTCTAAACCTCCAGGACATCTTTGTCAATGTCCTCAAGTATCCCAGCTAGAACCCAGACTTGAATCAGTTTCAAATAGAGAGATCTTACAGAGGTCACACCGACGCTGACCGTCCACCCCGATGGAGCCGAGTGGAGCTGTAAAGAGGAACGGACCAAACTGTCCAGAGAGAGGTGAGCCAAGCTGGAGGCATCAGATTCAAAAAGACTGGAAGCCGTTATCGCTGCCAAAGGTGCATCAACAAAGTATTGAGCAAAGGCTGTGTGTTTTTATTTTTTAATAAACGTGCAAAAATCTCCCAAAAACTTTGTTCACATTGCCATTATTGTGTGTTGTATGCAGAATGTTGAGGAAGAAAATGAATGAGTCCACTTTGGAATAAGGCTGTTAACTAAAGAGATGTGCTGTGAAGAGTTTCTGGATGCACTGGATGAACAAAGTGGTCTTTCTATTCCTCATTGTGTGGCTGCAGGTGGGCGGGGCTTCTTTTGGACTTGTGTTTTAGTCCTGGTTGCTGGTTTCTCACAGCCCACCTCACACACAGAACTCCACAGTGTGTTAGAGCCTACCTCTGGAGCTGGAGGTGTTCCTGAAGGGGTAGCTGATGTTGGAAGCTCTTGACATGTTCATCAGCTGATCTAGGATGCTGCTGAGATCTTTGCTGACCTGCCCGCCCAGCTTCTCGGCCTCCAGAAGCCTCTTGTATAGCTTCTTCAGGTCTGGTTCAGAAGAACCTGGAAACATGAAGCACAGTCCTCTTTCACGGGCTGTTTGGACTATTTCAGCTTTAGTTATACCTTCAAGACCTCTTTAACATCATCACAACCTTTATCCTGAAGTCTAGAGACAGACAGACAGAGCTACAGTGTAGCGCTGTGCAACGTGATCAAAACATCTATCCTTTCATATAAGACCAGCAGGTCCAGAGTGGAGACCAGAACCAGGTCACACCAGTCAGAAAACCAGTCAAAGCAACTCTAGGAGCTCATCCAAAATAAGGGGCAACACTGTAGGATTTGTTCAAATGTGGATGTAATCCAACACATCTGGGTTACAATATTCACACGTTCCAATAAAAGAGAGAGAGAGAGCGAGCGCTGCAGCCTCCTGTCTGTGTGAAGTGATGGAAACAAGATGGGACACACGGGGTGAGCTGAGGACAAGAGGTCCACTGCAGGCTTCCAGCAGCAACACACACACCTAAAGGGACACTTCTCTACAGGAAAGACCACGCCCACTGGTGACATCACTCAAAGCAGGGGGAGTCTCTAGAAACACGAAGTAGTTCTCTGACCAGAACAATACTCATGCACTGCAAAAATTGATTTTTAAGTTTAAAAAGCCTTGTTTTTTGACTTATTTTTGTCTGAAAAGAAAATATATTCACAGTCCTACTTGAAATAAAACAAATCTTCCTAAATCTGGTCACATTTTCTAGATTTGAGCAAACTGATCTGCCAGTGGGGTGAGCAAAAGTTACTTGGCTAGATTCTTAAATCTAGCAAATTATTCTAAATGAAGAAAAAATGAGCTATTTTTAAGGAATTTAGCCAAGCCACTTTTGCTCACCCCATTGGCAGATTAGTTTGCTCAAATCTAGAAAATTTGACCAGATTTGGCTTTTTTCCAAGTAGGGCTGTATGGATTTATTTTCTTTTTAGATTAAAATAAAAATGTCTAAAAACAAGGCTTTTTAATTTTCTTAGAACTCCGTTTTTGCAGACAGTCAGATTGGGAGAGTTGCTGCTGCAGATCACTGACACATTAGCTGTAAATTCTCAGGTATTTGAAATGATTTACGCTCAAAAAAGTCATACTGACGCATTAGAACTCTATATTAGCTGTTTATAAACCTCTGATCATTCGATCGTTTTCTGACATTTGATTTCTTAAGCCACCCTCCAAACCATCTCAACACAGAACATATAAATAATAATTTAAGCCTGTAGCATAGCGTGAGGATGCATCCTGTGTGACTATAAAAATCATTTGTGTTTTTGTTGGATTTCTCACAAGCATCATCTGCTTCATAACACCTAGCGCTGCGTATCTTAAGCACAGAGACAGCGTGGTTACGTGTGCGGAGCTGATAGATTACAGTATTACTGCTGTTTATTAGTGTTTCTCCTGAAGGTGGAGAGCTGCAGCTCAGACAGCAGGAGGTGGAGAAGACGTTCCTCCTGCTTCAGCAGCAGGGAGGAGCTGCTTCAGGATCAGGTTGAGGATTTCAAACCAGCTGTTCTGGTTAAGCCATTCTAACTATTTACTCTTTTACAAATAGTTATTAACCTCGAACATAGACAGACGTATTGTTTACCAGGTAAACAAAACAATAAAGAGCAAATAAAAAGAGCTCAAAATAAAACAGCTCTGATAAAGACCTGAACCCAGATGATCCTTAGTTCTTCATTCCAGAGCCAGACTTCCTCTTCTGTTGTGTTGTTTTCTGTTGTAATCCTTATAAGGGATGAATTGAACTAAACTTATGACTGTAGTGATTCTGATTCTCCATCCTGACTAAACAGACTCCATTCAAGAACCCATTCCTGAGAAAAGCTTCAAAAACAAGACAACCATCAATGACTCTTATAATAAAATCAGTCAAGCATATAAATACGTAAGTGTATACACAACATAAAACATTCAAACAACTTAGAGAGTACAGGTATAATGACTACAGAACTCATTAATCCATCACAGGGTGACTCAGAGATAAAGGTTTAGACAGGAGCCAAACATCCTGTGCTGGTGAAGTTTCTCAGTCATCCAGGTCATGAAAATCCTTTTGTTTCTCTTCAGTTCTGGTGGGAATGTTCTCAGCTCGGTGGTGTAAAGTCCTGATAACTGATAGTTAGGACTTTACACCATCGAGCTGATAACAAAGGAACAGAAACACGTCAAAGAAGCTCTCCAGACCTGCAGTTACCCAAACTGGGCCTTCGCTAAATCAAGAAAGAAATCTGTAAAAGACTCCACAGCAGCTAATAAAAAAGACAAGGACAACAAGCGCAAAAGCACCATCATCCCATATGTAGCAGGAGTCTCAGAGAAACTGAGAAGAATTGTCTCCAAACACAGCATCCCAGTAAAGTCCAAACCCAACAACACCCTCAGACAGAAACTGGTTCATCCTGAGGACAAGACTCCCAAACAGAAGATCAGTGGCGTTGTTTCTGCAGTCCAGTGCAGTGAGGACTGTTCAGACCTTTACACTGGAGAAACAAAACAACAACTACACAAGCGCATGTCTCAACACAGGAGAGCCACATCATCAGGCCAGGACTCAGCAGTCCACCTCCACCTCAAAGACAAGGGACACACCTTTGAAAACAACAACGTCCACATTTTGGACAGAGAAGACCGATGGTTTGAGAGAGGAGTTAAAGAAGCCGTCTATGTCAAACATGAAAAACCAACTTTAAACAGAGGAGGAGGACTCAGATTTCATCTTTCCAGCACCTACCAGTCTGCTCTGAGCTTAATTCCCAGACAATTCTCACCTCTAATCAAAACACCTCACCAGGACTCCAGTTGAATACAGTGGAGCGAACACCTCCTCAGGAGGCAGGATGGAGGTGTGTCACAGACAGAGGAAGACAAGCACAGTTTATAAGATTCTCTCTCTCCTTGACTACATACAGAATTGACAAAGCTACTCGGATGAGCGGTGAAACGTCTTCAAAGAACCAAATAAGTCCAGTTGCCTTTATTTAAAACCCTTTTTTGGATCCCTGTGCTCCCTGATGGTTCTGACTCCCACCAGTAAAACCAGTATCACTAACACATCCCTACCTCTGGCTCTATTGAAGAAAATGTCTGTTTGTTTTTTTAAACATCACCTATCAGGTTCTCCCTGCTGAAAAAACCAGCATAGACCAGCATATGTTGTGTTTTGGTGCTGGTATGCTGGTCCATAGTGATCCATTAGTTCAACCAGACCAGCATTGAACAGCATTGAATCATGCTGGTCTACCGGCAAAAACCAGCACCAAACCAGTACAGACCAGCATATAAATCAAGACCAGCATGATTTGTTTGCTGGTCTTTGCTGGTCTATGCTGGTTTGGTGCTGGTCTATGCTGGTTTTTTCA
The DNA here is from genome assembly GCA_006937965.1 of Callopanchax toddi. NCBI lineage: Eukaryota > Metazoa > Chordata > Actinopteri > Cyprinodontiformes > Nothobranchiidae > Callopanchax > Callopanchax toddi. The sequence goes on from SSNR01000012.1 coordinate 288,339, forward strand.
GCAGGGCTGGCCTCCTGACTGTGATGAGGTTTATAAACCATTATGAAACACAAACTCAAAATCACCAGTAGAATCTTTAAAACTATTGTCAGAGTAACCACTGACCCACTACCTCCTGCATGGATCATCTCTGCTTCCTGCATGGTGCCTCATGCAGCCGACATATCAGCCGTCTGTAAAGCTGGTGATACAAACATCCGGAGTAATAATCCTCCTAGTTCCATCCCTGATGGTTTTTAGAGAGAGGAGTTAACAGACAAACTAAACTTTATCTTCTCATCTCAGTTTTGCTTCAGAAAGAACTACCGGAACTTGATCTAGTTGAATGAAATCAACGATGCACCTGACAAAAGTGACTACAGGATGTTTCTGGGTTCATCTAAAGCCTTTGATACTATTAACATGACATTCTACTTATTAAACTGCAGCTATATGGGATTAGAGACTGGTTTAGTTGCTATTTGTCTCAAAGAAATCAACTATAAATCCTCCTATAGAGGGTTTTCACGGCGCGTCACCGCTGCGTCATCTAACCGGAAGCCGCCATATTGGAGATATTGAGGTAAACAGAACGCACGCATTTAATGAGTATTCTACTGCAAAACGAAAAGAAATGGTGAATTATTGCCGTGTTTATGGCTGTACCAATCGGTCAGACCATGAGACACCTTTGCAGTTTTATAGACTGCAAAAAAATGATTACGGATCATCAGGGAGAACAATGCTAGAAGTTATCAGAGGAAAGGAGGCGGCGAAGCTAAACCAGGATCTACGGGGGGAAATCTGGACATCCAAAATAGTTCGGCCCATTTCTGGTCAGGTAAGTGAATTGTTGATAACAGCTGCTCTTAAGTCATTTTTAGTGGGATGCTAATATAATTTATATCAAGCTATTTACTTAATATAATCACATTTACCAGCCTGATGCAGTAGCAACACAGTTATTCTTCAAATGTAGAGCTAAAACTAAATGTGCTGTATTTCTCTTTGTTCAACAGGTAAAAGGTCTGACCTTTATCAGAAGGATGACCCAGATTGGGCGCCATCAGTTGGAATGACAGGTCAGCAAAAGGCACTAGTCACTGTAACATCACATGATGGAACTCATTTTTTGTTGTTATTGTTTGTTGGGGAAAACAAAAAATGCATAGGTTATTTATTTAGGTTTCCACCTGTTCTTTTTTTTTTTTTTTTTTGGTTGTCTTGTTTGTTTGAAGAGAACATTTTGTTCATTTAATGTTATAAATCTAAATAAATTAAAAAGAAACAATAAAAGAGAGCATTTCCAACTGAGGTTAAACAAGTAGGACATTCTCCAACAGAAAACGAGTCTCATGGCTGTGTGGAAAATGCTCCCTCCCTCCCTTTTGTTTACCTTTTCTTCTGCTCCCACTTTTTTGTTTTGCCCAAATACTGTAATTGAAGTTTGCCCCAATATTTCTGCCCAAGACTTTAGTTTCTTGCCCAAGTCAATGTCCCACATAATCTCATAATGTAGATCCCCTGCTGGTACCCCACATTCTGCATCTGGTACCCCCAAATCTCTGTTTTGTTTTTTATTTTCAATGTTTTCTCTGTTTTGTTGTTTTGTTTATGTTGTAAAGCGCTTTGTGTAAGGGCGCTATAAACTTTACTTACTTACTCTCAAGGTCTGAGAACAACTCTCCCACCAGAACAGTTTTCTGATGTTACTATTTTGTTTTTGTTTTTTGTAAAATGTACCAAGTTGTTCACAACCTCAATCATAAACCATGATCTCATTCCAGTCTTCCTTCCTATCCTATGCAGGACTACACCACCAAAACAAATGACTAAAATAAACTGTTAAGAAGCAGCAGCGTTAGTGTAGTGTGCAGAGGACCACAGATCTGGAATCAGCTTGTGAAGCTACAATGTCACATTCCATCTCCAACATTAAAAACTCCTGTCCACAAATCATCATTTAGACTGATGATGGACTCCTGGAGTTTAGTTTTGATTTTAACTAGACCAGAACCTGGACCCTCCCTGTGGGCTCAGTCTTGTTCATGTGTGTTTGTAAATAAACTAAACACGTGGTGTTGATGAGAAGCGGACCCTCTAGCCCAGTGTTTTTCAACCGCTGTTCCGCGGCACATTAGTGTGCCGTGAGAGATCGTCAGGTGTGCCGCGGGAAATTATTCAAATTCACCTGTTGGTTTAAAAACATTTTTTTAAACTAATTAATTATTATCTGCTAATAATATTCCATTATCGCGCGTCTGTGGCAGCATCACCAAATGGCAGACTCCGGTTCTGTTTGGAGTCAGACCACGCAGCAAATCCAAGACTTGGACCTGGTCCAGACTGTGCGCTCTGGGGAAACGCGCAGCGCGCTGTGAGACGCTACCACGGCCCGCTCGGCACCGGCACGCCTCCGCCTCCGACCTGAACCTGGTCTGTGGTTCGACTTGGTCCGGCGAGGAGGAGGAGGTGGAGACAAGCGGTCGCGGCCCTGCTGCCACTGGTCAGGAGAACCAGTCCTGGACTGGCTCTGTTTCCTGGTGGAGCAGCAACAGTCCCGACATTTTTAAATTCATACTTTGATCTGACCGGTCCATAAAACCAGATCAGCGGCCCACGGACACTGGGTTGGGTCGTCATCATGTCGCTTTGTTCCTGCGTGACGCACATTTGGCAAAAAAGAAAAAAAAAAGTCAGAGTAAACCCCTCAGCATAACTCGTTTTTTAACGGTCTGAGAGGCTCACTAGTTTTTTTCTCCAGTGCCTCCTCTCTTTGGCTGAAGGTCTCACTTTTTGACAGGTGAAAAAGAATAATCTGTTTGAAATTATTTGATGTGGTAATAAAGACAGATGCTTTAATCAGGTCACCTGTACACTAAATGTAATTCTTTACTGTCAGGAGATGAGAAGGTTTCTACAGTAAAACTATTAAAACTGGGTGAGCCTTAGAAAACAGCTGCAGTCCTGACAGATTAATTTGTTTTAGTGTTAAAAATGTTTGATTGGACCAAATTCATCTGATAACTTTATGCTGCTTTTATACAGCTTCTCGAGCAATGAGGATGGGTCAAATCAGGATCTAGCCAGTCCTATTAAGGGGGCAGGTAGAATATCAGGGGGGGGGGCCGAGTCTGGACATGCTAAGAATTTTTTGGTCATCACATCCCCCCAATCCCTTAAATGCATCAAAAACTACACCATCATCATATCAGTTCCTCTATCTATAGATTTTATTTTCATATTTGATCCCTACCCTCTGCATTTACCCGGGCTTGGGACCGGCACAAGTAGGACACTGGCTTATGCCCTGTTGAGGCTGCATTTATCGGTTTATTTTTTGTTTTGTTTTGTGGGGGGGGTTTGTTCTTTTTTGTGTTTTTTTGTGTGTTCTTTTTGTGTTTTTTGTGTGTGATTTTTTGGGGGGTTTTGTGTTTTTTTGTTTTTCTTTCTTTCTGTGTCATTCATCAGTATAGCTACTTTGAATGAGGACAAATGGAAGAGAGTGCTCAGTCTGACCATTTTTCACTGAAATATTTTTGAAATTTGGTATTTCTGCATGCAATTGTATTTGGGGGGGCAGTCATGGAATTTGGGGGGGCAATGCCCCCCCTTGCCCACGCCTACATCCGGCCTCGGGTCAAATGCAGATATGAATTTCCCCAAGGGGATCAATAAAGGATAAATGATTATTATTACCATTATTATTATCAACCATCAATGGGCTCAGACAGTTCTGACAGCAGCACCCACCCCCCACCCCCCGTGTGCCTTGTGATTTTTTTCAATGAAAAAGTGTGCCTTGGCCCAAACAAGGTTGAAAAACACTGCTCTAGCCACACATACACACCTCCTGTAACGTCACGAACGCTGTGCTTTTCACCTACCGCCGTGACGTCACAACCCAACTGGTAAAATCAGAAACTCACCTGAGTCGATGACGACATTCATGTTTAATTAAACCAATCAGAGAGCCGGAGACCACCTTAACCCAGGTGAGGAGCATCGGTACCACTCACCTCCATGACCCGGAACCGACCTGATCCAAGATACCGACACGAACCCGAGCAGGACCAGCAGCAGCCCACACCTCAGAGGATACAGCCTCATCTCTCCTCACGCTGCGCCTCACGCTCTGTCAGCACTGCAGCAGGTGGGCAGGTGAGCTACAGGTAACCTCTAGGCTCCTGATTGGCTGCTCACTGAGTGACACGAGCTGCGTCGGAAACACCCGAACAGCTCAGACGGTTTCAGTTCTGAGCAACACCTGGAGATGAGTCATCTCAGGTGAGAGCGACACCTGCTGGTGGGTCCAGAGAGTCACTGAGACTGTGGACTCACCTGAGGGGTCATTCATGAGCAGGTCATCGCTTGTTCCAGAATGTTCCAGCTGGACTTTTAGCAGAACAGTTCCAACATATGATGATGATCTGGTCCATGGTTCAGGTTCTTTCAGGTTCCTCGCCCTAGGGCAGTCTGACAGAGACTTACACCATCAGCCCCTCTGACCACCAACACCACACACAGGCCAGGCCCAGGGAGGTCAAGTGTCCTGCCCAAGGACTCAACGGCAAATTGACCTGGCAGGAGCTGGAATCAAACCTGTACTGCCTGATACCATCACCCCAATCTAGGTTCCTCAAGGTTCATCCAGCTTTCTAATGGTTCCTCAAGGTTTACTAGGTTCCTTCAGGTTCCTCCAGATTTCTAAAGGTTTATTCAGATTCTTTAAATAGTTCAAAAAATACTCCAGAGGTCAGAAAACCTGTTAGTCCTAAACTGGGCCATGGTGGGAGTGGCTGTTTCTTCCTGTGGTGGACTGGTGACCTGACCAGGTCTAGCCTCACCCCTCAACCAACGACTGCTGAAGTTGGAACCATCTGGAAGGTGTGTGTGTCCTGTTCTATCTAGAAGGTGTGTGTCCCGTTCCATCTAGAAGGTGTGTGTGTGTCCTGTTCCATCTAGAAGGTGTGTGTCCCGTTCCATCTAGAAGGTGTGTGTCCTGTTCCATCTAGAAGGTGTGTGTCCTGTTCCATCTAGAAGGTGTGTGTCCTGTTCCATCTGGAAGGTGTGTGTGTGTCTTGTTCCATCTAGAAGGTGTGTGTGTGTCTTGTTCCATCTAGAAGGTGTGTGTCCCGTTCCATCTAGAAGGTGTGTGTGTGTCTTGTTCCATCTAGAAGGTGTGTGTGTGTGTCTTGTTCCATCTAGAAGGTGTGTGTGTGTCTTGTTCCATCTAGAAGGTGTGTGTCCCGTTCCATCTGGAAGGTGTGTGTCTTGTTCCATCTAGAAGGTGTGTGTGTGTCCTGTTCCATCTAGAAGGTGTGTGTGTGTCCTGTTCCATCTAGAAGGTGTGTGTCTTGTTCCATCTAGAAGGTGTGTGTCTTGTTCCATCTAGAAGGTGTGTGTCCTGTTCCATCTGGAAGGTGTGTGTCTTGTTCCATCTAGAAGGTGTGTGTGTGTCCTGTTCCATCTAGAAGGTGTGTGTCCCGTTCCATCTAGAAGGTGTGTGTCTTGTTCCATCTAGAAGGTGTGTGTCCCGTTCCATCTAGAAGGTGTGTGTCCCGTTCCACCTGGAGTATTTCATCAACACATCATCATCACAGTCAGACATGGTGGTGGTAGTGTGATGGTCTGGTCTTCAGGACCTGGACCACTGGCTGGAACTGATGGAACCATGAATTCTGCTGACTACCAGAAAATTCTGAAGGAAAATGTTTGACCTTTAACCTCAAACATTTCGTTTATGATGTAAAAACCCTCCAATGTGGATGAATAAAACAATTCAGTATAGAAAAGTAGAACACAATTCTTCCACAGTGATGAGAGATTCATGAACCCACCAGAAGTGTTACAACCAGTTAGTGGGTTTAGGGGATGGTACTGGTTCACACAGGGTGGGTTGGTTTAGATAACTTTGTTCTATTAACCCCTTTTAGACTGTTTTACAGTTTTGCCTTAAACAGCTCTGGCCCTAACGCAGCCAGACTGAGCGTTAGGATTAGTATCATCGTCAGCGTTCTTACAGGTGCTTAAAATACTTGAAAATGCTTGAATTTAATGTTGCGTTTTCATTGGCTCATGTTCAGTATGACTGGCTTAATTGGTGATCAGATGGTCTGAAACTCCAAAATCATATTTTTTGTGTGTGTTTGTGAACTCACCATCACTAATATATGTAATGAGATCTTCCACATGAAAGTTTTTACTTTCACAAACATGATTCCAAATTAGTCCAAAAATGTATTTTGTTAAGTCTAAATCAGACTAAATCTGTATCAGCAGGTCACAACTGAACAAAAGTCTGAAATCCGTATTGATCCAGAAAACATTAAACCTGTTTTGAGCGAATATCTACCCCTAAGTAGTGGGTTTATTGATAATATGGGTTATGTCAACTGGAACTGGTCTGTTTAAAATATATGTTCATATATATTCTTTATCAAATGCTTTTTGTAAACAGTAAATAACTAATGTTTGGGTTCAAAACAACATTCTTACCTCAGAAAACTCCCGTTGCAAACAGCAGGTGCAATGCAGCTAGGTGCTAGACCTCTGTGACGCTGAGCCCCCACCCATATCAAAAATCTTGGCAAATAGGTGGGATGGTTAGTGCTTGGTTTGTGCCGATTTGTGCCATTAAAAGTTTCATTTGTGCTGTTATGGTTTTTGAGATATTACCGGCTTTATTTTGGGGTATGACGTCATCATCTCCCCGCAGTTTGCCCCAAAATGAACCGGCCTCATCTACTTTTTCATGCTTTGATGGTGCTGATTTGTGTTGTTAAAAGTTTTCTTTGTACTGCAATGAATTTTGAAATATTTAAGGTTATAAATGAGAATAAAACTTAGATGACATCACTGGTTTATTTTAAAGCGCGCTGGGGGAGGCTGACCCCAGAATGAACCCTGAATGACCTATAACTTAATCTTAAATATCTCAATATCCATAGCAGCACAAATGAAACTTTTAACAGCACAAACCAAGCACTAAAAGAGTAGACCAGTCTGGTTCATTTTAGAGCAAGCTGGTGGGATAATGACCTCTGTAGAAAGACTCATAAATTAATATTTAATATCTCAAAAACCAAATCGGCACAAACGAAGCACTAACCACTCCACCTAGTAAAACATCAGATATGTCATTGCGTGGTTGAAATATGCTTCAGTTCATTTAATTCCCAGCAGGTGGCAGTGTTTAATTATTTTTTGAAAATAAACAATTTAGGAGTATAAAAGGTTTATGCAACAACTGTTTTAAGCCATCCTCACATCCAACACATGTAAGGGACACATACAATTCTGTTGTTACTTTTGAAATAAAAGTTTGTTCCTCTAGAAGTGATTCATTAGAGACCCTTTTTTCTTTTATTAAAATGGTTACACTTATCTTGTTTATTAATTACAGCGACAGTTGGGTTTTGTAATTGATAGATTTGGTTGCAACATCTTGAAAATGTCCTAAAACAGGCAAACACTTACACAGATCCAACTTGTGACAATGAAAAGTAAAACTGTGTTTGTATAATAGAATAAATGTAGTTAAATAACTCTCAAACAACAGCTGAAATCACATCAAGCATATTACCACAGTTATTTATGAACTCTGACTTTAAAATGGTCATTATAAACTAGAAAAAAAACATCACAATGCAGAAAGTAAATCAACCACAAACTGTTATAATATTCCTACAGTCCAAAAAGGCACTTCACTGAGTCTTCACCTGTATTCAGCTCTCTGTCGTCCTTGAAGAATCAAATGAATATTAATGCATCAGGTAATGCTGAAGTCCATAAAATATTCTGTCAAAACAGAAGATAAATAATACCTGCAGCACTCAAATTTGCTTTGGTGAAAACTGAAAGCACACATTGTCTATTTAATAGATCTAAACAGGAGTAATAAAGGACGAAAACATCTGCATGTGAATGACACCGTTCTAGCTCTTCTAACTGAATTTCTTCTATGAATAACCACAAAAAAGACACATATTGTAGTATTTCAAAAACATCATTATATGCATCATATTTTTCTCGTCCTTTATGGTAAAACTTTATGCAAGTTAAATTTCCGAGTGGTTTAAACTTCTCAGTTTGCCTTGCAGTGCAGAGTTTGTATTTTCTCCTGATGCATGTGATTTCCCTCCCACAGACCAAAAACATGCATTTTAGGTTATTGGGTCACCATAAATTAACCTTAGTTGTGTATGTGGATGCACAATTGTCTGTCTCTGTGGTGACCCAAGAATTCACTCTACCTGCAACCTTTTGTAAGAAAAACCCTCAACAGGACATATAGTGTGTATAATTCCTCTGGGAGTGTAAACAAAGGTTTCTATACTAAATATTAGTTTTCTCTTTGTTATTGTATCAAATACTTATTTCATGTAATAAAATATAAGTTAATTATTTAAAATCATACAATGAGATTTTCAGGACTTTTTTAGACCGTTGAGGTGTATTTGTGATTAAAAAAAAACAGACCTATTTTTATTGTCTTTGCTTAACTTTGCTTATGTTCTATGCTTTAATATTTAAATGTAAATACTCCCTGTTGCTACTTATTCATTTGAATTTAGTATTTTATTATTAACATTTTGTGTTCAATGTTATTCTTTAAATTATACTGTTACAAAAGCATCTATACTCTTTACAGAATAAGATTTCTACTCTAAAATGTTGTGTTTGGTTGGATAACAGTTACTTTCTGAGGGGGGAAAACTTCATGCAAGATATGTCATCATTACAAAACATCCACTTATACATTTACAGTTTGGTCAGTGCAGAATTAGTTTCTGCAGCATCTGGAACCAGTCAGGGCTAAGTCAAAGACCTGACACTGACACAACATTTTGTCACTTCTCAACAATGAGAGGGTTTTCTAAAAAAACATTTGCAAAAGCATCACTAGTTCCTAAATATTATCAAAACAACCTCCACTTTCTACAGCAATAACACTTATAAAAATAAAACTGTCTGGTATCACAATTCTGTTGAACCTTTACTGCTTTAATTTTCTGAATCTACACGTGCTGACATCATTTATAACTTTTACTTTCATGCTGCTAAACAAACATATTATATCTAAAAATATCAGTACTTATACACATTTTATCCCCCTCCTTTTTGGTTAGATTGATTTGGATTTCTTTGCCAGAAAGTGGCCAGATATGGAGGACACGTGAGGACTCTGTCTCCCGGCTGGTTTTCTGGTGACGCCACTTGCACACAGAATAATGACGTCTCCGTGTCCGGTGAGCTGAAAAACTGTGTGACTTCATACAGGAGGCCGCAGCTCTCTGCGATGGTGGTAGGGCTGCTGTGTATGTGCAGCGTTGTGGGGATGGGGCCTGTGGCTTTGACTTCCAGCGGTTCATTTCCCAACACGGATACATCCACAGGCAGAACCACATATGCATTCAGAAATCTCTCTCCAATTTTACATTTCAGATCGGTGGACCAGCAGTATTCCCCAAGCTCTCCTGTAATAAAAAACACATTCATAAAAACACAATTCAAAAAGAATATTGAAGAGTAGATTCTGCTTTAGATTTACAACAAAATTAAAATCATTGCATGTCAAACTACAGTCAAAAACTGCAATTCGTTTATTTTCTTGTCAACAGCTCCAAAATTCTGTACATTTAATTGTTTTGTCTAATTTCAGTTGGAATTGAGTGAATATCACCAACACTTTTGGGTTCACAGTAAAGTGCTCTATGGGGTCAGTAAACGACGGTAATTATGACTGTCAGTAAAACTTCTTGCAGATTTTTCAAATATAACTCAGGTTGACATTTGAGAGGCAGCTCTTCCAATATATAGAGACAAATAAGGCACACAACCATTCACACACTTATAGAGACAATAGAGTCACTAATGAACCTAACATGCATGTTTTTGTTCAATGGGAGGAAGCCAGAGTACCTGAAGGAAACCCAAATTCATGGGGAGAACATGCAAACTCCATGCAGGAACACAGACGGGAATCAAACCTGCAACTTTCTTGCTACAAGGCAACAGTGCTATTAACGGCACTATGCAGCCCCAACTAATCTGTTATTGTTTGTATATGAGTAGATTTTGTGTAAGAAATGCTAAAGTTGAGTTTCTTACCTTCTGTGGAGTCTTTCATTTGTATATTGTTTTGGTCCTGAAGCTGGATTTTTTTGATGTATGTCATTGAGCTGCACTCTATCAAACAATCCGTGGGTTTCTTCATATTTCTCGGCTTCGGCATCACCGGTGCTTCTTTCTCTGAGCACTCAATTGCTCCTTCAGCCAGAAGGAGTGGGGACAAGAGGACAATGCACACCCATACGCTGGAATATCCTGACATTCTGTTCAATTTTGGTGAAAAAAGAAGAAATCTGCTGGCAAAATGCAGCTATGCACCCAGACCTGCAAATATTGATAAGATTCAGAACCTGAGCACAGTGAAAACACTGAGAGCTGATGTGAAGCCTGCAGCTTATTGCTCTTCCCCCTCAGTGGTACCAGGTTATTTGGAGTTCATTGCCAACATTCATGTCCTAGTTCCCTCCCTCTTGGCTTAACCTCTTGGGTTCCAGCTTGTCTATTGGGCGAACAAAAGGACTGGCTCAGGGGGAATTTAAAATACACAACTTTATTTTTAAGATCTAAAATTAAATCATAAAAAAAACACGAGAAAAACCAGTTTATTATAGGAATATTTATTTATATATACTGAAAGAGAGAAAAAAAACATAGATTTGGTACAAATGATTATAATGACAGAGCAGTCTTCAGTGTTTAATCTGAATTCATTGTTTGAATTGAGTATACAAGTGAAGAAACGCTTCAATATTTAAACTGTGAGGTAACTTTGTGAAGAATGTAATAAAACACACACAAAAAAAGACTCAAAAACATCAAAAATCCACTAATGAGAACTGTCACCATGTTAGAAAAAACACACACAAAACTATTTTGTTCTACTTTTTTTTTTTTTAAATCACTCAGATTATATTTTGTAAATCACAGATAATGTTTTGTGTTCATACATCACAACAGATAGAGGAACCAAAGGGAGACTGAAAATGAATTTATCTATAAAGATCATCAACAATTATGCAAAAATCAACATAAAAAATCCATCATAGCCTGGAAACCTGATGTTATCACTTCACTCAGACCTTAAATCAAGCCTTTAACCTGGTTTTTTGCTTTTCCTTTGCGGTAAACCAATAAACATTTTAATCACGTGTCACTACATTAACAATCTCAGCACTGTATAGCGCCACAGCACATGCTGTACGTATGTGGTTGGTATCCAAAATAAACTGAGACCAGGTTCAAACTGCAGGCAGCTTTTCTAGAATCTCTCTGTAGTTAATCCATAAACATGACTCGTGTCATCCTCTGAAGGATGCCAAGTGGGCTTCAAAGAGTTCAACAAGTACCATGCCAGCTAAAGTAGGTGTAGTATTACTTGTACTTGTGTTGCATCACTTGATGTATTTTTAGAATCTGCTGGATAACATCAACATTCGACTCCATAATACTTTAACTTAATGCCTAATTTATGATCTTTAAAAGCTAAAAATACTACAATTTCACTGCAAATAATGAAGCTGCAGTATTTCAGATTATTTTATCCACAGAGGCCAAGGCTGCTTGTTTCAGCCTCAGAATGGTTTTGGCTGCTCCTCACTAATTCTGGGATGTTTTAGCTCTTGGAAATTAAAAAAACAACAACAAGCCTTCAAAGAATTTACACCCTCACGTCACTGACCTTAGTTTTCTTGCTGAGATTAAATAGAATTCTTTCCCATAAGAGGACATAGTGGAACTGCACATCAGACAAGAGACGGCTGGCTTGTTGAGCATTTGGCATGCAGGGCGCTCTCAGATTTTTAGAGGGAACACTCAGTAACTGTTAGCAGCTATAAATAAAGGAGCTGTCCTCCAGAGATTCACTTCACCTGCTGCCAGAGCTGTTAGATTTATCTAAAACAGAAAAAAAACAGTGTTTATTGTTAACCTGTTTACAGGTTACTAACAAAAAGGTAAATTTATTTAGATTGAAAATGTAGAGCAGTTAATTTTCATCACTGGCAGGCACAACAGACGTGTTTTTGCTAAAACGGTGCAGCAGGAATGCAAAACTGAGACTTTGCTTTGGTTCCCACGCTCAGAGCTGAACACACCGAGTAACACTTTCAGATAGAGGAACAGTCAGCAGTACAGGTAGGGGACAATAGGTCTGTGTAGGAACATTATTTGGATACAGGAAGTGGCTCGAATCATGTGGGTGAGGACTGAAGGGCAAACCTCAGCCTATTTTCTGCTCTGTTGCTCGGCGTTCCCAGGTCGGCAGCCACAGCTGCGGGTCAGCTGCACCGAGGAAATAACGATGGCGCCGGTTTCATCCATGTAGACGATGGACACCATCTCCTGGGAGGTGGGCTGACAGCACGGCAACTCAGCCTGGAGAAAGCAAATTAAGTGTTGATCATGACAAACTCAAAGAAAGCAAGCTTTAATTTCACCACAATAAAGTCAACCTTTGCATCCTTTAAGGATTTCAATCATGATAAGATCCTCTGTTATAACAACGCCCATATCATCTCATGCATTCTGGTTGAGCAACTGTGTAGAATGCCCCGTCATGTGCCAGATAAACGACATTTATGTTGGCAGGTAGCAGAAGAACGCGCTTATCTCAGGATCACACTAAGATCAACAAAGTTATGTGTTGTTTGTTATCCTTCAGCCAAACAGAGGAAAAAGTGTCAGTAAATAGAGGGAGAGAAGAAGGGGGAACTGCACGTCTCCAGTCATGTCTTTGTAAATGGGAATAAAGTACAACATGCATAAAAAAAAAAGATGAGAACATTAAATCTCATGGAAAATGATACCTGGGTGCTGGAGGAGGAGGATGGACACTGCACGCTGTTATCCCCAGGGTTGCACACTGCACACTGAACAATGGTCAGACTCAAAGGATGGATCACCCACTTGTCCCAGCCCAGATCTGGAAAGTAGAATATATATTTAAAAACACATTCAGATTTATCATCGTTAGGTACATATAAACACCTACATCGTTGCGTACCTGTCATGAGGATCTCAGAGGCCACGGAGCAGCACTGGAGGCCTGTGCTGTTTCCACTGTCAGGTGATGCAGAGGATTCAGAGGCTGCTGGAGGAAGAGGGACATTGTAAACATTGCAGCAGCAGAGGATTGTAACTACAGTGGGTGCTTATGAAATCTGCATTTTTTTCCATTATTATGATACATTGCACTTGCCTGCAGTGTCCTTGGCTCTTTGGGAAATGGTGCTGAACGTTCTCTGCCACTGTTCTCGAACGCTGTCCAGCACATCAGCAGGCAGCTGTGGCTCGGTCTGCATGTTGAGAGCCCCAAGAAGACTCTTCCTTATGAACTGCAGGGACTCGTCTGGGCATCTGAACATAACAGACAGAATCACAGCTCAACACAATGATTACACAGTGATCGACAGAAGGATTTTCATAAGTTTGGTAGTGAACATTTTTATAGCAACCCAGATGTGGCTGTTAAATTTGATCTGAAAGCTCTCTGGAATCACTTCAAATATTTGGCTGAAGAGTAAAAAAAAAAAGTTTTTGTGTTAAACAGATTTATCCCTCTGCCTATTTACACAGAATAGTGCTACATCTGTGCACATCACTTTGCATAAGAGTAACATATTACCAAGAATTTTGCACAAAAAACACGTTGCACTTACCACATCGATTTCACAGATTGTCTAATATTTAGCCTGCTGTGCAATTTATTAACTCTGCATAATACACAGAAAGACTGAAGTTTATGTTTTCTACAAACAAAACACAATCTAAAGAATGTTGGTTAAACTGACCTTTGACGAGAAAAAAGAGAGTTAGCAGGGACTGCAGGCTCTTCCTTGGATGGATGCAAGACAAATGCAATCGCCACCGTAGAACAGAGAAGCATCATCATGACGACAAATGCGAAGGACATGGTCGATGAGCGATGTGGTCAGTCTAGGGACTGAGCTGGAGTCAGGCAACGGTTGGTCCTGCTGGTCTGTTTGAAGGAGGAGACAAGAGTGGCGAGACGAAGATGCTGCACAAGGTGCTCAGGGCCTGGGAACCTGAGCTTTTATCTTCTTGTACCCCAATGTGGCCTTGAGATACTTAACATTGTTGTCTTGTCCCCTGCTCTGTGTGAAATAGTACAAGGAGGATGATCCAAGAGGAAGGCAGATAGACAACTAAAGGCAAACATTCAGGAATGAGAGGTGAGACCGAGACAAAATTAGCAAGCTGCCACACATGTTACAATATGTGTGCACGAGAACAACATGGACAACGCTCCTACTGTTGAGATGCTGTGACAGTGCAGGTGCAATGAACAGAATTGATAAGTGAAGGTGATGGTTAAGAGTTGTCTCAGTTTTTAAATGTTTTTATTGAACACCACAGCACCAGGTGCAGAGTTTAATTCAGTTGCATCGTTCTGCAGAAATGAGACTCATCACTAAATGTTTAGAATGATTCCCCCAAACAGTTCACCTGGACAACTTTAGCAAAATGACTTAGACTCAAAGTGCAAAAGACAAAACAAGAGCAAATGAAAATTCAGAGATCACAGCAGAAAAAAAAACTTGTAAAACAACTGATAAAAATACGTTTTTCTGAAAACTTCCTCATAAACTGAGGCGTTGACATCACATAATAACATATGGGAAATTAGGGGCAACAGTTGTCCATTAACATACATTTAGCAGCATTTTCTCTTCTAAGTTGTTTTAAAACACCACATTGACCTAACTAGTTGGCTATTCATTATACATTTGTTAATGTAAAACACTGAAATAATATCTATTAATTCAAGATCCATTACTGTCATTCCAGACGTGGTACATGTCCAAGAAGGAAATAAGGTTCTGAGGTCCAGTAGACAGCCAAGCTAAAACGTAAACTAAATATCATCAAACCACCATTACTTGTGTTAGGGATGTACCGATACCACTTTTTTCAAAACCGATCCGATACCGATACTTAAATCTGAGTACTCGCCGATACCAAGTACCGATACCGATATTTCTACCACACACAAAAATGCAACACATTGGAATACAGGTTTTATTTTTTTCTCTCTGCTTTTTACAACAAATAACTGAGTTAGATAAAAAAAATATATATATTAATAAAAAAGATCACAAAACTAAAATATAAGGTGAAAAATAACCATTTTCTGTGATTTCACAGTGAAGTTATTGCAGTTTTCCACATTTTAACCAAATAAAATGAACTATTTGTCACCATCTCCAGCTCTCAACCCACACTGTTCCTCTTTAGCTCAATAGCGCCCCCTAGTGTTCAATATAGGAAACTACAACAGAAATCACAAGTCACAGACAGTGAAGCCACTGGTATTGGTTCCTGGTATCGGGTAACTTTAACCGATACCGGTATCGGTATCGGTGCATCCCTAATTTGTGTAATCTGTTATTTTATATAAGGCTGCATGGTGGCGCAGCTGGTTAGCACTGTTGCCTCGCAGCAAGGAGGTCGTGGGTTCGCGTCCCGGCTCTGCGGCCTCTCTGCGTGAAGTTTGCATGTTCTCCCCGTGCGTGTGTGGGTTTCCTCCGGGTACTCCGGTTTCCTCCCACAGTCCAAAGACATGACTGTCAGGCTGATTGGGCTGGTAAATTGTCCTTAGGTGTGAGTGGGTGTGTGGTTGTTTGTCTCGTTCGTCTCTGTGTGGCCCTGTGATGGACTGGCGACCCGTCCAGGGTGTCCCCCGCCTCTCGCCCCTTGACCGCTGGAGATAGGCAGCAGCTGCCCCGCGACCCTCTGTGGAGGAATAAGCGGCTACAGAAAATGGATGGATGGATGGATGTTATTTTATAGATTTGAAACAACAACTCCATTAGTTCTTCACATAAGATGATCTTACTTTAAAATGATGGGTGAAAATTCATATAAGGAAAATTAGGTTTTTCTGGTAAGGTCAGCTTAAAAAAACACACAGTGCTAACCTGGTTGACCTGTCAGTTAAAGAGTTAATAAACAGCCTAAGTGTTTACCCTTATAAGCTTTGATTAGAAAGCCATGTTTAGTTGCAGAACATGATTGTACAGGATAAAATAATTAGACCTTACAAGAGCTAATTAGAGATTAATATGCTGTAACATGCACATTAATAAGCAATACATTATTACAAATTGATTGTTTATTCTAGTACACATTGTTTCTTTTGTTTTCTGTTTGCAAGACTTGTTGAGGATGAACATTTGACAGAATGTCAAAGGTTTCACTGATGTTTGATTTATACAAAAAACAGCTGAAAACCATAAATAATTTATAACGTTTGATTGGTCCAGTTCAAAAGATATTTAATGTATTTGGCTAAAACTTTTAAAAGTACAACAGATTCAAACAATTCAAAAATAGCACAGAGTGAAGAACTTCAGACAGAGCCATCAGAGCGGTCACACACACCTTTTCAGTTTAACCAAGTGTCTGCTGATTCACAAAGACTTGATCTGCTCTGGTTTCTGCCCTAAATCAGATTTTTGGAAGGGAAAAGGTTTTTGTATTTTTTCTATCTTACTACCCTTCACCTTCTCTGCATACGTTTTCAGCTCCACTACAATAAAAACTCAAGGTTATTCTTAGCTTCATCCTGAAAATATGACATTTTAAAATAGTTTGGCTTGTTTAAACCACATTTAACACTGAAATGTTGTCAGCAAACCAGGAGAAAATGAAGGAACTGTGTCCCCATTTGCCCCCTTTGAGGCCAGTTCAGTTCAGTAAAACTCTATGGTAAAATGCCCAGCTTTATAAAACAAATATAACATGGTTATAAAGAACATTTTACTCTAAGTAATGTTAATTGCAATGTAGATTGTTTATCTAAAAACTGTATTTTCTTTAACAACTGTTGAAGAACAAGAATTCAGATCAAATGTTCTAAACAGCAGTCCACATCATGGTGATGTCATCAGTTTACTTAGTGTTTGATCTCGTTAGAAATACTTTAAAAAGATATTTAAAATGATTTAACTTCCCTAGTCCCAAGCTTTGTTCACTTTTCACTTTTAAAATTCCACCAAGCTTTCACACACATTTTTAAACATTTAGTAGTTAAACTATTTACTGCATCATTTATTATTACTTAATAATAAAATTACAATGAGTCCCACAGGCTCACAGGTATATTAAAATGTATGTTGTAACAAGAAAAGTCTATCTCTAAGGGGTTAATGGGTCAAATGTACCTTTAAAGTGGATGGACAGTCTTAAAGATCCAATTTAAAACTGGATTTCTCTGTTGGGTTTAGGAGTTTGTGTGTTTCATGAATACTGACGTCTTTTCTTTCTTTTTTTTTTTATACCAGCATGGTCATGAAATGATTTCTATATCATTTTTTTCTGCCCTAACATTTTTTGGCAGCTTCAGCTGCGTTTGGCCACACTCCTCTGTACGGGCCTGAGCTTGTCTTATCTCAGAGGGTAAGCAGCGTTTGGATGGGAAATTCCCTGAGCACCAGGTGTTGAAAGCAAAGGGGGCAGCTGAGAGAGGCAGGTGCACCTGTGTGGACAGTACACTGAACCAAAACGGACTAATTATCCTCCCTAATGCTTTTGGGATCAAACCAGGAATGTTTAATAATGTTTAAACAGTGACTAGGGAACAGATATTACATGGCTGATAGTCTATAGACTAAAGGGTATAAGAGCTCCATTCATTCAGCATACATAACTATCAGCTTTCATTACATCTTCAGTTTTTTTGGCTTGATATGAAAAACAGTAATCTCCTTTGATAACACAATAACAACATTATTCTTCTGCTTTTGTTATTCAAGGACAGGATCTTGAGGGAAAAACTGTAACACAAAGCAGGTGATGTTCCTATCTGAAAGCCAAAAAGCCCTCAGCACAGTTCAGAAGCTCATGAGGGTTTGAGACTCCGTGTCCTTTGGTGACCTCTGGGCCTAAACCGAGACCAAGCATGAACTTTCTCCTGAGGCTGAAAGTGGGACATCTTATCAGCTGCACTGGATATCAAACCATATTTCATTCAGAGCGCCAGAGGAATGCTGGCTTAAGCTGAAACAAGAACTTGGTTTTCTGATGCTAAAAGGATTAGATGTCTTTAGATATTCATGCATCCCTGTTTTGTCACACCTACTTACATAAACGACCTAAATACTTTTCAAATTGCTCTCATATCTTTATAATCTGACATTATGTGACATATCTCTCTGTACACAAATGACTCCATCTCAGCGGATTTGTCTGTGAAACTCCTGAAGTTTGCAGATGACACCGCTGTCATTGGTTTGATAGGGATAAATCTGCTTACAGACAGGAGCTGGATCGGTTGGCCCACAGGTTAAATCAGAACCTCCTGGAGTTCAGACTGTGGAAATGAAGATGGACGTCTGGAGAACACCCTTCTCTCTTCCTCCTCTCATCATCCTCAGCAACACTGGACCAGTTCCAGTTCCTAGGAACCACCATTTCTTGGCCCGTTCACATAGACACTTTGCAAAAAGGCCCAACAGAGAATTCCTGCAACAATTATAAAAGTACAATCCACAGTCTGTCCTGTGTGCATCCATCACCATGTGGTTTGGCTCAGCCACAAAACAGGACAGGTCCAGACTGCAATGATTAATCAGGTCTGCAGAGAGGATCATCAGGGCTGACTGTCCCTCCATCCAAGACTTGTACAGGTCTAGGGTCAGGAAAAGGGCAGCTAACATCTCTGCAGACCCCACACATCCTGCACACAATGTTTTCAGACATTTATCGTCAGGTTGGCGCTACAGAACACATTTTGCAAAAACCAGCCGCCACAGAGACAGTCTGTCCCCCCAGGCTGCCTCTCTGATGAACACCTCACAGCCAGAGCAGTCAGCTACTTACACTACGTCAACCTGCCTCTTTGTTTTCTTTATGTACTTTATTTCTGTATGTACTAGCCTAAGTACATGAACATACTGTTCCCTTTGTCCCTCTATCTTTTATGTGTTATACCTAATGTCTGTATGCTGTGAGTGAAACCAGTCAAAGTCATTGTCTGTGCACAATCTTGGCCAATAAAGCTGATTCTGATGATTTGAGCCTTTGAAGCTCTTGTTTTAGAAACATTTGATTTGATTAGGATAAGACGCTCGACGAGTCTCAACAACCCGGCTAAGATCTCAATCTTACATTATGTCCCACTATCAGCACGCCTCAACTTCTCAGAGCATTCTGAAAAAAACAAACCATAACTCAGCAATTTTCACCAGATGAGACGATTACAAACATGGTCTCAAGCCACATGAAGACATGTTCCAGGACACAGTCTTCCACACAATCACTGACCTGATGTGACCCAGTCAGCACAGTGGGAAACCTTTAAACACCAACATAATCAAGCTATTGGTAAAGGTTTTTCTCTATTGTAATAATTTCTCCCCTCTTTTCACAGATTTCTTTAGGATATGTTTGCACCCCACTGAAAAGGCCCACCTTAATAACTGTGTTGTGCATGTCAGATTTTTTGTATTGGTCACTGTCTTTTCAAGCTATCTAAAATGTCTTACACTTTTGATGTTTTGAGACATGTCGGAAACTATAATAGTTCTATTTTAATAAGTTTTTTTCTTTTGCTGTTGATTAAATAAATAAGTTTTTTGCCTTGAGGTAAAAGTCAGTCTTATGACTGAGTTATTTAAATCTTTCGAGCCCTACTTGTTTTTCTCTTCATCTCAGAGCATCTTTACATCTGTGTTGATTTAGAACAGCTTCTCTTCCTGTTCTTCAGTTCCTGCCCTGCAGCTTCATTTGTTCTGTCTTGTCAGAAAGTAATGAAGGTTTATATTTGTTATTCATCCGGCTGACTCCTGAGTGATTCTGGACTTGTGTCCTTGTCTAACCTCGTCTCAAGATAAATCAGTGTGACGAATGTGAGCATTCTGTTCTGTCCTGTTATCATCTGTGTTCTGGACACCTGTGAAAACAGAATGATAAATTATCTAACATTTTTATTAAAAGATAGTGAAGTGATTAAACTGATCTTTTTAGGCATTATGCCACTGAATTCATAGGTGCAATGTGTTCACTGCACTTTTTACTGAATGTAAGAAAACACCAGTTACTGCTGATGTTACAGTTTATGTACATTTGTGATAAGTCTCTCACATCACTGTGGATGATACTTGGCCCACACTTCTTTGGACACTTCTTTTAATAATAGACCCTGTGCACGAGAACATGCTAACTTCCGGGTTTGAGACCGGATGTGCTGTCTTTCGTTTCCGGTAGCTGTATTTGACAGTAAATCCTTACTGCGAGATGGACTACAGAATCATGTCCAAATTACGAAAAGGAAAGGATCGGGTTAAACAAAGGTCGTTGTATATCAGAGGTCGCGCTAGACTTTTTGGTTTTCCGTCATTTTGACTGACAGGGTTTAAAAAATCCGGTCATAATCTATTTTTATCCGTCACTTATTAATTTTAAAAGTAGTAGCATTATTGCTCAAACACCGGGCCCATTTAGCACATAAATCCATAGGAATAGACTCTAAATTAGTCGATCAGCCAGTCATCATATAGACATTTCTAAAAACTCCGTTTGGAGTCGAGCGCCTCGCAGCGAGGTGCAGCTCTGTGCGCTCCACGGGACTCTGATTACAGAATATTAACGTTCATTATGAGATCATGAGAGACAGTGAGAGAGGGATGAGGGGTTCACATATTTTTCATTGAGATACTCGGGGGAAGACCTGGCGCTGCTGTTTAATGCAGACCTCCTCGCGTTTGGAGTCCAGTTCTATGTGCGCGCAGCTCGTGGAGCAGATTTTGCGTGTCAACAAGCCTCCACAGCCTATGAACGCTACTCTGAGGGCGCATTACAACAGGAAGTGTAGTTAATCCATATCTGATCGCGCACTGAGCACCGGATTGCAAACGGGCGTTTGAGCGGTTCGGGTCTGACACCTGATGGTGGACCAGTGTTCTTCTGCTGCAGAGCGCAGGACGTCTGGATCACAGGTCTGCGCTCAGCAGAACCTCAGTCTGGGCTGCAGGTATTGGTGGAGATGCTGCACTAGTTCTGCATCCTTGGTTCGAATTATTAGAGGGGACAATTCAGTGATTTCTTATGACGGTATGGACGGGCAGGCTCGTGCGCAAACCTGTCAGAATGACCGGCGCCCTTCAGGTCTTTCCGTCAAAGTAA
>SSNR01000012.1:309543-327477 GCA_006937965.1 Callopanchax toddi
GTCTAATCCTATGGATTTATGTGCTAAATGGGCCCGGTGTTAGATCAATCGAATAGGAACCGAGCGATCTGCAGCTTCTAAACAGGTTCTCCAAACCGCGACCGTCAGCGGAGGATTACACAGCATGTAAACAAACCGTAAAAAAGCCTCAGCATATACACAAATAATTTACGTTGGTAAGGGTCTCAAACTATAAGTATTGACGATGGGGAAGGTTGTGACTTACCTTCAAAATGAGATAAATCCTGCGAAATATAAAATGTGAAGCCTTTCTCTCGTTTGCTCTTTGGCGCAGGGAAAAACTATCAACAAGTCGGTGAACATCATCAACAGAAATATTAGGCAAATGTCCTAGACATCTAGAAGAATTTAAATCGCCGCTTAGTCCACTCATTTTGTCGACTTCTTCGGGAATACAAGACCGTAAATAGGGTTCGACCAGGCGAGAATATCAAACAGGAAATAAAACACTGGACAGGAGTCTTCACACCGGAAGTAGCATATGCTAACGTGCACAGGGCCTATAGTCCTTGTGCTTGTTTCAGGTCATGTCACAGCATCTCAGGTGGATTTGGGTTCAGACTTTGAGTCCTAAACCCTCAGTTTGTTTTATAAGCAATCCATAGATGTGTTAAGCCAAACTGATCATTCTCCTTCAGGATTTTCTGGGAGAGGGCAGAATTCATGGTTCCATCAATTATAGTAAGCCTTCCAGGTCCTGAGGACCATCACACCACTTTGGACTGTTAGAATGATGTTATTTTTATGAACTACAGAAATTATTACATTACATATAAACATTTTTTCTTGTTGTTTTTATATTTAAAGTTATACAAGTAGAACAGGCTATGATGTATTGCTTTGTGAGATCTTTTAGCCTCCTTTACAGTGTCAGTTTCTATTGAAGTAATTTCTTAATTAAGCAGGTTTGGCAGAAATTGTGCCTGGATGTGGTCAAAAAACTAACTCAGCTTTCTAAATAATGTGGCTAATCACAGATCATTTATAATTTTACAAGGGGCAAAAACCTTTTCACACATGGCCAGGTTGTTATGGAAGTCTTTTTCCTTTAATCAATAAAACAATCATATGAAAACTGCAGTTTGTATTTAGTCATGTTATTTTTGTGTTATACTGGAATTTGTTTGCATTTAAGCGTAACAAAGAAAGCAAAAGCAGAAGTGATCTCTCAGGAGGTCAGCTTTGTATAAACAAACACACACATAGAGGGGTCACTGTGTGGCCCAGCAGCGTTTGCAACCATCCGTGAATGAGGAGAGTCCTTGACGTCTCCAAGCAAACTGCTGCTGAAGTCGAGAGTCCCATCACCACCAGCTGCTGTTGACTGGAAATTTGTTATGCTCAGATGAGTGATTTGTGTGATAAATGTTAGCAGAGACATTGTAGGGAACATTCCTGAAGTGTATTTCAACACGTTCATAATGAGAGGAGGTTAAAAACCTGCCGATGGGAGGTGGTTACTTAGCAGCAACACGTTATGAGAGCAGGAGAAATGTGGCAGAATGCAGCAGGATACAGAAACAAACAGAAATCCAATCAGGACAAACAGCTACAAAAAAAAAAAGTCAAACAGACTGACAGTTAAAAGAAAAAACTTTGAACATACTTTAAAAACTAACTCTGTCAGGTTAAAGTTTTTTCACACTCAGCCATTTTTATTTAACGTAAAGAGAAATAATTTGCAAATCACTGATCTGGACTCATTAGAGTCCAGATCAGTGATTGTGGGTCTCAGTGATGACAAACACTCAGGGTGATGACCCTTTAACAGCCTTCATCTGTTTATTATGCTGTGGTGAGGTTTAATAATCCACCTGCATCTTGTTTTCAGTAAGTGATCAAAGGAGCCTTTAGCCAGTGTGTGTCTCTGATAGCTGCTCTGAGTTACAACATTATAGCCATCGACCCTGCTGAGGAGACTGACAGATGACGACCAGAGCAGAATTTTTGTTACTTTTCTTAGTTGCAATGATGCATCTGGGGAGTTCTGACATAATGAGCAGGTGTCTTTAAAATACTGAGGGTTAAAGGAGGATGTAGCAGGTGAGTTCTTGACATTGTTTGTGTCCTATAATTAAAATTTTACTCATCGGCTGGAAGAAAAGTAACAGACGTGTTTGTTACTTTGTGTGTAGATATTTTACTGTGGATTCATTCCCAGACAGCAAACTACAAGGTCACATATCTGAGATTCACACATCAATGATCCGTTGTTTCTGACAGAGAAAACCGCAAAGGGTCATGGGATGTGGCATGGGAAAATCAAGCCCTCTACACAAGCAGTGTGACAGAGGTGTAGTGTCTTTTAAATAAATGTTTCTTTTAAGTTTCAACAGTTTAACATTAATTTTGATTCTTTTTTAATCATTCCAAGTGAGCATCTCAGTCCCAGAAAATTTTTATTTTATTTTATTTAGCTGTTGTGTTTGTTAATTTCTGAAATTTAAACTCTAATTTCATGCAACCTGTGAAGCTGCTACAGGTAAGCACTTAAGACCATATCTGATATTTTGAAGGACTTTGCAAGTAAATAGCTGTTGACCTCAAAGAACTACTTCTTGTCACAAAATTTGCATGAGTTTGAAAAGTAAGCACTCAGACTTTTGGCTGTTGAAGATACTTCCTTATAATTTAAAATCCCCCTCAGTTCAGCGTCAGAGCTCCGATGACCCCACAGGATGTTACACAGCTGAAGCTTAGACCCAAGACACATTCGAGCTCCTGAACCAGTCTGGTTTTGACCAGGCTTTTCATTTATTAATTTACATATTCCTCAGCGATCAGAGCAGCTCTGTTGATCCAGCGGCCAAAAAGTTAATACTGATTTATTTATTTCTCTTTTTATTACAATAAGCATTTGGACTAATATTATTTTATTTATATTAAAACAAGTTTCCTTCCTGCAGCTGTATAACTACTTGGGCTTCTTGATGGACCACTTCACTCCAGTCAGCAGTGAACGTGAGACAATCCTGAGAAACCGTTAAACCCTGCTGGTGCTTCAGAGTCTGATCTCTGCCTCTTTCTTTGTCTAATGAAGGGAATTTAATATCTCACATCTTTCGTGAGAATGAGCTCTGCCATGAGATAGAATGGGAGAGATATTTTTGCTACAAGAGCATCGAGCTGCCTGACAGCTATGGACCCCATCTAACCTTTCCCATGACTTTCTGTGGGGTGTCAAAGCTAATGGAGGCCTTTAAGCAGGAACAAGTAGGTGCAACATCCTCAGATGGTAAATATTTGAAGCAAAAGCACAGGCTGTATTTCCAGTTACTTTTATTTGTACATGTTTTTCTCCCAGTAGCAGCTCCACACTCGATATGTTATGCAGATACTTGGAGAGACTTGGAGACTTCTACGAATTCTGCCAACCATCAATCACATCTCTGTCGGCCACACCAAGGAGATTACTATTTGTGGTATGCTGCAACAGGCTGATCTGTGACTTTCCTCCAGTGTTTCATCAGATGTACTTTTTAACAAAATAGCCCTTCAAATATATCACGTTTTGCTTTAAACATAATTCTCCTTTCACAGGAGATTTGCACGGGCCGCTTGAAGATCTACTGTTGATATTTTATAAGGTGAAGTAAAAATGTAAATAATCATATTGTTATTGAGGATGTCCATGTTTTAAATAAAACCAACAACTTTAAACTGTCCAGAATGGATTGCCATCATGTGAAAAGCCGTACATCTTCAATGGAGACTTTGTGGATCGAGGCAAAAACTCTTTGGAGATTCTGCTGATCTTGTTTGGGTTCCTGCTGGTTTACCCCGAAGATGTGCATCTGAACAGAGGGAACCACGAGGACCACATCGCTAACCTGAGGTCACATCTTTATTTCTCATTCCTCTTTATGGATTCAGGCATTTAAATAAAGTTGGACATGTTGGTTCTGATAGGTCTATGTATTGAAGCTGATGGGAATTTCTGAAAAAGAATCAAACCACAGGACCGTTTTTACTTTGCCTTTTTGTCTTTGAAAAACATAAGAATTCTATTTTGCATTTGACTACTGCAGCAATCTGTGACTGGTGAACATGGTTGTGGGCTCATCTTCCACTCAAATATCAGATGTTAGATCAGCTCTGCCTCAGAGCCAGGATATTAAAGGGATATTTTGGTAGAATACCATTTTAGAATGGCCGAAATATTACTTTAAGGTTATTTGCTAACTCCTTAAATCCATAACCTGCCCCTAACATTAACCCTACCACCAAACCCTAACCTGATATGGTTCTTAAACTTTCTAATCACGCATCTTGCTCTCCATTGGCCACCAATATGTTAGCAGATATTTAACAACAGTAGAACAATCTTAAAAGTTTACACTCATCTGACATAAAGGAGCAAACTGACCCAACTCCTAAGTTGGTTAAAGAGTCCAACATGTGAGGTTTCATGCATTTGTCGCTTTATTCCACATCAGTCCCCAAAAATTAAATGTTTAACCCACACAGTCTGTAATACACAAATACACTGTTCACTCTTCTGGCGTTTTTCTTCTGTTTCTCTGTCTGACCTCCATCCTCTACATGTGCTGCCACAGCTTCCACGTGTCCAACTCCCCCCTGGCCCACAGCCTCCATCATGAGGTGATGATGGTTGCTCTTCTGTCAGGTCCATCTCTGGCAGCTCTTCATGTTTCTGCAGGGGTCTGCCGCTCCATTCTGAAAGCCTGTCAGTCACAATGAGTGCATAAGTGTCGCCGTGCGTAACGGCCTGAGTTTGAAGCAGAGACTAGGGAGTGACCCAGAGTAGCGTTGGAACCCAGTAGGATTTCTTTCATCCATTTCATATGCAGGTTTAACTGCAGTAATGAAAAAAACACATCAATAAACAACGTAGTTTTTTTTAAATCTATCACTCTAAGGGTTATTTGTTCTAATTTGCTGTGACCTCATTATTATTCTACACTCCAGGCTACAGAGAGGTAATCTGTGTTGCCTCAGTACTTTACTAATAAACAGCACTACTGAATCACTGATATGTCTTATCTGTCCTCCTTCCTTGATTTAAATGTGATCTTTTTCTCTAAGATTTTTATATGAAGCCCACAAACCCATATGGAGGAAAAGTGCATGATAGCTGATTGATTCAGTCACCTGACCACTTTCAGACAGTCCTCTCCTTCAGACTGGCTGGACTGTCCTGATTCTGTCACCAGTCGGTGTGGACAATTTGTCTCTGCCTCCACCTGCAGGGAGACAGGAGCTCCTGGTATCACGGTGGAAAAACAGACGAAGAAAGAACAGCTTGTCCTCCAGCAGGACTCCATGCCTTTGCCACAACAGACCACTAGGTGGCAGCAGAGCCTGTCTTGATGTGTGTTATTTGGACCCTGCTCGATGAAGATGCATTAAAATGAGTTTCAGTTCAAATAATCTAACTTCAGATTAGAAGAATACAGTTAGACAAAAATTTGTTTAGAAATACACAAAACACAAGTACTGACATTAAAAATGTGAAAGAATATATATTTTAAGTATATACATGTCTATATACTGAACTTTAATGAAAGTTTGGGTCATTCTGAAGTGTTTAATCAGTTATTTATCTACAGTAAGGACCACACCCACTGATGACATCACTTCAAGAAGGTGGAGTGTTGAAATACTGAAATGTAAAGCTTTAACCTTTGAGTGTAATTAAAATGAATTAAAACATTTTTTTTGATGATTGTCTTTCTACATTTTTATTGATTACATGATCTACTTTTTTAATACTTGTACATTAGTACTTTTACATTTGAGCTTTCTGTTGTTATTTTGATGTTTTTGTCAACATTGGAACTTTTTAATTTTTGCTTTTTTCACATTTTATTTATTATAGTTTCCTATTTTGAACTTTTGTACATTTTTTAATTCTGTTGTTTTTATATTAGTTATTTTAATTTTCTTGAGCATTTGTGCATTTTAATTTAAAAAACAATTAATAATAATGCATTGGATTTATATAGTGCATTTCAGGACACCCAAAGTGCTTCACAGATGTTCCATTATTCATTCACACTCTGGTGGTGGTAAACTACGTCTGTAGTCACAGCTGCCCTGGGGCAGTCTGACAGAAGAGAGGCTACCATTCTGCAGCATCGGCCCTTCTGACCACCACCAACATTCACACACAAGCAAGTTGGGAGAAGTGTCTTGCCCAAGGACACAACGACAATGTAACCCAGACAGAGCTGGGAATTGAGCAGGCTGGCCACTCTCCCAACTGAGCTACATGCCGCCCCAAATTAAAGAATTGGCTTCTTTTATCTTCCTTTATATATATATACTGTATATATATATATGTATTTCTAAAAACTATATATATATATATATAAATATATATATAGTTTTTAGAAAATTTTTGTAAAATTTTCAGGTTTAGGCTGCAAATCAAAACTTAAAGGTCCCATATTATGCAAAATTCACTTTCTCCAAATCTTTTAGGAGTCATATCAGTCCCAAAGACTGTTTCTGAGACCCAAAGGTGTTCAAATACTTTCACCGTTTTCACTTCCTGATTTAAATTTTTGAGAAATGTGTTTTGAGCATTAGCTGAAACGGGTGGTTTCAAAATCTTTCCTCTGCTGATGTCAAGAAGGGAAAAGACCACTCCTCTTTAGAGGACAGAGCCAATCATGAGCACCTTTCACACACAGAAATGAAAGTACAGAAGTGTACCGTTTGTCTTGTCACTGGGGTGGTACCCTCAAAGGTACCATTTTGTACTTTTAACGGTACAGATTTGTACCCTTGTAGTTTGTACCTTTTATAAGTCAAACCTACTATAGGGGTGCAAATTTGTACCCCTTTTAAAGGGTTAAGTATTAAACCGAAGCTGTCGCCGTCGACAGGTTTTTCCTATGGTTTTAAAAATTACCATAACTCTTGAACCGTTTGCACTATCGACAAAATTCCAACGGTTTTTGAAAGAGAAGATGCGCTTTTAGCGCAGTTTAGTGTTATTTTGGTAATTTCTCCTCCCAGGCTTCGGTAGGCCTGAGAATCTGCCTGTCTCTCACAGACGCACAAATACAGCAGGAAGTGGCCGACGGAGGAGAAAAACAGAACAAAGCAAAGGATATTATGTCTAAAGGATAAAATTTACAGGTTATAAAACCACGACAGAGCTTCCTGGATTGTTTTTAGTTCAAATGAGAAGCTAAAGCAGCGATTTCAGGTGAAAAAAGGTAAGTTTTGACCGATCGAATACCATGTTTTGAATTGGAGATTTTGGATGAATGAAGCTGGTTAGTATGTAGATAATATGTAGTTTTGATACTTTTATTGTTTTTTTGATGGTTTTAGAACAGAGTACCAGGTTAATAAGTTAGTACAAAGTACATGCATTTATACTTAGAGTAAATATGCTGTTTTGTGCACGAAGCATGAAGTCACTTTTTAGTGCAGTACACAACATTTTGACTACATTTACGCCTGCATAGTTCATCATATATTTTCTGTACTGTATATTGTGGGTTTTAGACCTGCTGAGTATTTTTCCTCTACTTTACAGTCTCCTGATGAGCAGCTGGTCTCCTGAGGGAGAACTGGGAGAGAAAGAGGCTGAGCTGGTCCAGACTGGAAGAGGCTGTGGGGATGCTGGGGGTTATGGTGATGCTGCCAGAGACTGAATCTCTTCACGTCATCATTCCAGGTGGAAGACTAAGGCAGTGTCTGATCATCCTTTAGTTCCTGAACCACCCAGGTTCATCCTAAAAAGAAGCCCTGGTGTCCAGACCCCTCTCAATAAACCATCAGGACTCAGACATATGAGGAAAAATGCAGAGAGGAAAAAAACACCTGAACACCTGAACATAATTTGAATTGTTGGCCTGTGTTTTTGTATTTGTAAGAGAAAATTGAAACAAAAATTGGTGACTATGTTCTAAACTGTTAAAATTGTTAAATGATGATGCAAAATCTTTTCATTCTGTCTATTTACCCTATTTTATTTTCACTAAAACTCTAAAATCAAACTTGTTTTTTTTTTTTTTTTTTTTCATTTCAAACAGTTCCTACACTGGTTTAGTGAACATTATATAGTAAAATAATGTCAGATATTTAAAGTTCAAAGTGTTTTGAAAAAATGAGCCATAGTACTTGTTCACAGGACATTTTATGAACATTTTATAGTTAAAAAAGTTTTAAAAATGCCAGGCGGACCTTTTGAGGCTTAGGTTTTAAGGGACAACCTCCTAGTTAAAGGTACAAAGCGGTACCTTTGAGGCTACTACCCCAGTGACAAGACAAAAGGTACAGTTCTGTACTTTTATTTCTGTGTGTGTTGGCTAACTGAAACCCATACCCGCCCGTTAAAAACCACGGGAGCGTGCATCCTCACAAACGTTAGCAAACAGTCATGGTGATGCTACGAGCAAAGCATGGCAGTTGCTTCATAGATGGTTGCATCAACAAGCACAAAAGGTTTTTTTACTCCCTTCATCTGAGACCCTGAAGACCCACTGATTCCTCGTGAACACGCGGAGAAAAGAGAGATGGGCGGGGCTTAGAGAGGCTCTGTTTCCCAACTGCTCCGCCCATTTGAAAGGAAAGTTTAACTTTAAGAGGTTGGATGAGATGTGGAAGAACAACAGCTGCACTTAAAGGGACATGGGTCAGGATTAAGAAACGAGACTCACGAGCGATGTGCCCGGCGTTGCGAGTAACTGCAGCCTTACATGGGAGCGTGCAGAAACTCCTCACTAAAGTGCAGATCTAGTTCATATCATTCGGGTTCAACCAATATGGTAAAACAATGCACCGCACCACACCCACACACCGGGCTATGGCTCAGTTGAATCGCCAGCCTAATAGTCCCAGACGGGAGCTAACCTCCTCCACTCCTGTGCTCCTCTTCTGAACTGACGGGGAGCACCAGCAGTCTGTCTGCTCAGAGCACCATGACGTCGGCTGATCTACCACTGGCTACGCGGCCAGCCGAGAGGTTCCATCTCGCTTCTCCACCAGTCTGAGTTTCATTGTGTTGCCACAGACACACACACAACTCACACAGAATGAGAAATAAGGCGTCCACCAGTGTTCTCACAACTCAAACCAGTATACATACCGTGTTCACATGGACAATGCCCGCTACTGAACGAACGCCGAGCAAAGGCGGAGCAGAAGCTGTAGTCAGTCGGGGGTTCTCACCGGGTTTCCTCACCAAAAGGCTGCATTCCGTAACACCAGCGGGAGCACCGAGTGCAGTGCAGCCACCTCTGCCGCACTGTGAGTGGACTGAGAGGAGGGAATAGTCGGGGAGGGGATCAGCTGAGGCCCGATACACGGTCACATCCACACATCACTGTGCGCTCATCTACACAACACCTATAGCTCTGTGAAACCCTGTAATCCATCAGAGTGGTTGTCAGCTCCATGAACGCTGCCCAAATACCGCCAGTATTATGAGAAAAACAACATGTCGAGATGAAGCATGTTGGCCATTGGCACGCAACACAACGGTGCAATACTGCCACCCACTGCATATACAGTACATTTCTTTCTAGTTTTGAAGCTTTCGAGAACGTGCGAGCAGTGTCAGTTGACGTCACATCCGTGGGACAGCCTGTTCAAGACAATGGAACGATACATGGGTTTAAAACGCTTCATCGCCCATTAACTTCATAAAACTGAACATGCATGTTTTGTTTTTTACAAATGCTGCATCATGTCCCTTTAAAGTGAGGGCTAATTTGACCAATGCTTTTACAGGTTATTGAGATGTAAATAAAATGCTTCAGGGTGGATATAAAGTGTAGAATATGGGACCTGTAAGGCAAGTGATTGAATATGGACACTGGTTCCATAAAAGGATAATGTAGGAACTGACTGTTTTCTGTGTTATAATATCAGAACAGATGGGAAGACATTGCGCTTCATAAGCCTGAGAAATCATTTCAACAAATATTTATTATCTGGATGTCAAAAGGGCCTCCAGCTGATCCAGAAGCTGCCAGAGATCTGATAAGTTAGGAGGAGAGCTCAGGTTCCGATCACATCACTTCACTGGCTCCCTGTAAGATCCAGTATTAACTTTAAATGTTACTTCTAATGTCTAATGCTCTCAAAGATCAAGCTTCTCCTTCCCTTCTCAAACCATAAATCTTCTCTGTCCAAACAGAATTGTGAAAAAGTATTTCCCCCTTAAAGCCGCATTGTGGATTATTTCATCAAAAGAGCCATTTTTGAATCTAACGTTCTACGGCTCCTCGCCTCATCCCCAAAACACCTTGACAAGTACGAAAAAATTAGGTTTTTTCCCTTAAAAATATATATATTTAATGTAACTGAGTTATTTAGTTTACTTTTTTTAACTTTTAAATTTCTGTCATATTTTATGTAATTATTTTTATTTTCTTTAAAATGTTTGTATTTTTTTAATGTTAATAATTTTTTTATTTAACCTCTTTTTTTTTTTTTTTTTTTACTTTTAAAACATTTTTAATTTCAGGTTTAGGGTGAAGATCTGAACTTAAAGGAACTAGGGTCAGCTTTGAGAAACGAACCTCACGAGCCTGGCGCTGCAAATAACTGCAGCCTTGAACAGGAGTGTGCACAAACTTCTCACTATCTCATAAGGGTTCAACCAAAGGCAGCTGGAGACATGATTCCATAAATAAAAATATGTTTTATTAATACAATAGGAAATATAGTAAAACAATGCCCCGCGCCACACACACACACACGTACACACAGGATCAGACCGAGGGAGCCGATCTAACAGAAATAATTTCGCTAGCTGCTATTTTCCAGTCCTTCCCAGCTGCCCGTATCGCTAAAAGCTTTATTCAGTCGGTCTTCTCTGACTCCCGGAGGCGAACTTGAGAAATCTAGGGTGATAGAGGCATGTCCCGCCACCTCTATCACCCTAGATTTCTTAAATTTGCATCATGGAGTGGAGCTCCGGAGCACCTGGAGGAGTGTGCGCAGCACACCCGTCTTTGATGCACTGTAAGCGGACTGAGGTTCGGGAAACAGTCAGGGATTTGAGGCCTATAGTGCAGAGACCCATAAACATCCACAGATCGCTGTGTGGTCACTTATAACAGCACCTTTAGCTCTGTGAAACCCTATAATCCATCAGAGGTTTTCAGCTCCATAAACGCTGCCAAAATAACACCAGTTTTATGAGAAAAACCACAGATTCAGACGAAGGAAGTCCGCCATTGACCAGCAACACAACACAACGGTGCAATACTGCCACCTACTGGATATACATTTATTATTACTTTTTTAGCTTCCGCAGAGCAGCGTCAATAGACATCACATCCGTAGGACAGCGTGGGAAATTCGGTCCCGAATTGCAGAACATTTTGCTCACAGCCTGTTCAAGATAATGGAATGATTTATTGGTGGCCTCATTCTTTTTGATTTAAAATGCTTCATCACATAAAACTGAACATGCATGATTATTTTTATTTAGAATCCTGCCCCTATTCCCTTTAAACCACACAGAAGTGATCAAATATGGTCACTTGTCCTATGAAGGTTTGGATGCTAAACCATGTAAACAAGACAATAACTGATACCAGTAAAATATAAAAAGTTTTATAAATCAGTGACTAACCTGCCTAATAGAATTAGGTTGATTTGTGGTCAATGTGTTTTAACATTAGTCATAGCAGCAGTACTCTATGTTCTAAACAGTCTGCTCTACCAACATATCTGATGTAATGGATGGGGACCAGAGGCTTGCCTCAGCCCTGCTGACCTTCCAAACTGGAACTCCCCAAACTGGATTTAATGGCTGAAGGGGGAAGCCTTTAATTCTACATTCTCTACATGAATTACAGCAAGCACCGTGGCAGAGTACTGCGGTTGCCCCATTACACTCATAGAAAAAGCTGTAGTAAGATAAGCAGCATTCCTTTGCTCTCATTTCAACTTTAATAGTTTTAGATAAGCAGAAGGAAAACTGAGTCAGTCACCCTGGAACTGACTGCAGCTCATGGTTCCACCACAAAAATCAAAGCCCTCGCTCAGAAATACCCAGACAATACTCAGTACTTCAAACAATGCAGCTTATTTATAGTTTCACTCTTAGGAAACGGAGATGATAAGTAAATCACAACAAACTCAGTCCCTCTGAGTAAAACAGGCATTTTCGCAGCGAGTCTAATTCAGTGAACTGAAGCAGTTCAGGGGAACACTGTAGTTTTCACTTTCACAACCATGCAGGAGGAAAACCACGTGCTGCTTTGTTCAGAGCAGCTCGTCACGACAGAGAGATAAGACGATCAAAGCGCCTCACACTCTGCCATCCTCTATCACAGCCATCATAACTGGTCACGTCACACAAAAACCATCAAATTAGTCAGCACCTCACGGTTGACAAAGAAAAGAGTTTCTCATTTTTCAGGTTGACTGACAGTTTTTTAATGTTCAAGATTAGTTTTGCAAGAAATTTATAAATGCTATCTGAAATGATATAGTTGTTTTCTTTTGTAAACTGAAGGCTAACCACAGGGGTTTAAGTGGGAAAAAAACAAGTGCCCCTTAAGGTCATACCACTGCGGGATGAAATCATGGGTGATCTCTCTATATACTGTACTGTAGCAAGAAACTATGGGTTGCTTTTTAGGCAATATGTGTTTTAACGTTTTTATTAAAATCTTTATTAGAATTGTTTTTTGGATGAATTTTAATTCCAACTGACATGGATACAGAAAAAAAGGAGGAAAACAAAGAGAGAGAGGTGGAGAGAAAGGTAATAGAGAAAACAGAACAAGAGGTACAAGGACTCCACTTCTAGAAAGTGCTTCAAAATAATCAAGAGAGTAACTTATGATCTGTAATTAATCGAATTATTCACATTTTTATTCTCACCTAATCAATAGCTGAGGAAAGCCCTCATCTTGAGGTATTTTCATTTGAATTAATTAAACGATTGCGTCAGAACAATAGATTGATGTAAAACAACAAAAAGTGTCTTATGAAGTCATTTATTGTGTTTAACAGACTGGAACAGATGCAGTCCCAGTGACCAGCTCTGATCAGGTCTATTGATTAGCTCTAGACCAGCTCTGATCAGGTCTATTGATTAGCTCTAGATTAGTTCTGATCAGGTCTATTGATTAGCTCTAGATTAGTTCTGATCTGGTCTATTGATTAGCTCTAGACCAGCTCTGATCAGGTCTATTGATTAGCTCTAGATTAGTTCTGATCAGGTCTATTGATTAGCTCTAGATTAGTTCTGATCAGGTCTATTGATTAGCTCTAGATTAGTTCTGATCAGGTCTATTGATTAGCTCTAGATTAGTTCTGATCAGGTC
Organism: Callopanchax toddi; assembly: GCA_006937965.1. Taxonomy (NCBI): domain Eukaryota; kingdom Metazoa; phylum Chordata; class Actinopteri; order Cyprinodontiformes; family Nothobranchiidae; genus Callopanchax; species Callopanchax toddi. Next base: position 322,836 of record SSNR01000012.1, read on the forward strand.
TATTGATTAGCTCTAGANGAGTAGAGTTGAGTTTTAGTTTAAGTTAATTTGAGTTTAGTTCTGTTCACTTCTAGTTTAGTTTTAGTTTCAAGTTTTCCGTTTTACTTTTACTTTTCGGTCGTTTCAGAACCAGCTGCTTGGACCTTTGCTGACCTCCTGCACAAACTCCTGTTCCTCCTCTGATCAGCATCAGGCCTCAGCAAAACCTTTTTTTTAGTGCGGCGTTTTATTTTAATCTTGCAGTACCTTTAAAAGAAACTCAGTTTCTTCATTTTTACAGTATTTTTGCGACGTTAGTTCAAATCAGTTTAGACGTCGATTTAGGAAATCCAACTCCATCTGCCTTTGGGGTTAAAATAGTTCAGTTTTCTGAAGAGTTCTGGTTTTGCTGGCCGAAACCCCAACTCCCAAACCGAGCAGCCACAGCCTTGTTCCCGACGACATCAGTGACCTCCGGAGTGGAAGTCTGACGTCAACCTGACTTCGAACCCATCGGGCCTACAACTCGAGGGACTCGCAGAAAGAACACTGTCCGTCCATCGTAACCTCATTTCCCCGTTGGGACGACAGCTTTCGCATCCATTCGGCACTGAAGGTTGGTCTTACGTGAACTTTCATGTGGCTGTGACATTAAGAATGATGCATCATTTGATATCTGAACTCTTTTAAACCCAAACCCTTTCCATAAACCTTAGCCTAAATTTTAAATCACTTCTCCTCTTCCAAATTACAGCAGTCAAAATAACCCCCTTTTTACTCATATATCTCACTCTGCAAGCTCCGTTATCATATCTTAAGATTTTAACTATTTGTGTATTCAATATTTCACTTAAACTTCCAGTTAATTCCTCTCACTGTCATAATTATCAAGATGGTTAAAATCACCTGTGTTCATGCATGATTCTGTTATTTGACAAGGTTGCAAACTGTTGATTTGACTGGTTGTTAATAAATATACCCTCTTAGTAATACGTAGTTGTGATGTTTTGAAATGAATGGTGTTAAACTTCATAAATCAAGAATTCACTCATTCAGACTTGTCAGACTGATTTAACACAACAGAAAGGTTTCTCAGGTTATCCTAAAACCTGGGTGGTGCCCCGAGGTTTATTATTAGCATTATTAATAATAATATCACTATTGTTGTTAATAATCCTAATAATATATATTTTATAATTAACATTGTAGGGATTTTATCCTGTTACACTTGATTAGCTCTAGACCAGTTCTGATCAGGTCTATTGATTAGCTCTAGACCAGTTCTGATCTGGTCTATTGATTAGCTCTAGATTATTTCTGATCAGGTCTATTGATTAGCTCTAGATTAGTTCTGATCAGGTCTATTGATTAGCTCTAGACCAGTTCTGATCAGGTCTATTGATTAGCTCTAGATTTGTTCTGATCAGGTCTATTGATTAGCTCTAGATTTGTTCTGATCAGGTCTATTGATTAGCTCTAGATTAGTTCTGATCAAGTCTATTGATTAGCTCTAGATAAGTTCTGATCAGGTCTATTGATTAGCTCTAGATTTATTCTGATCAGGTCTATTGATTAGCTCTAGACCAGTTCTGATCAGGTCTATTGATTAGCTCTAGACCAGCTCTGATCAGGTCTATTGATTAGCTCTACACCAGTTCTGATCAGGTCATTGATTAGCTCTAGACCAGTTCTGATCAGGTCTATTGATTAGCTCTAGATGAGTTCTGATCAGGTCTATTGATTAGCTCTAGACCAGCTCTGATCAGGTCTATTGATTAGCTCTAGATTAGTTCTGATCAGGTCTATTGATTAGCTCTAGATTAGTTCTGATCAGGTCTATTGATTAGCTCTAGATTTGTTCTGATCAGGTCTATTGATTAGCTCTAGATAAGTTCTGATCTGGTCTATTGATTAGCTCTAGACCAGCTCTGATCAGGTCTATTGATTAGCTCTAGACCAATTCTGATCTGGTCTATTGATTAGCTCTAGACCAGCTCTGATCAGGTCTATTGATTATCTCTAGATAAGTTCTGATCAGGTCTATTGATTAGCTCTAGACCAGTTCTGATCAGGTCTATTGATTAGCTCTAGACCAGCTCTGATCAGGTCTATTGATTAGCTCTAGATTAGTTCTGATCAGGTCTATTGATTAGCTCTAGATTAGTTCTGATCAGGTCTATTGATTAGCTCTAGACCAGTTCTGATCTGGTATATTGATTAGCTCTAGACCAGTTCTGATCTGGTCTATTGATTAGCTCTAGACCAGTTCTGATCAGGTCTATTGATTAGCTCTAGACCAGTTCTGATCAGGTCTATTGATTAGCTCTAGATTAGTTCTGATCTGGTCTATTGATTAGCTCTAGACCAGTTCTGATCAGGTCTATGGATTAGCTCTAGACCAGTTCTGATCTGGTCTATTGATTAGCTCTAGACCAGTTCTGATCAGGTCACTTGTGTAGCATCATTCAATTAATCCACCTTTCTCCTGCATTATATGAAAACTTCCCCAATGCTGACCTATGATAAACCTTTGTTCCAACAGACTCTTTTATCTCTATCAGGAACTTTGCAGGCTTGGTGAGCTAATGTCAACAGTCTCTGACCTCAGGTGGTAAGATAGCACCTCCTCACATCTTCAAGGGACTTGTAGAAGTAAGTCTCCTCAGGAGTACCATAAACATTCTTTTCCTGTGCTTTGAAGAAGCAGAATCAACATTCTTCATCCAGAGACCTGTCTTAACAACTGAAATCCCATTGGTATCAGAATCCCCAAACAGGTTGGTCGTCTCTCGCCCATGAGAGATGCCACGAAAGTCTTTCAGATGCTAATGTTCAGTACTTTGTGAAAACAGCCTCAAAGCTGAGGACAGACACTGAGGAGCCTCAGTCTACAGATAAAGTCATACATTTTGGGAGCCTCTATCCAACCTCTTTGTTTCACAGGAAAGTGAGAGATCCCCCTTCTACTCTCATAAAATAACTCTTAACTTCTTAAATTCCAATGTCTGGTCATTGTCCTCATTGCTGTGTTTGAAATTCATTTACATGTGATTTCAGTGTGTGGTGAATTCCTCAAATCAGGTTTAAACGTTAGACGTCTCTAGATTTAAGTTTTAATTCTATGTATAAGTTTTAAGTGAATTTTGAATGTGTTTTTATGAATGTTTTTAGGGGAAAGTTTTATGCATTTTTATTTGATGTTTTTATGAAGACGTGTTAAAGGCGATTATCTGTTTTTGTGGTAAAACAGATAATAAAGTTATAACAATTTGTGTTGCTAAAATAACTGGAGTTTCACTTTTCCCTTATTTGCTCACTCTTCAGAAGGCCTTTTTAAGTTCATATTGATAAAACTGGTAATATGTCAATTCAAACTATAAGTTCGCCGGGTTTGTTATGATAAGAGTATTGAATGTGGTGCGGTTCTTTTTGTTTTAATGACAAATCAAAATTGAAGGATGTGTGACTCGTAAAACTGACTTTAGGGGCCTTTCAGAGTGAGAGAAAATTAAACTTATTTTCCCTCTAGTAATTCGACTCACGTCCCCCCTTAAAGACATTAGAACCTCCTCTTAAGATAATTATTCACGCCTACAGGACTTCCCAAAATTAGTTAAGAAGATGTTATTGGTCATCCTAAAAAGACCCCTTTTTAGGATAAAAGCCCCTTTTTCAGGAGNTCTGATCAGGTCTATTGATTAGCTCTAGACCAGTTCTGATCAGGTCTATTGATTAGCTCTAGATTAGTTCTGATCAGGTCTATTGATTAGCTCTAGATTAGTTCTGATCAGGTCTATTGATTAGCTCTAGATTAGTTCTGATCAGGTCTATTGATTAGCTCTAGATTAGTTCTGATCAGGTCTATTGATTAGCTCTAGATTAGTTCTGATCAGGTCTATTGATTAGCTCTAGACCAGTTCTGATCAGGTCTATTGATTAGCTCTAGATTAGTTCTGATCAGGTCTATTGATTAGCTCTAGACCAGTTCTGATCAGGTCTAGTGATTAGCTCTAGATTTGTTCTGATCAGGTCAATTGATTAGCTCTAGACCAGCTCTGATCAGGTCTATTGATTAGCTCTAGACCAATTCTGATCTGGTCTATTGATTAGCTCTAGACCAGCTCTGATCAGGTCTATTGATTAGCTCTAGATAAGTTCTGATCAGGTCTATTGATTTGCTCTAGACCAGCTCTGATCAGGTCTATTGAATAGCTCTAGACCAGCTCTGATCAGGTCTATTGATTAGCTCTAAATTTGTTCTAATCAGGTCTATTGATTAGCTCTAAATTTGTTCTGATCAGGTCTATTGATTAGCTCTAGATTAGTTCTGATCAGGTCTATTGATTAGCTCTAGACCAGTTCTGATCAGGTCTATTGATTAGCTCTAGACCAGTTCTGATCAGGTCTATTGATTAGCTCTAGACCAGTTCTGATCTGGTCTATTGATTAGCTCTAGACCAGTTCTGATCTGGTCTATTGATTAGCTCTAGACCAGTTCTGATCTGGTCTATTGATTAGCTCTAGACCAGTTCTGATCAGGTCTATTGATTAGCTCTAGACCAGTTCTGATCTGGTCTATTGATTAGCTCTAGATTAGTTCTGATCAGGTCTATTGATTAGCTCTAGTTTAGTTCTGATCAGGTCTATTGATTAGCTCTAGATT
>SSNR01000012.1:328794-346077 GCA_006937965.1 Callopanchax toddi
TGAGTGGAGTTGAGTTTTAGTTTAAGTTAATTTGAGTTTAGTTCTGTTCACTTCTAGTTTAGTTTTAGTTTCAAGTTTTCCGTTTTACTTTTACTTTTCGGTCGTTTCAGAACCAGCTGCTTGGACCTTTGCTGACCTCCTGCACAAACTCCTGTTCCTCCTCTGATCAGCATCAGGCCTCAGCAAAACCTTTTTTTAGTGCGGCGTTTTATTTTAATCTTGCAGTACCTTTAAAAGAAACTCAGTTTCTTCATTTTTACAGTATTTTTGCGACGTTAGTTCAAATCAGTTTAGACGTCGATTTAGGAAATCCAACTCCATCTGCCTTTGGGGTTAAAATAGTTCAGTTTTCTGAAGAGTTCTGGTTTTGCTGGCCGAAACCCCAACTCCCAAACCGAGCAGCCACAGCCTTGTTCCCGACGACATCAGTGACCTCCGGAGTGGAAGTCTGACGTCAACCTGACTTCGAACCCATCGGGTCTACAACTCGAGGGACTCGCAGAAAGAACACTGTCCGTCCATCGTAACCTCATTTCCCCGTTGGGACGACAGCTTTCGCATCCATTCGGCACTGAAGGTTGGTCTTACGTGAACTTTCATGTGGCTGTGACATTAAGAATGATGCATCATTTGATATCTGAACTCTTTTAAACCCAAACCCTTTCCATAAACCTTAGCCTAAATTTTAAATCACTTCTCCTCTTCCAAATTACAGCAGTCAAAATAACCCCCTTTTTACTCATATATCTCACTCTGCAAGCTCCGTTATCATATCTTAAGATTTTAACTATTTGTGTATTCAATATTTCACTTAAACTTCCAGTTAATTCCTCTCACTGTCATAATTATCAAGATGGTTAAAATCACCTGTGTTCATGCATGATTCTGTTATTTGACAAGGTTGCAAACTGTTGATTTGACTGGTTGTTAATAAATATACCCTCTTAGTAATACGTAGTTGTGATGTTTTGAAATGAATGGTGTTAAACTTCATAAATCAAGAATTCACTCATTCAGACTTGTCAGACTGATTTAACACAACAGAAAGGTTTCTCAGGTTATCCTAAAACCTGGGTGGTGCCCCGAGGTTTATTATTAGCATTATTAATAATAATATCACTATTGTTGTTAATAATCCTAATAATATATATTTTATAATTAACATTGTAGGGATTTTATCCTGTTACACTTGATTAGCTCTAGACCAGTTCTGATCAGGTCTATTGATTAGCTCTAGACCAGTTCTGATTTGGTCTATTGATTAGCTCTAGACCAGTTCTGATCAGGTCTATTGATTAGCTCTAGACCAGTTCTGATCAGGTCTATTGATTAGCTCTAGATTAGTTCTGATCAGGTCTATTGATTAGCTCTAGACAAGTTCTGATCTGGTCTTTTGATTAGCTCTAGACCAGTTCTGATCAGGTCTATTGATTAGCTCTAGATTAGTTCTGATCAGGTCTATTGATTAGCTCTAGACAAGTTCTGATCTGGTCTTTTGATTAGCTCTAGACCAGTTCTGATCAGGTCTATTGATTAGCTCTAGACCAGTTCTGATCAGGTCTATTGATTAGCTCTACATAGTTATAATTCTTATGAGAACCTCAGTTTGTCTCCTCTAAATTAGAAGTCAGTTCTATTTCACCCACCCTTTGCTTATTTTGAAGTTTTGTTTGAATTTTCAGATTTTTTTCATTTGACTTATTATTGAATACTGATAAACCTGTCATAGTAGATGTTAATATCCATGTTGATTTTGAAAGTGATTGCCTAAATATAGTGTTAATCTAATCTGTTAGAATAAAACCTTTTTCACCCAAAGTCTCAAACCAACTCACTCTCTTCATCATTCTCCTGATCTTGTTCTGACATATGTCACAGACATTTCACAGGTAATTCAAATTTTCTCACAGCTCTGTCTTGTCTGATCATTTCTATAAAACTTTACATTACAAATAAAGTTTATAAAGTTTTCATTAACTGACTTCACAGAGTCTGAGAGAAAATATAATTCCAACTAGATGTTTTTTTGCAACTAAACTGAAAGAATCTCTTTCATTAATATTTTCTTTAATGCCTTAGGACAAAGTGACAGAAGACAGCAAGCTAAATATGACTTCTTGATAAAATGATCATCTTATTGATCATGTGTCAGTTTCAATTCTACATCAATTGATTCTATTGCTACTTTAAGATGAAGGTGATCGGTCAGAGGGGGAGAGCAGCTTGGTTTAATTCAGAAATGCACAATTTAAAACAAACTTCAATGATGTTAATAAGAAAATGGCATTCCACTAAATTGAAATAATTGTATTTAATCTGTAATTAGCCTCTTTGCATACAAAAAAAAAAGCCTTCTGCAAAGCTATAACTGAGTAATTTTCATCATTAATAGAGAAGAATGAGAGAACCAGATTTCTTTAAAGCCTTGGTTAGAACCCGTTCTGGAGGTGACCAGGTGGTCAGTCAAACAGGATGTAGAAACTCTGGAGGTCAGCAGGAGGCTGTTCTGGCAAACAATAAAGCTCAGGTGAAAATCAGGGGCTGCTCAAGTACAGACTTTCTGAGGACATGGTGAGCTCTGAATACTGACTGAAACTCCTCAAACAGATTATTTAAGATCACACGGTTGGTTTGCAACTACTCTTTCAAGAATTTTAGAAATTAAGGTTAGGGTGGATGTAATTAGTAGCTAGAACTCCTTAATCAAGATCAAGTTTCTTAAAAGGTTTGATAGCAACCTTAAAAGCCTGTGGTACGTATCCAAAAACTGATTGATTGGATTCATCATGGAGGTGTTAATAATGGAAAAACCTCCTTTAACAGTCATGATAGACACCAGTCCACTGTTTCAGGCCCTGAGAAAATCATTAGTAACTTTTGTCAAAGCTGTTTCCGTTTTATGATGACTCATACAATCTGAGTGAGATGGGTCATTTCAGTATAAACGCTGACACAGCTGTTTAGAGAGATGGTGTTTTGATACATGCATTTTTTGTTTTTGCTCTTGGTAAGGGTTAGCTGAGTTTAATGCTACCTAAATGTTTAGTAGGTTTCCATTTACATAAACAATTTGGGTCAAAATGTAACTAATGCAAAGCTTCACTTTTATGCAGAAAGCCATGGATATAGTTCGGCTTCATCGTCAGCAGGGGGCCAAAGGATGTCTGCAACTTTCAACATTATTCAGAGAAATCTTTATCATTTAAAACTCATACTGAACTCTGATGAAATTAAAATGATTTGCTTCTCAAAATTAAAGAATATCAAAGATGATGTTTGTGAGAATTTTGCACTAAACTATGAATTGATTGAAAGGGCATTGATCTTCAAATATCTTGGATTTTGCTTAGAAGAGAGTTTGTCTTTTAAACATCAAACTGAGCATCTTAGAAAAACATGAGGGAAAGTTCTATACATTTTATTAGTATTGACCATGGTGATATTTTATGCAATGTATCTTTGAAATGTTAGATTCAGGGTGTCATGCAGCTCTAGGGTTTGTAACTCATCGTGCGACTTGTATGAGGTTGTGGGTTGGCCTTCTTTGCAGAACTACAGACTTGAGAACTGATACATTTTTTGGGAAAAAATGTTTTATGATTTACCTCTGGATTTACATTCTCACCTGATTCCTAAAAACACCAGCAGCTACGGTCTTCTGTCACATGAACCAATATTTATGTTACTCCTCAAACACAAACCATCTTTGCTTAAATTACTGTGTCTTGGTTGTGGTGTGAGTTACAGGAACATCTTAAAATGGACAACCTGCTAAGTATGGATCAGTTCTAACGTAGGATTAATGACTTTCTAAGTACTGAATGTACATGTAAAAATTATCATTAAAAAGAGGAAGACATGATGAACTTCGTAAATCATTAGAAATATTACAAAGGTGTAGTTTTTACTAATGTTTTCAGACTGAGTTCTAGGCATGAGGTGGAAGCTTGTTTGAGTAGCTCTGTTTGGTCTCATATCTCTTTTTTATTGATTTTTTTAGGGGGGGTGGCAGGTTTTGTTTGTTCTGTTTGGATGCTTTGCTGCTTGGATAATTTTTTACTGCTACTTTTCTACATTTTGGCCACTTTTTTGATGCACAACCATAACAACAAGACTTGTTTACAAAAGGGCTCGCAAACGAGACTGTAGTGTTTAAATGAAAAAAGCTAAAAAAATACTCATATTGCAACCCAAAATCCCTGATGAGTTAAAGAGGAGACATGAATGTAGAGGGAGAGAGGCAGGGGCGGATCTAGGGGGGGGGCCAGGGGGGCCCGTGCCCCCCTTACAACAAGCTTGGCCCCCATGTGGCCCCATGTTAAGTGCTTAGTGTTTTAGAATGTACCCCTTTAAAAAAGCAGCTCCCCCCACCCCCCCCTCTAATTTTTTTCTAGATCCGCCACTGGAGAGAGGAAGACTCCATCAACCGTAATGTGAGATCTCTTGCTAACCAGATAGATGAGATTGAAGCGGTGAACATCAGACACACAGCATCATGTGGTTCACTGAGACGTAGCTGCAGGTTCAGATCTCAACTCCAGCTGACGGAGATTTGCAGAGGAGCAGAAAAAGCAGGAGAGGTGGATTAGAAGTGCTTATCATCAACAGATGGTGCTGGATGGACATGCTACTGTGTGCTGGGATTTGAACCCACGAAGGGTGGATTTCTCTACTCTAGGCCAGTCACCTTCAGAGAACTCATGCTGTTTATAGGTTATAGGGTTTTTTCCAGCCTTTACACAAAAATACATTGAACCAGATTAAATTACATTTATATTTCAAATATGACAAACTACTGTTTCTGTACAGTTTCAAAATTTGAGCAGCTCTCTGCCTTTAAAATCTTGTTCTCCGGTGTCATTGCCCACCTCCACGTTGCATTTAGACATTTAGGATCCAGGTCGGGGGATGGCGTGCTGCCCACCCCCCACCTTACTTTAAACGCATCTTACTACAACACGCATCAAAATCACATTGGAGCAGGCGGGGAGAGACTTGGGGTCTTCCTACACCCCTGTTCTCTGCTCTGCTCGCTGCCTGGAGTGGAGCAGGCCGTCTGGTCGGGGTTTGCGGTGGGGGGCTGCTCAGCTGCTGCGGGGTGCGTGGTGGTCTGCTCATCCCCACTTCGGTAGGGTAGGGACCATCTTCTGGGTCTGGGGGCCGGCTTCACCTTTAGGGCGCTGGTCCCCGGTCCTGGGAACATAGAGTATGCACGAGGAGTGAGAGTGGGCGTACAGCGTCTATTGTGTGTCTTGGTATGTTTGCAGGGATGTGTGTGTGTGCATGAGAGTGGGAACATGTGATTGTGTCTGTGTGTAACTGTTTATGTGTCGGGTCTGGTCTTCCCCCCTTCTGAGACATGCTAGGCCTCTGTTGTGACTGTCCTCCCTGGCTGTGCCTCGGCGTATTGGGGCGTCTGCCTGCTCTCCCCCCTGTGGCTGCCTGGTGGGATCTGGGCCCCCAGGTGCGGTCGGGCCTCTGCTGGGGCCGGTTCGCTCCTGGGTCTCGGGTCTCTGGTTCCAGCTGGATCTGCCCTGGATGGCCGGCTGCGGGCGGTGCCTGTGAGCCCCTCGCCGCGACCCCCGGGGGCTCTAGCACGGCGACTGGGTGACCCACATGGGGTGAGCCTCAGCGCTCTTTGGGGGGGGAGTTTGCAGCTGCCCTGGCGGCGGTCTCCCTGGGGTGTCCGTGCCCTGAGTGGCCTCTGGACGTCTGGGGCCCGGACCTCCTCCGTGTCCTCCGTGGGCCTTGGGGGCGGGTCTGTGGCTCCTCGAACTTATTATTGAATGTTTCTATAGAGAAACCTTAAGCGTGCATATACACACACAGGTGCTCACATAAAGACGGACTCAGGTGTTTTCAGACACATTGACTGGGGCTGTGGTTGACACTGAACTCATCTTGAATTAATCTTTACCGTATACATTTTAAGGATATCACAACTGTTGTGTATTCATATGCTGTTTGTTGCTGTTGTATTTTTCTCCCTGTTTTGTTTGTTTGCTTGTGCTTTATTTACAGGTCTAGAAGTAGACTCTTCATGTCTCTTGTTCTCTTCTTTTTCTGTTTAATTTCTCCCCCACTCTTCTCTCTGTACCCTTCCCCTTCCTCTCAGGCTCCGTGTCCATTGGGATTCAAATCAACCATAAAAATATTCTAATAAAGATTTTTAAAGCTATATTTAAATATAAGTCAGGAGGAGTTTTATAGCAGTGGCTGTAACCTCTCACCTGAAACAGCAACACTGTTGGGCTTGTTCTGGCACTCAGACATCTATTCTGTTTGCTCTACAGCCGGACAGGACACGGGGGAAATGAATAAATAAATAAAATTAATTATTTAATTTTAAATAAATCAAAATAATCTTGTTCTATGTGCCCCATTTTAACTTTGAGCACCCGCCCCTTTTAGGGTCTCACCCACCCCCCTGGCCCCTGGACACACCTGTGAAAACTAACTGAGTATCCCTGAAATAGGCTATTTTCTGCAAGCATCATTTTAAAAAATGAGTATTCCTTGTGTTTTGACTTCCTGTTCACTTATCTTTGTAAAAGCGAAGTATCCCATAAACTCCCCCACATCTCCTCACTCGGTTTTGCTGTACATCTGAAGTGCTGATCTTATCTCTGGACTCTGGGCAACAAGTTAGAACAGAGGGTTTCCTCAAACGTCAGAGCAAAAAACATTAACTGCTTCATTACTCATTCCCTTACCATCTCTTTGTAATGACTTGTGAGAACTTTTGATAGCTGTTACAGCAGAGTGAACAGCTAACCTTAGTGAGGTGATAAAAACACAGTCGATCTGCTTTAAAAAGGAACCGACTGCTAATGATCCCTCACCTCCTCCCCCAGGAGCGAGTGATGTGAAAAATTTGTTTTGTGGTGCTTTTTGTGACTAAGACACTTTTGCTCTATCAGGAACATCAGACCACTTTTAAAGGCAACAGATCTGTCATTTTCAACAGAAGCGTTCACTATGGTTTATTATGTGACACGGGGAAACAACTTCAAACAACATTTAGTTATCAAGACATTTCCTTCTAAACCCTGATGTGGTGCACCACAGGGTTCAGTCTTGGGCCCTATATTGGTGATCTGGGCTCCTCTGTCCAGCCAATTCAGACTAAACAGACTTATTTCCCTAAAAATGACAGAACAATCAGGCCCCCATGACTCAGCAGAAACAGTAGGAACAGCCTAAGGCCTGGTTTACACGGCAAGATAATTATGCAGGTTTATGACCTGATACTCCCCTTCTGAAAGAACTCCCCTATTACTGTAATGCAGGGAGTGCTCAATGCGTCAATCGAAAGCATTGCTGGCAGATCACGGGACAGTTACAAGCAAGCTCGAATGGTTCTGGAAACCATGGCTTTCCCACCTAACTGGATGTGCATTGCAGGTATAATAATATGCTTATTTATTAATTCAAGATTACAGCCTTTCGATAAAGGAAATGACAAATAAACGGTCACTCACCAGCATAGTTAATATCTTGAGAAAAAAAGAACAAATCATCAACATATCTACTTTGTTCATTATTTTGTCTTTATTGCTATAAGCTAATCAACACTAAATGGCAGAACACTGCTATCCCAAAGGCTGTGTAAACGTAACATCTCATATTATTCCAGTTTTTTAAAGCTGCACTCGGTAATTTTCAAACAAGCTAGGTATAGCTATAGCTATTTTACACAAACCCGTCTCAGAGCTCTCACCCCTCCCATTGGCTATAATCCTTATGCCACGCCTTCCCCGGACATGGGACCGCACATTGCCACAGTAACAAGAGATAGCAAAACACCAGTTGTTGAAACTCTAGGTTAATGTTCACCCAGGTTTTTCCTCTTTCTACGTCCAAACGTTTTTTGTTTTCTGCTAGCTGAAAAGGTGTTTTTCTTTTGGGGACTCTGGTATTTTTTCCTAAAATTGAAGCGCTAACAGCCGGCTGTTTCTGTCTTTCTCTCACTTCCAGGATGTCCTGCTTTAAAATGCTCCAGCCTGCATTAATGGAGGATTCAAGCAGTGAGGAAGTGAGGCTCTTTGGCGAGACAGACAGCCGGATTGTCCAATATTGCTTTCGGCCTGAAACGTATGATTGGAGAACTGTGAGGGAACCACCTTCTTGATTTCTTTCAGGGTTTTTTTTAATTGCCACAATCTATTTATAGCTATATTATGTTAGAACATTGTTAAGAGGTATGAAAAAAAAAAGCTTTAAGCTACATTGTTTACCAAATTACTAAGTGCACCTTTAATAGAACTTAATGCCCCATGTGCGCCCACTGAGAGTGTGCACTGGGATTTCAGATGTTCGTTATTTAAACAAACGCTTATCGATCAGCCCTAACTTTGGTTTCAGAATTCTCCAAAAACTTCAACCACTGAACTGGGAAAACACGATCAGTTATATAGATTCTATTCTTGTGTTCAAGACTTTACACAGACTGGCTCTGACCACATTACAAGAATTTATTTAAAACATAACAACAGATCAAAAAGCACAAGTCAGGGGTGACTGCCTGGTCCCTTTTAAAGGAAGTCACCTTTAGACAGATGGTGTTTTCATACCACGTCTCGACAACATGAAATACAATCCCAACAGAAATCTGTGAGCTCAGCGCCCTGAATTCATTCAGTAAAATCCTAAAGTCGAGGCTGGTAGACGCTTAAATCTGCTTCCTCAATGTAACATGAACTGGTCTACTGCTGTATCTTGCAGCGTTATAAACTCTATTTTTATGGTTTATAATTGGCACACACTTCTGTGAGATTATTAAGTTAGATTTTGTCGGTTTTACACTGACCTGGTTTGGCTCAGCTACATTGACTAAAATAATGGTTTCACAGGTACTCTAGGTTCATTCTGATGTCACAGGGAGTAGATCATGTATTTAATATTGATGAATAGAAGTCTGAGTCGGAATTAGACTTTACAGGTTTTATTTATAAAAAGACGGACGAACAGATAAGCAGAGGTAGCAAGGTTTTAGCATTTGTCAACACGATGGTAAAGTGTTCTAAGTTGAATCTTTAAAATAAAGTTTTAACGATCTGAGCCTGTGATGTTTAGGCTAGGGAGTTTAACTTAATTTAGTTTAGTTAGAAAGGAGGAGGTGTTGAAGGATAAATTATGTGGAGTGTAGAGCTTATCAACAGAGGCCTTCATTTACCAGATTATGGTTCTCACCCGTACCAGCGGTGGTCTCGATGGATCCGACCGATGTGAACTCACCTCGTCGAGGTGGGGGCACCCAGCCAAGGAGAGACGTCCGCTCGGGGAGGTGGTTCGCCGGCAGGACAAACCGGGCGGTCCGAGAGTACCAGCGGTAGTGAGTTTCAGTCCATAATCCATGGTCGCAGCAAGGCCAGGCTCATGTTGGATTAGGAGAGGAAACGGCGTGTTTCCTTCCCTTGAGCCAGATGTGAGATCGGCCGTGAGGGTCTGATACCCACACAAGACAAGGCCGTCTCTAAGAGGAGCTCAGCTGTGTAGCGAGTTGGAAAAGCTGAGGAGTCTTGTCTCTTCAAGGAATGAAAGAGAACTGACGTGTGTCAGGAAGTGGAAAGATTAAGATGGAACCGAGTGGTGACGTGGACTTAAAATGGAGTCACGTCTCGACGTGGACTCATGGGGGAGGTTCTATCAAAGTCACGTGACTCAGATCTTTTAAACCATATTTCCTGAATAAGTAAATATGAAATAATATTGATTTTTAACCTTAGCAAGGTAGAAATGTAGAAAACCAGATGATTTATGGTTTATATAAAAGATGTATATATAGATATAAAAGATTATAAAAGAACACATTATACCCCGTTTGAATGTGTTAGTGGAAAGTCCTTGGACTGGAACATGTGAAACACTTCAAATGTAAACAAGATTAGATCAGCAGTGTCACAAGAAAGGGAACACTTCAGAATCTGAATTTATTATTCAGAGAGTCTTAGGTTTATTATAACTAAGAGAGTCCAGTTGAGGTCATCTGGGAAGTGGACACCTGAAAGTGGACGTTTGGACACCTGTAGGAATCTTGATTCAGGTTAAAACATAATAAAAGAGTCATTATAATCCAAGTTATTGGGAAGAAGATGGATTATTGTTTTGGGATGGTCACAGGGTCAGAGGTCAGAGGTTATAGCGTATTTGGTAACGCTACAATCTAATATCAGTCTGTTATTTGTGTGTGTGACTATTTGATTAGGTGTATGATGTAGTAAGCGATCAGTACAGTGTCTGTATATAATTTTAAAAGTATGAACAACCTTATCTCCTTTACTGCTATTGCTGTGCTCTACTCTGACTCTACTTTTCTTTGTTTATATGTTTATGTGTAATGTGTCCTTTGACCTCATGCTGCTATTTTTAGAACTATTGTGTAATATTTAATTTTTTTTCCACTTTGCCGCTATTTTACCTAATGCTGCTATTTTTAGAACGATTTGTTTTTGTGCGGCTTGCATTAGCCTGCCAGTGGACTGAAGATGGAAACTAACCCCAGCTAAATCTTGCATATATAAACTATTCATGTTCATTCATTTGCACTGTCGCTTTACAAAAAATAAACTTGAAACCTGAAACTCCCCTGGCTCTTTTGCTGACGACACTGTCAAGATCTCCTACATGGTTGGTTTGTCTGAACCCAAGCAGAAGAGGTTCCCTATCCAAGACGAGAGTCAGGTCACTTTGTTGCTGAGCGTCCAGCTCGTCCAAAAGGCAGAGTCCACCAGTGAGGATACAGGTAGGTGAAAACCCTGTCAACCTTTAGGAGCTTTGTGTATTAATTAAGAAACCAGCTGATTCAGCAACAAGCCACCGTCCACCATAACCAGTAGAACTGGTAATTTATAGATTTCATCATGAGTCAATTTCTCTCTCAGCCTCATTTATTAACCTTTATTTAACCAGGAAATGTTCCGTAGAGTTTCAGAAACTCTCATGGGAGTCCTGGATTACCACCTATAGGGCATGCTGTGATCTGGGGGAAACCAGAGCACCTGGAGAAAACCCACACATAGGAGAACATGTTAACTCCATGCAGAAAGGCTGCTACCTGCAACCGCTTTGCTGTGAGGCAACAGTGCTAACAACTGCACCATCATGCAACCCTGGAGGAGTGGAGGCTGAAAGGTGACCAACATCCTGTACTGGTTTGAAACAATCTAAAAAATGGTGTTTATATATAGTCTGAAAAACATCTAAAGCTATTTATTATCACTGCAATATTATGATTTTAAATTTTGAATACATTTTCTCAGTGTTTATAAGTTGAGTCTTCGTTGTCTTAAAGGTCCCATGACATCAGTTTCCATGTTTTCTGACTTATCTATCATGTTGCAACGTTGAGTTCTCACCTTAAACCTGCCAGAAAGAGCAAAAAACGGCGTCCATCTGTCTCCTAGTCCAGCCAGTGAGAAGCTCTTCCAGATTTCAGACCCAGGTTTCAAACCGTTTTTTTCACTCCAGCCCGCTATGAGGTCATAGTGATCCGGACTTGCTTATATGGTAAATTCTCCTCCCACATGCACGTTCACGACAACTGGAGCGAGGCAGTGCCGCCGCCATTGCCCATAGACCGTGTAGTGTTTAGTTTCAGTTTCGTTTCTCTTTCACGCGACGGCACTGCCCCCTGCTGCAGCAGAAGTGTCAGGCTGCCAAATAAGGAGAAACCCAGCAGAACCGGAAGGCGGCGCTTTCTTCTGATCTCTGAGTTGCTCGTTAGGAAATAATTACAGCGTATTTTGAGTTATAATGGTGCAACGCTAATCTAGAGGCATCAAAGATTACACCTGTTTAATATAAAGTGATTTAAATATGGAGTCACAGGCACTTTAAATCAAGTCTACTAAGAAACTATGAAAATGTAAATGAAGCTAGTGTCTGTGAATTAGAACGTTAGTTCTAATGTATTGTTACTTTAGTTTTGTGAATGGGGCAGATAATATAAGATGTCCTCCTTTTGCCCTTTTTTCATGCATATTGTATTATGTTGATGTTGTTTGTTTGTTTTATCTGTTTAAATAAATAAATAAATAAATAAATAAGGACCTATTATACGATGCATTCCTGTACCAGAGTCAGCTGATTGGGGTCCTTGGGCAGGTGGCTAAAAATAATTTTAAAGTGACCGTGACTCTTTTATGTCCTTGTTGAGGTTGTTCCATAAGTTGACACTGTTTATACTAATACTCATTTCCTTCTGTCAGGTTCTAAATCTAGGTTTTTTAAATACACCAGTTCAACATGTAACCACTTTCTCTCTTTTCAAACAATTTCTGAATGTTTGTTGGTAAAGTACGTGTATTAGCTTTGAACATTGATCAATTAGAACTTGACATTTCTGTATTTACATTTTATAAACAACAGGTTAGAGGTCAGTCTACTGGTTCTTAATGCTCTTTTCTGTAAAATAAACAACAGTTGTGTATACACTATAGGTTTTACCCATGGATCCCCACATTACTACAGTATACAGTAAATTAAGTATGGAACAATCAGTGAGTTGTAAAATGTAACGACACAGAACTATTTAGCAAAAACTTGACTTTTAAAATAAACCAATCAGCTAAACCAGCAGTTCTCTGGTCTGGCTTTGGTCATCAACAACAACCGTCACCCAAACTGAGAAAAAATTCAACTTCTTTTATGTATTTGAAGAACTGATGGTGCAGTTTGAACCTGAGATAGTAGAACATCACAGTGTGCCAACACAAACATGATAAGCCTAAACAACCATCAAGTGGTGGCGCTAGAGAGGGAAATATTCCTCTTTACCTTCAGTCAGCTGCATTTTATTTACAAAATTCTTTAAACTCGTCTCGTCTCGTCGTCTCCTCTCGTCTTCTTCCGCTTATCCGGGTCCGGGTCGCGGGGGCAGCATCCCAATTAGGGAGTTCCAGACGGTCTTCTCCTCAGCCACCTCCACCAGCTCCTCCGGCAGGATCCCAAGGCGCTCCACGGCCAAACCAGAGGTATATTTTCTCCATCGTGTCCTGGGACGACCCGGGGGCCTCCTGCCAGCAGAACATGCCTGAAACACCTCCCTGGGGAGGCGTCCAGGGGGCATCCTAACAAGATGCCCGAACCACCTCAACTGGCTCCTTTCGACATGGAGGAGCAGTGGCGCAAATTCTTTAAACGTGAAATAAAAATCAAACTACTGGAAAATAGATTTAAAAAGACTAAATAGGCAAGAAGCCACTCCCTGAATATCAACAAGTCCAATTAAAGTATATTTGGCTCATTTTGAGGTGAAGGGTCAGGGTGATTTTGCTGCAGCAGCCGTGCGTACAGTAGGACGCTGTTTGGTTCTGTGCTCAGTTTTAAAGGTTTACAAACAAGTATTATAGTGTTCTAAAAAAATCAGTGTGAATGTTTTGAGCAAGTCACTTATCTGCAGCAGTGTCTCTCCCAATCTGTCATGGGTATTGCTCTGGCCAGAGGACTACTTCCTGTTTATAGAGACTCCACTTGTGTTGAGTGATGTCACCAATGGGCGTGGTCCTTAATGTAGATAAATAACTGATAGAACTTTGGAATGACCTAAATATCCTTTTAACTAAATGGAAAAACATCAGGATGTTTGAATAACGAGTATTTTACCATTCATTAGAAGTACTTTATTAATAATAGTATTTAACTTTATTAATAACATGCATCATATATTATAATCCTTACTGTAAAGAAATGTAAAAAAAGAACATTTTTCCTGTTTTTTGTTGTTGTTTTTTTGCTGTGGAAGTTAAATAGCTAAATTAGCTCCAACCACCCCTAAACAGACTGACTTTAATGAATTTTAACATTTCTGTTCACGAATGAATTAGTCCTAAAAAAAATGTAATAAAACACTCAGTCAGAGGTGATTAGACTGGTGTCTGGAGCCAGTAACATGTCCTCAGCTCAGGTCAATGGCCCTGCTGATATTTACTGCACATCAAAAACAACACAAACTGATAGCAGATGCTCTCAGAATGATGGCCTTGACATTAAACTGAAAGAAAAATAACAGAGAAAAATACAAAAAGAGAACATCACTCTGCCAGAGAGTTTGTCAGCTCTCACCCAAATGTCCTCGGACAGTGAAGAAAGGTTCAGATGTGGTGGTGTGGTTTGACTTTCTAAGAAAACCACTGCAGCTTGTAATCTGCTGCATCAGTGTTTGTGAGCTTTCCTGACTGCAATCTTCTCTGCACACGGGGAAAGCCTTGTTTATACTGTTCAACGTGGAAATTTGTTAAAAATTAACAACTTTAGTCATTATTAGTATCTGATTGGAAAGAAAAGAGCCCTTTGATGTTTTGAGCTGGTATTTTCTTCCAGATGGCAAGCTTTTATTTTTACACTTACCTTGTTCTTTTGTGTCAATGGATGAAAGCAGCAATGGAAAATAACCTGAAAATAGCCTGAAATATAAAATATTAATCGTCTTGAAATCTATTTTTTTTAATGGAATTATTTCTTGGCTAATATTAACATTCTTATATAACAATGGTAACAATGGTCACTCGCACACGCCGCCCCGACAAACAATCTGGTTTTTATGTTAAAAAAATTATATAACAGTAATAAAAAACAAAATAGGCTCTTTTAACTTTTAGATCCTCCACCAGGGGGCAGCAGACATGTATAGGACTGCATATGGCAGGTTTTTGATGAAAGTACTAATACTAATACTCATCTGGACACCTTGAGGCCAGAAGTGGTTTGATGTACATTTTCAACAATAAGCTCTAAGAGTGTAAGCATGTGTTCAGTATCAGAGTAAATATAAAATGTAGTTTTCTAATGATTATTTCAATATTTAGAGGGAAATCCAAGCCAACCTGGCCCTGTGTGGTAAAGCTTTAGTTCACTAAACCTAAAAGCTAGTTGGAACACTCCTGGGTGCAACAAGTATAATCAGTGATAACTAGTAATGAGTCTGGCTCGTCACTGTGGAGGAATTCTGTCCCACTCTACACTCACAGAAATATTTAACCCTAAAACATAAGATTTATGTAATTTATTTACATGACAAATTCCCATTTACTTTTTTTAGGTAATCTTTAAACAAACCTACCAAATAAACCTTACATGATATATATTCATTTGTGTAATAAAGCTTATTTATTTGAAATGCATAATCCTCAAGTTTATGTATTTCCTATTAATAAAGTTTAATTACTTTAAATTCATAATAATGGGGTTATTTATTTCAAATACATAAAGTATATTGTTTGAATTGCATAAAAATTAGGTTACCGATGCAATATAAATAACATTTATTTATTTGAATTACATGTCATTTATGCTTATGTACTAAACCAAATTATTTAAAAAGCATCATATTTATGTAATTCTTTTCCATTTAGTAGAAACAATAATGCACAAGATCAGATCACCTTGTTGATTCAACAACTTTATTAACATTAAAGTCTCAATATCCATAACATGAAACTCATGACAGAACATATCCTTGTGGTCATTTTGAGATCATTTTGAAGTGTTTATCTTCAACGTTAATGCGTGTACAAATACTCCCATCTTTCTAATTGATGTCACTCTTCTCCATCCCCCCCTCATCCAACTTTTTCTCCATCCAGAGTACTTAATAGAAGTGACTAAACTGTAGAAAAAAACTTAGCATATAAAGCATGACATGAGGAAAAAAATACAAACAAGTCCAAAAAGTCTGTGAAAAATGTCAGAAATATTTCAGCTCATCAGAGCAAAGTGCAAAACTGTCCATCCACACATACTCTCCACTTGTGAGCTTTCAGTCTGTTTAGTTTATCGATGGTTTTGTTAAATGCAATAATGCAACGTAGAGTCTTATTTGGAATGTTCACAAGTCAGTCTTTTATTTAAATACATAATTATGACAGAAACGTCACTTGAAGATGATATACCCTATATCTTAAAGTGATTTTTCCATCATAATTATGTATTTCTATAAAAGACTGACTTGTGTACATTCTAAATAAGACACACTGAGGCACACTGATGGCTAACTCACTTTAAAAATCACCCATCTATGAACCCACCTACAAAGGCGCACTTGTACATCACATTACATCATTCCCCTGTTAAAGGCTTGGAGACAAAACGATTAAAAAAAAACTTTACAGATACACATTTATCAAACAGGTATTTCCCTGACACAACCTTCAAGAACTAAGGGATCATTTGAACACCAGATCCACTCTGACTGGGAAATAACATGAAAAAAAATCAAGTAGGTGCTGTGTTAGTGCATTACTAACCACCAGATCACTGGAGCAGTTTGAGTTTCAGTGTCTGTACTTTTGGTGAAAGCTTGGTTGAGTCCAGGTGGTCCATCAGGATTTTCTGGTACACCTTAAATGTACGCTTCAGGCTTTTTGGATAGCTCAAGTTGAGTGCACAGATCAGGCCACAAAGCATCACACATGCATGGCTGACACTCTGCAGGTTATGGAGAACTTCCACGTCTTCCAGCACAACACCAACATCAGCAAAGCGTCCATCACCTGAACCATCAGGACTGTGACCCTCTGCTCGGACTGTGTAGACGACCATGGTCTTCTCTGTAATGTCTACCTCAGCCTCTTTGGATTCAGTGTCCTGGAATAGAAAAAGAACAGAACGATGAACTGTTTGACCTTAACCTCGACCACCAAAATCTAAGCAGCTCATCCCTAGGCCAACTGTGTTCATTTGAAGATGAAGCACTGTATATGTGCTTTCATGAGAATGAGATGGATGGAGTGGTTCAAGGTAAAAATGACCTTAAGACCTCTGATCACCACCTAAAAACCTGGGGGGAAATAGTCATAAGGATACATTTTGTGTTCTTGATTATTCACACCCCGATTCTCAAATGGTGCATTTTTTCCATCAAGTTGACAATAACAATTAAAAATCTGAAACAAGTCTTTTGAAGTAGTAGTCTCGTTCTCACCTGTTTAAGTGTTGGTTCTCCACTGAGGGTGAGGTTCTGCGCTTCTTTAAGATGGAGGGACTTCTGGGGACACGGCTCTTTTCCCAATGAAGCCTTTGACCTGCCATAAAATATTCAGTTAACAAAACAAACTAAAAATGCATAGATATATAAAAATACAGAACCAGAGATCAGTGATATAAATATGTAGCCAGTAGCTGCAAGACCCAAAACAAGAAACTGGTTTTTGATACAGGGAAAATGTATTGGAAGAAAAGGAGGCAGACCAAGTCTGGACCAAGTGGATTTACTTCCTACAAAGTGACAGTTCTACCACCATTTACCTTGTGGGAATTTTACATTCTAAAAACCCAGTGGACTCA
>SSNR01000012.1:347008-358724 GCA_006937965.1 Callopanchax toddi
CAAGTCATAGCCAGCAAAGATGCTGTGAAAAAGCTAGCTTGTTAGCTCTGATGCTAGCGGGTGCCGGTATTGTTCTTTAAAACGACGTGACCAAGATATAACTGCATAAAATAATCACGAACTACATAAATTTGATGATAAATGCAAGCACTCGACACCCCAAGCCAATAACATTCTTTGTGTACATACACGAAACCCTTAGAGAGAATGCTACACTTACCATAGCATGGACAGTGCTAGCTCCAGAGCACGAGTGTTCACAGGAAGTGGAGGAAGTGGTTTCCGGTTTTTCAAATTCACTTTGAAATTCACATAACTTCTATGTAAACAAATCACATACATTTTAAATAACAGAATCTTGTTCGTTTTACAGCTTTTTTTATTTAAACCATGCTAGTAAGTATTACCTAATTAAATTTAATATGTATTAAATTTAATTAAATTATGTAGATTATAATTAATTTTAATGCATACATTTGAAAAATAGAAGTTTTTCAATAAAATCTAATAGATAAAAATGCATAAAAGGTAACTCTGGCATGAATCATTTCTGTGAGTGTACAAAATCGCTTCATTTCAGCCACATTGGAGGGTTGACGTCATAAACGGCCTGTTTAAGGTCAAAGGTCAGACGTTCTCCTTCAGGGTTTCCTGGTAGTCAGCAGAATTCATGGTTCCATCAGTTCCAGTGGTCCAGGTCCTGAAGACCAGACCATCACACTACCACCACCATGTCTACTGTTGATGAGGACGTTTCTCTGTATACTCCAGACGGTAACAGACTTTCCATAAAGTTACACTTTTGTCTCGTCATTTGAGTCTTGTGGATCACTAAGATGTTTTTAGCTCATTTGAGATGGATCACTGTTTTAGTCAGGAGAGGTTTTGACCTTTGAACTCTCTCATGGAGGACATCTTTGTCCCCTCTCTGTCTTATTGCTGAATCATGACCTCTGACCTTAAAGCCATACTCAGTAGCCAGGTAAACAAACGAGGTCTCGCTAGCTATTTCACAGAAACGCGTCTCGGTGAACTCACCCCTCCCGTCAGGTAAAATCCATAGGCCAGCCTCCCGCCATAGGACCACGGTTTGCAAAGGTGACAAAGCAGAGTATAACCCCAGTTTTTCCTCTTTTCACCTCCAAACATTTTTAGTTTTCTGCTAGCTGAAAAGGTGTTTTTTGGGGGGACTCTGGTATTTTTATCTTAAAATGGAAGCACTAACAGCCGGCTCTGTCCTACTTCTACTTTCACTTTCACTTCCGGGATGTTCTGCCCCAAAATGTGTCCAGGCGGATTAATACCAATCCAAGCAGTGAGGAAATGCGGCAGACAGACAGCTGTCCAATCCTGAAGTTTTTAGAGAACTGCGGGACAACTACTTTATTGATTTCTTTCGGGGGTTTTTTTTATCTCCACAATATATTTATGGCTATACTATGTTGGAACGTTGTTAAGAGGCTTTAAAAAACACGTTAAAAGCTACATTGTTTACCTGGCTACTGAGTATGGCTTTAACTTTAACCAGTGAGTCCTGCAGAGCTTTAGATGATGTTCTGGGTTCTTTTGTTCTTGAATCTCTTTAGAACAGGACATGATGTGTTGCTTTTTGAGATCTTTTAGCCTCCTTCATGTTGTCAGACAGGTTCTATTGAAGTGGTTTCTTTATTCTACAGATCTGGAACTGAAATACAAATAATATATTTAATCAGTTATTTCATGATTTAACAAAAGGGCCTGCTAATTTTTCACACAGGCCCCAGATTGTTTTGGATTGGGGTTTTCCTGTAATAAATGAAATCATTGTTACCAAACTGTATTTTATATTAACTCCGGTTTTCTTCTGTCTGATGCTGAAATCTGTTTGCTGATCTGAAACTTTTAAGTGTGACGAGTCAGCAGAAACAAATACTTTTACACAGCGCTGTATTTGACTAATTTTACATCAAAATCTACATGAAGAACTGTTTAATCCATAACAGCGATGGTTCTGTGAATAAATTAAACAAACTCCTGCTGTGTTGTTCAGTCAGAGCAGTGAAACTTTACATTGTGTGAACAGATAGAGAGAATGATGAATCTGACTGTGTGGTGGAGTCAGAGTACAGACGGTCTACCTGCTCCTGTTTGAACAGGTGAGAAGAAATGGAAAAATAAATGATGAGTTTATTTTTTATTAGATCATTTTTTTAGAAACATGTTTGAAATCAATCAAATCCTAATGATCCTTCAGATCATTTGTTTGCAGTCAACCCTTCTGTCTGACTCTCATTAGTATGAAGGACATTTATCTTCATCTGTGCATCAATTTGATCCAAACAACAACCAACTGCTGCAAACGGCTGTTTTTTTTTTCTTGGGGAAATAATGAGGATGCGTCTCAGATAGAACGTTTGACTGTTTTCCCTCTTATAGTTTCAGCTGCATTGGCGATGCTGCACCATGAATCAAGACCAAACCAAACGATGACAGGGTCGTGTCTGTGGACAGGATCTGTCCAGTGTAAATGTGGATGTTGGAGATTTTACCTGCCTGGTCACGCTGCCCACTCACAGCAGCTGAACTCTGGGAACGAAAACTCTCTGAATGATTTTCCTTTGTGCAGAGAAGCCTGTCAGAGTGGTGAGGAAATGCCGCGACAGTCATACGCAGTCAGATTTCACTGATATGTGGCTAACTGCACCAACTTGCCATAGTGTCAGGGTCCTGTTGAGTAAGGACATCCTGCGTGGGAGCATTGTGAATGAATTTGATTGAACTATGGATCACATGTGTTGGGATTTCCCAAACAATAGGAAATGACCCAACCTGTTGTATTAAAGGCAGCAACCTGTCTCCATCCATCAGAACAGCAACAGGTCAGGCACTAAACAGCAAGACTATCTCCAGCGTACGACACCAGCACCAGCTTTATTACACTAAACATTAGAAACATCGACGTCTGAAACTTAGATCTTCAGCTTGAAGTCCAGTGGAAGCAGAATGTCTCTGATTGGATCAACTACTGCACAGATGATGCTCTCGATGCTGCTGCCTCTCTTCGTCTTCCATCAGTCGTCTGCTGCGCCGACGACCCCCAGCAAAGACTACTCCTGTCTGGGCTGGAACACAATGCACGAGTTTAACGAAAACCTGAAAGACCTTCAAAACAAAGTGGAGGTAAGATGACTCACTGAGCTGTTTGCTGTAGAAAACGAGTTGGTTAAAACTCAGAACTATTACAGAAAACTTCTGAGCAGTCTTAGCAGTCAGTCGTGCAGCACTAGGGTTTAGGATGTACAGAGTCAGACCTGCTGGTCTGGTTTGGACCAAAGCTGTGTTTTGCAGAGTATCTGTTGAATCTGAAGCACAACCTCCTCCTCATCATGTTAACCACTGAAACACACTGTGGGTGAAGAGTGAGCGAGCTGCTCGGATGTTGAGTTCTGGTTCTAACGCCCTAAATGTTCTTCTTGACAGAAATGTCCGAGAGACTGCAGCACAGCTGGCCAGGTGAGTAAAATTAAATGTAATAAATCTGAAGTGGGTTTGAGTCTGGCTGAGGACTTTGTGTTGTCTGGTCTGCTTCTGGTTGGTCTTTCTGTCTCATTCAGTTTTGTGTTTTGGACCACCTGCTGCTGCACGGCTTCAAGGAGAATTACACAAATCCTGACTTTACATATATTTCTTGTCCAAAGCTGTAACTAACAACGGCAGAATTGAAACGTCTGCTTATCCATTCGTCAAAGGTGAAAATATGTCACACTAGATTTTTGTGTTTCTCGTGCACTGTAACATGAAAATGTTGCACGTGCAGAGGAAGTGATTGGAATCTTCCATTAAGAACAAGGGAGGGTGATCTGAGACAGAACAGTGAAGCAGGCTGAAAGCTGCCGTCTGTCTGGTACAGATAAACTCCTCAGCATCACCAGCTCTTCACCACTTCCTCTTCCCTCGGCTGCTCTCTCAGAAGAAGCACTTAAAGCCGTTTGGACACAACGTTAGCTCCTGTCTTTGTGTTTCGTGTGTGTGTGTGTGAAGCCAAGTGATGATCCACGTTGAACTTCTACCCCTCTGATAAATGTTCTCCTTCACTTTAACATAGTAAATGTAATTATTAGTCTGTTTAAGTGGAGCTCATGATCCCTGTGGTGATAACGGTTTGACATCCTCTGTTTTTCTCAGAATGCAGCCTGCCAGTGTCTCAGCCTCAGTGTGCCGTTACAGCAGGTGAGTGCTTCAGCATCTTCAGGCCTGAACTTTGCATTTTGTATTTGTTTGGGGCATTAAGGGTTATAATTTGTTATTTTTAAGGTAATAATAATGTAAAGTAATAATGTTCAATTTTTTTATTCCAACATCTCCATATTTCTTAGAAATGTCTTAGTTTACTAGTTAGGTTTTTTCAGTTAAGTTTCAAAAACATAAAGGATGTAATGTGTTCTCTGATTGGTTGAGCAGCAAGTTAAAAGGTGAAAAAAATCAACAAAACGATATGAAAACCAATGAAGACCGACATGTGTCATTAAGCCTTTAATAGGCAGGTCAGCCAGTGGTGGAGAACATTTTAGTCCCAACATCCTAATGAAGCATGAACTAACCTGACTAAAAACACTAAAACATATCCTTAATATAAGGATGTTTGAATGAAAAGTTATTTTTCATGTTATTAATAGTATAATGTTTACATTATAATTACCTAACAAAATGTTTTGAACCCTTATGGACCAAAATTCATTTTAAAAAAGAAAAAAAAGATCATTTTCATTTTTTCTCTTGACATGGAGGTTTTAGGGTTACGGACTAAAACGTCTCCAAAAACCAGCAGCTAAAACTTTAAAGATTAAAATCTACTACTTTTTTCTGCATAGATCTGTTAAACGACTTCAGTCCTACAAACGTTCAATCATTTAGAGGAGTTTGACCCCTTCAACACCAGTTTGATTACTTAATATCCTTAGAATGAATGAAAATAAAGGTTATTTAAAAGTTAAATATTTATTTTTGTTAAACAAGTGGCTGGGTGAACATTTTTGTGGGTGGGACATTACATAGATGCCTGAAGCTTTATTTTTATTTCTGGATCCAACATGTTTGTTAGACAGTGAATGGACCACTTTCTGGTTCTAATGTTCTCAGCTGTTTGCTCATCAGTAAACAGGAAGTGATGTCATCATTTTAAGAGCAGGAGTATTGTTGCTCAGTGACCTCATAATGTTACTGAATTAAATACATTTCAATCTGAATTCCTTGTTTTTCTTACCTCCACTCATGAATGGAAATGTTCAGTCAGAAACGTGTGAGCTGGTTTCTAACAGAGGTTTCCTTCTTCTGGACAGACGTTCCTCTTCCCAGGCTACTTCACTACAGGTCTGGATCAGCTGAGAAAGACCGTTTCTGGGACCTTCGACAACCACATCATGAATAGCCTCATCTCCCAGCTGGAGACGGGCTGCCAGTGTGAATACGTGGTGAGTCTGAAGACCTGGGTCCACCCTCCAGACCCACTCTGGAGCAGAGCTACAGATGTTCTACCATGTGCTTTGTGGAGGTTCTACAGATGTTCTACCATGTGCTTTATGGAGGTTCTATAGATGTTCTACCATGTGCTTTATGGAGGTTCTACAGATGTTCTACCATGTGCTTTATGGAGGTTCTACAGATGTTCTACCATGTGCTTTATGGAGGTTCTACAGATGTTCTACCATGTGCTTTGTGGAGGTTCTACAGATGTTCTACCATGTGCTTTGTGGAGGTTCTACAGATGTTCTACCATGTGCTTTATAGAGGTTCTACAGATGTTCTACCATGTGCTTTGTGGAGGTTCTACAGATGTTCTACCATGTGCTTTATGGAGGTTCTATAGATGTTCTACCATGTGCTTTATGGAGGTTCTACAGATGTTCTACCATGTGCTTTATGGAGGTTCTATAGATGTTCTACCATGTGCTTTGTGGAGGTTCTACAGATGTTCTACCGTGTGCTTTATGGAGGTTCTATAGATGTTCTACCATGTGCTTTGTGGAGGTTCTACAGATGTTCTACCGTGTGCTTTATGGAGGTTCTACAGATGTTCTACCATGTGCTTTGTGGAGGTTCTACAGATGTTCTACCATGTGCTTTGTGGAGGTTCTATAGATGTTCTACCATGTGCTTTGTGGAGGTTCTACAGATGTTCTACCGTGTGCTTTGTGGAGGTTCTACAGATGTTCTACCATGTGCTTTGTGGAGGTTCTACAGATGTTCTACCATGTGCTTTGTGGAGGTTCTACAGATGTTCTACCGTGTGCTTTATGGAGGTTCTACAGATGTTCTACCATGTGCTTTATGGAGGTTCTATAGATGTTCTACCAGGTGCTTTGTGGAGGTTCTACAGATGTTCTACCATGTGCTTTGTGGAGGTTCTACAGATGTTCTACCATGTGCTTTATGGAGGTTCTACAGATGTTCTACCATGTGCTTTATGGAGGTTCTATAGATGTTCTACCATGTGCTTTATGGAGGTTCTTTAGATATTATACAGGCGGTTTACAGGTGTTTTGTGGATGCTCTAGATGAGCCACTTGTTGTTAGATGTTCTAGTGATGTTTCATAGTTGTTCTAGATGTTCTAGTGATGTTTCATAGTTGTTATAGATGTTCTAGTAATGTTTCATAGTTGTTCTAGATGTTCTAGTAATGTTTCATAGTTGTTATAGATGTTCTAGTGATGTTTCATAGTTGTTCTAGATGTTCTAGTGATGTTTCATAGTTGTTCTAGATGTTCTAGTGATGTTTCATAGTTGTTCTAGATGTTCTAGTGATGTTTCATAGTTGTTCTAGATGTTCTAGTGATGTTTCATAGTTGTTCCAGATGTTCTATTGATGTTTCATAGTTGTTATAGATGTTCTAGTGATGTTTCATAGTTGTTCTAGATGTTCTAGTGATGTTTCATAGTTGTTCTAGATGTTCTAGTGATGTTTCATAGTTGTTCTAGTGATGTTTCATAGTTGTTATAGATGTTCTAGTGATGTTTCATAGTTGTTCTAGATGTTCTAGTGATGTTTCATAGTTGTTATAGATGTTCTAGTAATGTTTCATAGTTGTTATAGATGTTCTACTGATGTTTCATAGTTGTTATAGATGTTCTAGTAATGTTTCATAGTTGTTCTAGATGTTCTAGTGATGTTTCATAGTTGTTATAGATGTTCTACTGATGTTTCATAGTTGTTCTAGATGTTCTAGTGATGTTTCATAGTTGTTATAGATGTTCTACTGATGTTTCATAGTTGTTCTAGATGTTCTATTGATGTTTCATAGTTGTTCTAGATGTTCTAGTGATGTTTCATAGTTGTTCTAGATGTTCTAGTAATGTTTCATAGTTGTTATAGATGTTCTACTGATGTTTCATAGTTGTTCTAGATGTTCTAGTGATGTTTCATAGTTGTTATAGATGTTCTACTGATGTTTCATAGTTGTTATAGATGTTCTACTGATGTTTCATAGTTGTTCTAGTGATGTTTCATAGTTGTTCTAGATGTTCTAGTGATGTTTCATAGTTGTTCTAGATGTTCTAGTGATGTTTCATAGTTGTTCTAGTGATGTTTCATAGTTGTTCTAGATGTTCTAGTGATGTTTCATAGTTGTTCTAGTGATGTTTCATAGTTGTTCTAGATGTTCTAGTGATGTTTCATAGTTGTTCTAGTGATGTTTCATAGTTGTTCTAGATGTTCTAGTGATGTTTCATAGTTGTTATAGATGTTCTATTGATGTTTCATAGTTGTTCTAGATGTTCTAGTGATGTTTCATAGTTGTTATAGATGTTCTATTGATGTTTCATAGCTGTTCTAGATGTTCTAGTGATGTTTCATAGTTGTTATAGATGTTCTAGTGATGTTTCATAGTTGTTCTAGATGTTCTAGTGATGTTTCATAGTTGTTATAGATGTTCTAGTGATGTTTCATAGTTGTTCTAGATGTTCTATTGATGTTTCATAGTTGTTCTAGATGTTCTAGTGATGTTTCATAGTTGTTATAGATGTTCTATTGATGTTTCATAGTTGTTCTAGATGTTCTAGTGATGTTTCATAGTTGTTATAGATGTTCTATTGATGTTTCATAGCTGTTCTAGATGTTCTAGTGATGTTTCATAGTTGTTATAGATGTTCTATTGATGTTTCATAGTTGTTCTAGATGTTCTAGTGATGTTTCATAGTTGTTATAGATGTTCTAGTGATGTTTCATAGTTGTTCTAGATGTTCTAGTGATGTTTCATAGTTGTTATAGATGTTCTAGTAATGTTTCATAGTTGTTATAGATGTTCTACTGATGTTTCATAGTTGTTCTAGATGTTCTAGTGATGTTTTATAGTTGTTATAGATGTTCTAGTGATGTTTTATCGTTGTTCTGTAGATGTTCTACCCATGTTCTATAGATGTGCTCTGTAGATAATAACCAGCTACTGGTTCCAGAGAGGAACCCTTCTAAAGAATAAAAACTAATTTTCTTTTTCTTTTCAGAAAAAGCTTCTCTGCTCAGAGAATCCTGTGAGTGTGATCAGACACAATCACGGCTCTGTTTCACCCAAAACTCTTTTAGAAGACCTAAAGTCGATCATGGCGGAGTTCAACACAAAAAGAAGCTAAGGAAACGCTCTAAGATACCAGGACAGCCATGACCTTCCTCTGACCTCTGGAAACCATCTGGTTGCTGCGCAGCATCAACATCAGACGCAAAGTTCTGACTCAGCCAGATGGATGAATGTTTTTTGCTTCTTCTTTTATTGAAACCAGTAATCACTCACTTCCATTAGAATGTAACAGCCTGGACTGAAAGTTCAGTGTCTGCAGCAGGTGGTTCATTTATCAGTTCTAAAGTAAAGATCCAAGCAAACACTATGTTAGGACGAAACCCTCCAAACCATGCTGAAGATGAACTGTGATGAATGTTATTTATGTTATTTATTAGTTATTTATTAATGTGTTAACTTATTTATTGTTTTGCCATACTCTTTGTTAAATTATGTAGTTTTTTAACTCACGAGGTTTGATTGTACTGGGAGGTAAATCTGTCCCACGTCCTCTGAATGTTGCATAAACATTTTGTGATGATTTCTTCATAATGCAATGTGTTTTGCACTGGACAAATAAAAACATGTTGAATCAGTTTGTTTGTGGGTCATATCTTTTGTTTTCTTTAAATCTTCATGGATTTGTTTCATTTATTTGAGGGTTTTTTAATCTCACTGATTAAAGGGATATTTGGGTCATTCTGAAGTGCCGTTCTAGTATTAGTTATTTATCTACAGTAAGGGTCATACCCAGAGCGCCACTTCAGAATCCAAAAAAGGGTTTTAAATAAAGGCAACTGGACTTATTTGGTTCTTTGAAGACGTTTCACTGCTCATCCGAGTAGCTTTGTCAATTGTGTCTTAAGTCAAGGGGAGAGAATCTTATAAACTGTGCTTATCATCCAGGACTCCAGTTGAATACAATGGAGCAAACACCTTCTCAGGAGGCATGAAGGAGGTGTGTCACAGACAGAGGAAGATAAGCACAGTTTATAAAATTCTTTCTTGTTTGTTTCTTCTGAGAACAAGAAAAAAGTTTGTTTGGGCTGGGACCATTCATAGTTCCCGAGTTATATGGGTGGGCGTATTTTCTCAGCGCCTCAGCCAGCTGATCCTCAAAGGTATCCAAAGGTAATCTTTTTTGATGTAACCTTTTGCTTAAAAAAGTTCTGCTCAGCTGATGTGTTCAAGAACAAGCTGCAAGCGCTGCCAAACTGGGGCAGAGAGAACAAAATGACGTCATTTTTGTTCACAGAGCCCCCACAAAGCACTTTGTGATGTATATCTGTGAAAGGCGCTATATAAATAAACTTTACTTACTTACTTACTTACCTCAGTGAGAACAAAGTGGAGTGTGAATTGGCCTTGATTATTCATATGAAAGGTTTCTTTAATTATAAATTAGCACTTAGTGATGGTGAGTTCACAGACCAAAGATAACTTGATTTTGGAATTTCTGATCAGCCAATCATGCTGAAGTTTCTTATCACCAGTGGATTATTTGGTGCTTCTTACCTTTAAGTACTTTCAATCACTTTATAAAAAAATTCAAAACCTTGAAAATACATGTTCAAATTCATGCATTTTCAATAATTTCAAACATCTGTAAGAACCCTGGAGAGGACCTGAAGCCACTGAGAGGAAACCTGCCAACATCCCAAAGTCAAAGCTTTAGAGCAGTTATCAGACATGTTCTGAGAAATGTGTTTAAAACAGTTTTAAATCAAAGATTCCTGCAATGCACTAATTCATTAAGGTAATTTACTTTACTTTGCAACTTTTTCATATTTTTAAATATTTTCCTTGAGCCAGTATGTGCTTTGATGACCCTTTGCAGGGTTAATGAAAAGTCACTTAGCCCCATCTGGTGCTTAGATCCGGAATACAGCGTTTGCTAATTCTCATTCGCCGGTCCAGTGCTCCGGAAGTCTCACAAAGTCACGTATCTCGCGAGGGTTAGGCTAACCCAAAGTGGCTAGCTGTTATGCTAGCACCAGAGTGTTTTTAGCTCATGATTCCTGATTTTTTCGATCTCTCCCTGCTCACAGCTGATTTCTTTGAAGGAGTCAATAACCGTTCATGTAGAAAGCAATGAAGGCTGAGGAGACATTTCAACAGTTAGACTTAGGTCTTTCTGAGCAAAAACAATGGTGCTAACGTTTTTAACAGTGATTTCAAACAGCTCCTCCCTGAACCGTCACCTTATCGTGGTGGAGGAGTTTGAGTGCCCTAACGATCCTAGGAGCTATGTTGTCTGGGGCACTTGTGCCCCTGGTAGGGTCACCCATGGCAAATTGGTCCTAGGGGAGGGGTGAGACAAAGAACGGTTCAGAAGACCCTTCATGGAGACACAACCAAAGAGTCTGAGTACCCGGCCCGGAGGGTTACCGGGGTCTCACCCTGGAGCCAGGCCTGGGGTTGGGGCCCGTGGACGAGCGCCTGGTGGCCGGGCTTTCGCCCATGGGGCCCGGCCGGGCCCAGCCCGAACCGGAGACATGGGCTCATCCAACTGTGGGCCCACCACCTGCAGGAGGAGAGTGAAGGGTCCGGTGCATTGTGGATCGGGTGGCAGACCGAGGCGGGAGCTTTGGCGATCCGATCCCCGGACGGGAAAACTGGCTATCGGGACATGGAATGTCACCTCTCTGGCGGGGAAGGAGCTGGAGCTTGTGGAAGAGGCTGAGCGATACCGGCTAGATATAGTTGGGCTCACCTCGACACATAGCGTTGGCTCTGGAACCCGAGTCCTGGAGAGGGGTTGGACACTTTTCTTTGCTGGAGTTGATCCGGGTGAGAGGCGGAGGGCTGGGGTGGGCTTTTTGTTAGCCCCAAGACTCTCTGCCTGTATGTTGGGGTTTACCCCGGGGGACGAAAGGGCAGCTTCCCTACGCCTTCGGGTTGGGGAACGGGTCCTGTCTGTTGTTTGTGCTTATGCACCAAATAGCAGTTCAGAGTACCCACCCTTTTTGGAGTCTCTGGGACGAGTGCTGGATAGCGCTCCTACTGGGGACTCCATAGTCCTGCTGGGGGACTTCAACGCTCACGTGGGCAATGACAGCGTGACCTGGAGGGGCGTGATTGGGAGGAACGGCCCGCCCAATCTGAACCCGAGTGGTGTTCTGTTATTGGACTTCTGTGCAAGTCGCAGTTTGGCCATAACGAACACCATGTTCGAACATAAGGATGCCCA
>SSNR01000012.1:360030-400120 GCA_006937965.1 Callopanchax toddi
CGCATAGCCGGCAGTAAGTCGGACCTGTTCCCAGTGAGGGTTGGACTCCGCCAGGGCTGCCCTTTGTCACCGGTCCTGTTCATAACCTTTATGGACAGGATTTCTAGGCGCAGCCGTGGTGTGGAGGGGGTTGGGTTTGGTGACAGGAGAATCGCGTCTCTGCTTTTTGCGGATGATGTGGTCCTCCTAGCTTCATCGAGCTCTGACCTTCAGCTCTTGCTGGGAAGGTTCGCAGCCGAGTGTGAAGCGGCTGGGATGAGGATCAGCACCTCCAAATCTGAGGCCATGGTTCTCGACCGGAAAAAGGTGGATTGCCAACTCCGGGTCGGGAGAGAGGTCCTGCCTCAAGTGGAGGAGTTCAAGTATCTCGGGGTCTTGTTCACGAGTGAGGGAAGGAGGGAGCGGGAGATCGACAGGCGGATTGGGGCAGCGTCTGCAGTGATGCGGACGCTGAACCGGTCTGTTGTGGTAAAGAGAGAGCTGAGCCAGAAAGCGAGGCTCTCGATTTACCGGTCGGTCTACGTCCCAATCCTCACCTATGGTCATGAGCTTTGGGTAATGACCGAAAGAACGAGATCGCGGATACAAGCGGCTGAAATGAGTTTCCTCCGCAGGGTGGCCGGGCTCAGCCTTAGGGATAGGGTAAGAAGCTCGGACATCCGGGAGAGACTCGGAGTAGAGTCGCTGCTCCTCCATATCGAAAGGAGCCAGTTGAGGTGGTTCGGGCATCTGGTAAGGATGCCTCCTGGACGCCTCCCTCGGGAGGTGTTCTGGGCATGTCCTGCCGGCAGGAGGCCCCCAGGTCGACCCAGGACAAGCTGGAGGAAATACATCTTCAGTTTGGCCTGGGAACGCCTGGGCGTCCCAGCTGAGGAGCTGGTGGACTTGGCCGGGGAGAAGGTGGCCTGGGCTGCCCGACTTAGAATGCTGCCCCCGCGACCCGGACCCGGATAAGCGGAGGAAGGCGAGGCGAGGCGAGGCGAGGCGAGGCGATTTCAAACAGACACCAGGGGGAGCCAAAACAAGCAA
Organism: Callopanchax toddi; assembly: GCA_006937965.1. Classification (NCBI taxonomy): domain Eukaryota; kingdom Metazoa; phylum Chordata; class Actinopteri; order Cyprinodontiformes; family Nothobranchiidae; genus Callopanchax; species Callopanchax toddi. Next base: position 361,060 of record SSNR01000012.1, read on the forward strand.
AACTGCATAGTGTCTCTTTAACAGAATATCGCTCAGTTATTGAAGCACGTTTGTGTTCACACGCACACGTATTGTCGGAGACGTTTTTGAGTTACACTTCTCCGTTGGTGTTGTGAAGCAATTCTCCACCGGGACAGCAGAGGGTGTATAACCTTTCTGCAGTAACGTCTCTGGTCGACCAAAGTTTGTTTACTTCAGCTTAGTAATGGCCGACAGAGAATGAATTTTGATTGAGCTGTAACGGATTGATCTCGAGGAACAAACAGTGTTGTTAAAAAGAATTAAACAAGAATGATGGATACCGCAGCGTCTGTTGAATGTCCGTCCACTGAACAGAAGGCAGAGGATGAGTGAATATGCAGCTCTTCAACCTTTGAGGGACACTTATGGATTATATAAATGTTCGTACTTTCATACATCTTCTGCCAGACGTTCCTCAAGCTGATCCATATTTGCTTCCGCGAGATCCTAGTGCTACTACTTTACCGGCGACAAGCCAGGAATGATCTTGGGTTGTTGAGCCGACCAATCAGAGATGTTTGACGGATAGTTACAAAAGTGAGCTCGACTCCGTCCGTCCTTGCGAGCCTGTTGTCGACGGATAATGGCGTTGCGTGTCTCCGTACCGACGCAGACGGAGAAGTATAAACTAGCCTTAAGCCTGGACTCATCATGATAAACCTTCAATTACTGTAGCTATGTAGAGACTTTTAGAGACTCCAGGTGACCTGCTGTGTGACGGTGGTTTTGTTAAATGTCCAAATGTACCCTACACTAACTCCAGTCTGGAACAAACGCTTTAGTTTGACACTCATGGCAAAAATAACATAAAAACATTAATCAAAACACAGATCTGTGACAGAAGAAAATATTATTCATGACAATCAAAAGCAAACAGTTCAGCTTTGTAGCAACATGTGATTAAAATGACAGTTCAGATCTTCTCATTGGAGAGGACCTGTTGCTATTCTGCTCTCAGAATGATCTGAAACATCCCAGCATAAACCTTCAAACTGCCATCAGTCCTGAGTCACATGATTATTTGTGTAGGATTCTATTTTTTTGTACAAGTTAGCAGTAGTGCTAGCTATCTGTAGCACTTCTTGCAAAGCTCTTCATGTGTGAAGCTCCTCAGGTTTCCAAGGGAATTACCATTAGAAGTGTTTAATAATAAAAACCATTTTCATAAACTGCTGGGACATCTCTGAGCATAGATCCTCTATACTGACTGATTCGTGTCAAACCTGAACTCTGATCCTCCAAACTGGAGACCTTTCCACAGGAACTCCCCTGAGAAGATCTACACTGAGTTGAAAATGTTCATTAATATATTAAATAATTCTGTGGTGTTACATGATGGCAATAAAGTTTGTGAGTATTTGTTCTATTTCATCGCTTCGTCTGCAGCGTTGTTTCTTTCCTCTTTATTAAACCTTCATCCGTTGGAGGATCTCTCTGCTGCTCCTGGTTCCTCTGAGTAACCCTGCAGTGTCTGATATCCTCCATTTCCACCAGATCTTCCTTCTCTTGGCCCAGAGATGACCTGACCTCTGCCCCGGAGGTTTCCATACTCTGATTCCGAGGGTCTATAGGTCTCTCTGATTTAAGATCATCATCAGTCTCGTTCTTCTGGTGTTTTACTGAAGAGGAGGATTCTTCTTCTTCTAGCACTGGGACCACAGAGAACTCCCTGCTACTGTCGGGACTGGCCTTAACAATGGCTACGCTACTTGTTCTGCTCCCTTTTGGTGAGGACGGGGACAATGGGCCAGAAGGTGACAGAGCCAGACTGCTCGTTCCATCTTTAAGACTCAGATCAGAGGGACCAGATTTAGAATCTGGTTTTAGAATTCCAGCTCTCTTTATTTCTGTCTTTGCATCAGCCTTTAGGACCAAGTCTTCTTCTGGCTTTGGTTCCTTTCTAGAACCTGAGCTTGTACCTGAGCCCCCTGTGGTTGTACGTTCTGACTTCAAGGTAGGACGAGGTGAACCTGTGATTGCTGGGGGTGTGGACGGGGTTATTGCTGCCTCTGATGTCACATTTCTTGAACTACTTTTGGGGCTTGGCGAGTTGGTCAGGGATGGGGTAGGACTTTTTAAAGAAGACACTGAAGATAGGGTCCTACTTGGGAAGGAGGACTGTGGGGATGGAGCTAACCTTATTAACTCAACACCAATAGAAGCTCCTTGATCAGGGCTAGGACATGGGTCAGAGGACATTTGGACAACCAAAAGATCTCTGTTTGAATGAAGTTGAGGCTGATCTGTAGATCTACTGAAACCTGGACTGGTTCCTGGCATTGGAGCAATGGGTGTTGAGGTCTGCACTGGACCAGTAATGTAGGCCTCTTCAGGCTTTAACACCTCATCGTCAACATTTACTCTTCTGTCAGACAAACCTGGTAGGGACGTAGGGGCAGAGACTGCTGCGCTCTGACTGTAAGGCTTGACTGTCTCATTAGGTTTAGGGCCTCCCTGGAGACCAGTGCTGGAGTCACAGGCCTCTTTCTTACTCTTGATAGAGGGAGAATTTACAGATGTTGACTTTTTAGCCTCACACTGAGCTTCAGTTTTAGGCTTGGAACCAGGTTCTGTATTGTCCACAAAACCAGTTTCAGGGTTCTCTGCCTGCATAGGTTCTTCTAGTACAAGAGGTGGCTGCTGAAAGGCAAATCTGACCCCTCCGGCCTCCCTCCCTTTCAAGTCTTTGGGTTTTAAACCCAGGGGGTCGCTGCCGCGCCTCAGCCCAAAGATGGTCACGCTCTTCTTCTGTTTTCCCGTACTTGCAGCTATTCCATTGGCACCGTCTGAAGGCAGCTGGACTTCCTTAAACATGCTCTTTAGGTTATACCCGCCCTCCTTCCGCTCCTCGCTATCCTGGGACTGGTCCAGCTGGTCCCCTGAAATGGCCAACGGATTAGGACCTCCATGGAGCTTCTTATCGGTGTGTATCACCCGAAACCTGTGGAGATAGAAACAGAGTGAGCATGTCCTTTCAGACACGCTGATTGATCTTTCAGAATGTCTAAACTCAGCATTTCTACCTTCCAACCGAAAAGACTGTCTGCTCCCCAGGTCGTTGTTTGAAGCGAAGCGTTCTGCTTTGTCTGCGGCCCTTTTTAGACTGAACCTGGGCACAAAGGAGGCACGAGTTGTGGTCTGTTCCTGAGTGGACCGTGTGGAGATGGGGAGGAACACCACCAATGGACTCTTTACGCAACCTGGACATCAACATGAAAGACTTTGAGGTCAGATTTTATTGGTACCCATTTCCATACAAGCTGCAGAACAAGAAAAGCAGTGACAGCATTTTACTCCAAAACTTTTAGTTAGATGCACGTGTTTATTGCTGGATAAATGTTAGTAGTTAATTATTGATATTTTCTTTTCTGTATGTGATTTTACACATTTGATTCCGCTTGTTTTTGTTCCTTTTCAGGATCTTCACAGTAAGTTATCCGCCTGCATCTCAGCCTCCCATCTCACTCCAACCTTCTGCAGATCCTCCTTCACTCCAACCAGTGAACATTCTCTGTAGTCGTCCTCATCTCCTCCTCCCTGGCGGCTCCAGTATGTCCATTGTCTCTCTACACGTCCAAAGCATCTCAGCCTTTCCTCTCTGACTTGTTTTACCACGTGCCATGCTTTCTATGTTTGGATCCATCTCGTGGCTCTTTAGTTTATGTCCTGCCTTTTTGACCCCACCTTCTTCCTGTTTGGTCCTGCCTCCTGTCTGTTTGGCTCCTCCTCCTCCTCTCTATCTGTTAATACTGTCCCCAAACCAAACAACACATTAGGTCTCACTACCATCTTGTAAACTTCAGCCTTGGACTTCTGCAGCAATCTTTCGTCACAAATCAGCCATGACACTATCCTCTTGTTGTTAAACGTCAGTACCAGAACCTTTCTCTGTTCCTCAGCTATCCTCTCACCTTCTGGGACAGGCTCTGGTCTGGACATCTGGATACAACCACAGGTCACCTGGACCAACCACTGTTCTGTTTTCATCATTTTCATTGCTACCATCACTTCCTGCTCATTAATTCTCTGCACTTCCTGATTCACTAACTTTCCTTTCATTGCAGCTCCTCAAGGTTTTTCCACACCTTCTCAACACTCTCTATACCTGCTAGCACATTTCCATCTCCATCTTTAATCACTCTGTCCAATTCTTCTTCTGTTCCTTTCAGGATGCCCCTTCAGGGTCTCCACAGCGAATCATCTGTCTCCATCTAACCCTGTCCTTTACATCCTCTACTGTCCACCAATCAGCTTCATGTCCTCTTTCACTACATCCATAAATCTCCTCTTTGGTTTTCCTCCAGGTCTCCTGCCTGGCAGTTCCCACCCCAGCATCCTTCTACCTCATCTCAGCCTGGCCTCTCTGATCTTCTCTAACCTGTGCTGTCCCTCTGATGTAAATAGGAACTCTTTTATCACACATCACTCTTGACACTTTTCTCCATCCATTCTAACCTGCTTGAACTTGTTTATTCACCTCTTTTCCATACTCTCCATTATCTGGACTGTTGAACCTAAGTTTCTAAGACTCTCTCTCCAATCCCTTTTCTCCTTCCTTAGAATCCATCCTCACATCTTACAAGCTCCTCCTTTGCTATGTATATTGTGCTGTGTGTCTAGCTTCCCAGTACTCCTGTCTACCATCCCTGTTTTTCTTAGCTGTCCTTCTTCTACCCTCCTTTCTTCTAGCACCATGTCTCCTTGTCTTCTCTTCAGATGATACACCAACACCTCTAATCATCTGGTAACTCTACTCAACTCCTCTCTGAACTCAGTGGGACATTCTCCACAGTCATCATATCCCATGCTGCCTATAGCTGCACTCTCTGGATACCATTTTTCAATCCCTCATCCCATTCAGATTGGACTCTTATTTGTCACCTTGTCATCCTCCCTTTTTCAAGAAAGGACCATGCATTTTGAAGTTGCTTCTATAAACACACTTTTACATCTGGGTCAGCCCAGTCTGGTCCGCCCTCTCCATTGCTCCATGGCAGAGTCTGTGGAGAATTATTCTGAGAACACATCTTTCGTGATTCAAGTCACTTGGAAAAATGCGAGAAATTGACGATAGGAGGGTGTTGTTTGGTTTTAGTGCTATTCTTGAAATAGCACTTCACTTCACACACACCGCCAGCCCAATCAGAGGCTTGCATTGTAGGTAGGCATGAGACTTCAGCCAGCCAGTCCACAGTAGGTGTGTTGGGTCAGCTCAGCCTCAGTCGGACCACTGAGGAGTAGGTCCGAAAAAAAGGGTCGGCTCGGCCCGGGAAACATACATGTGACCCAGATGTGAAAACAAATACCCTACCAGACCAGTCTGAGCCGACCCAGGTGTGACAGCGACATAAGTTACCGATCCAAAGTAAGGCCCATACCCACTGGTGACATCACTCAATGAAAGCAGTCTTTAGAAACAGGAAGTCCTCTGACCAGAGCAATACCCCTAGGTAGTCAGATCAGGTAAAACACTGCTGCAGATTGGTGATGAATAACATCTTGAATTTTCTTGTTCAAAGTGAGTTTTACTTTCTACTGTCACCACACACAGCTCAGGGTGGAGGATTATGTCTTTTAACACTAGATCCACCAAAGGGGGAAATTTGACCCCCTCCAATAAGAGGGGAAGCACCTGTTAAAGCTGAAAGTTTTCTTTGATGATTGATAGGTTTGTTTATAATTAGCTTTACGTTTCATAACTTTTTAGTCTGTATTTTAAACCTAAATATTAGCAAATTAATACCTATTGGCAGTTTGAAATCAATACAAAAAGGTCGGCACAAAACAAACTTTAAATTATTACAGGAACGCATTTTAAAAGAAGAAATGGAGGACAATCACAACACAATACATAAATGTACTCCATGTCTACAGAAAATACTTCACTGAGTTATAAAAACATCAATAGTACATATTTAATACTGAGACAGCCAAAATGTTTTAAATTACACAAATAAATTAAGGATGATTAGTAAAAAATAAACAAACAATCTTTAAAGCATGTTTTTCTAAAAGGGGTGAAACACATGCTTTAGTTCAACGAGGCTCAGAGCCACATTGCTTTGGTCAAAGTTTAAGTGAAATCTCTTCAGCCTGTAGTCCTCTGCTCTGGTAGAAGATTCTAGTTGAAATTCATGATTTTCTAAATATTTAATTAGACAATAGATGCTGCTGAGTGTGTAACGCTAACAGTTCTGAATGAACCTACCTGGGATCATGGCGAACACACACACTGCGGTTTCCCAGCATCTCATTGAAGGCTTCCATATTAGCTGAAGGAGACAAAAGCCATCAGAAAGTCAGCGATCATAAACTCTTTTTCTGTTACATAATGAATTAGTTAACTGTAAATGAAACTGCTACTGGGTTTCATGGGTTCTATAGATGATTATGACTGTTTTAAACCCAGATGTGATTCCTGCTTTATCGTCAGAAAATGCTTTATCAGTCACGCAGACAACACTCAGCTTTATTTATCAATCAGACCAGATCTGGTCAGCCTGTCTGCCTTAGAGTCATAGACCTGGATAGTTTTTTACTTATTGAACTCCAATAGAACTGAGGTCATTGTCTTTGGTCCTATAAAACTTGGAAAGACTGCTCCAGTCACATAATTACTCCTGATGAAATTCCTTTAGTTTGTATACGTTAGTGGTTGTTGACCAGGACTTGAACCTGTACATCAAACACGTCTTCAGAACAACCTTTTTCCATCTTCATCTACACAACTTGAACGGTTCTCTGTCATAATGACGCTTAAAAAATGATCTGTGCTTTTTGTTACTGTGACCCAGTTTTAGGGAGCATCAGCTAGAGTCCTGACACTTGTAGGAGGCATCATGTCTCTCCTGTTTGAGTCTCTCTGGATTAGCCTCCCATTCTTTGCACATCTACAGTATTATATAGGCAGCATTGTACAAGTTGTAGCTAATTTTTCTTTTCTGTTCCTTTTCTACGTGTTTATTATTCATCTTTAACTTAGACTGATGGAAGCAATTCTCATTGCTTACAAAGCCCTGAATGGCCTAACCCCATCCTCAACAACCTAACAGCAACACACGCAGGTCCTCAGGTTACCAGAATGTGTAAAACCAGAACTGGAGGCAGAGTTTTCAGTTTAATCTTTTGGCATCAACTCCCTGTTCAATTTAGGAGCCTCTGCCTTCAGATTCAAGGTAAAAATGTATTAAATTTAAAGAACAAACCTGTAAATCAAGTTTATTTTTATTAATATCTGAACTTTACAGGAACAGTTCACTCACAAAAGATAGCAAAGCTATACTCTGAGATTTGATGTTTTGTGAAAACTTTCCCTGGTGTGTGAGCAGTAAAATGATGGTTTTGTTTGTGATGATTGTAGTATGTAGTGTGATGTGGTGTTCAGGTCTACGACAGCAGCCAGTCGGTGGTTAAAGAGATATGTGGGTCATTTTGAATGGGAATTCTATCAGTTATTTACTTACAGTAAGAACCACACAGGAAGTAGTCCTGTGACTGACACAACCCTTGTGGATAGTCAGATCAGGAGAGACTTTGCTGCAGATCAGTGATAAATTAGTGCCTAATGTTCAGGTATTTAAATCAACTCTTGCACACTGATGTGTTAGAACTGTATCACCTGCTTTTAAACCTTTACAGTTTAGTCGTATAAGACCAAACGTTTAGTTTATGGTTTATGCTGCTGCAGAAAAACGTACAGTAGTATCGTAATTCAGATGTTGTTCGGTTGAAACAAATTAAACATTCATAATATAGCAATGTTCCCAAGGTTGGGGTCGGGACCCCACTGTGGGTCCTGAAACAACAAATGGGGGTCCTGGGATGTTCTCCAGAACTGAAAGTGAATTTAAAATCCTTGCTAATGCCATACAGTATAGTAGGGCTGTGCGATATGACGAAATATTTCGTCTGGACGATAGAAAATGTCTACCGTCAGATAAAAAGCTCTATCGTTTACGCCACGATAGAAGTTTTACAGCATAATGCACTTTACGGGATGTTCATGAACGCACCGCGCAGCAACGCATAAACAAACATGGAGGCAGACGGTAGTGGATACGTTTTAGACCAGAGTCAACAGGATAGCCAGCTAACCCAAACCGAGGAGCTTGTACCTAAAAGAGGGACAACTTCTGTCTCATCGATGTGGTTTAAATATAAAAAGACCGACGTGGACCAGACAGCAGCTGTTTGTAAAGTTCGCCGGCTCCCGGTCCCAACAACGGACTCCGACGCCACTAATATATTTTATCACCTGCACAAAAACCACGTCGAAGAATACAGAGACAGTTAAAGAGTAAAAGCTGCAAAAGCAGCGTCGAGTGTTGGAGTAAGAGCTCAGAATAAACTCCAGACGCTGCTACAGGCTTTTACCTGCAGCACGTCATGTAGCGTTGAGCTGCCAGCGGAGCGGGATGGAAGGAAGGAGGAGGTTACTGCTGCTGTTACCAGGCACTTTTACAAAGATATGGCTCTAATCTACACGGTGGAGAAACCTGAGTTCTGTGAGTTACACTCGAACCCAGATATGAAACACCCAGCTGAAAACACATCACTAAAGTCATGTTACTGATCTATATGCTGCATGTCGGGCCACAGTGGAGGAGGACATTCATAAGGAGGTGTTCTATCGTATGTTTATCGTTATCGGGATATAAAATGAGCTATATCGGGATATGGAATTTTGGCCATATCGCCCAGCCCTACAGTATATTTGCCCTAATTGTTACAAACAGTTGAATAAACATGTTCTAGATGTTCGAGTCGTCATTATATCCTTGTTTCTTTAGTTTATTATCAGTGTTTGTATCATTTTGTCAGGGATGGTTGGGGTCACGAGTCTCTGCCACTGTTATTTAGTGTGTCAGAAGCCAAAATGTTTGGGAACCACTGAAATGTAGCATCTAACACATCAGTTTGACTCTATTTAGCAAGAAATGTTTTAAACATTGAAAACTTTGTTGCTAAATTTTCACCAATCTGCAGCAGCGTTGCTCCTGATCCATCTAGCCATGAGTACTGCTCCGGTCAGAGGACTACTTCCTCTTTCTAGAGACTCCACCCATGTTCATACTGATCAATGCACCAAGTCCTAGAATATTTCAGGGTGTGGACTCCAGTAGTATAGTTTGTCTTGTTTCATCTTGTATGAGTGTCTGTTCTCACACTGAGTGAGCTGTTGACAATCGGCTTGTTTCATGTTTTTGGCTCTTTGGTGCTCTAGTTGATCAGTTCTTGACTGTGGTGGTGTGATTATTCATTAGAAAAAATGTGCATTTTGTCCCCAATCACAAAAACAATGAATCCACAAATTATGTTCACCCTGTTTTTTAAACAGCAAGGAAGTTGGATCCTGTAGGGAGATAACTTTACAGTTCCCCAACCTGCTCTAAACATGATGACATTACACCAAGACCTGTTAGAAAAATCCTCTCGTTCTTACCTTCATTTTCAATGATACACTTGAGGATCTGCTCCACCGTGTCTTGGTTCTCTTCGTTTTCATCTAAACACACAAAAACAGGAAGCATTAACAAATAAAAACAATAGAGTATATATTATGTAAGACCAGGGAAGAAACCAGACCAGTATTAAAAAAGAGCAGAGTAAAACTAGACAAGGGTTTATTAAAACCAAGGGTAAATAAGACACGTTTTCATTAAGACCAGGGTTAAATAAGACCAGGGTAAAACTAAGAAGGGTTTACTGGGAATAGGATAAAACTAAACTAGGGAGCCGAATGGACACAGGAGGGTGTTTAATAAAATGAAGAACATGATGGACAACCTGAGCATCCTCTACACAAGACAGTAACTCAACAACAGATTGTCTTCTGTCAGAAGTTCTTCAGATTTACTGCAACACAGAAGATCCTTCCACAGCTAGAACCATCCAGGGTGTGATTTACCCTAATTACTAATGAGCATGCGAGATCTAGGAAAGAGCGCGCTGCTGGATCTGACAACCAGGGTTTAAAAAAACTGCTCCAGCACTCTCACTCTGATGCTTTACCACTCTCAGTCTGTCTTCCCAGCTTGCCACAGGCCCCCATGGACTCAACCAGAGCCTTCAGGCTGTTCTGAGCCAGTAGATGGTGCTTTGCAGACTTAAAGCCATAGTCAGTAGCCAGGTAAACAAACGAGGTCTCGCTTGCTAGTTTACAGAAACACGACTCGGAGCACTCACCCCTCTCGTCGGGTAAAATCCATAAGCTAGCCTTCCCCCCGGGATGGGACCCCGTTTTGCGACGATAACAATGCAGAGTCTAACTTCATTGTTCCCCCAGCGTTTCCTCTTTTCACCTCCAAACAATTTTAGTTTTCTGCTAGCTGAAAAGGTGTTTTTTGGGGGGACTCTGGTATTTTTATCTTAAAATGGAAGCTCTAACCGACGGCTAATTCGCTAACTCTGTCCTCCTTTCACTTCCGGGATGTTCAGACGGAAAATGTGTCCGGGCGGATTAATGCCAATCCAAGCAGTGCTGAAATGCGGCAGACAGACAGCTGGATTGTCCAATCCTATCGTTCGGTCCGAACGATAGGATTGGCTGAAGTTTTTAGAGAACTGCGGGACAACTACTTTATTGATTTATTTGGGGATTTTTTTAATCTCCACAATATATTTATGGCTATATTATGTTGGAACGTTGTTAAGAGGCTTTAAAAAAAATGTTAAAAGCTACATTGTTTACCTGGCTACTGAGTATGCCTTTAAAGTAGAATTAAAAGTAGAAAAAAATTTGACTTTTTCAGAGCACAAATGGATAACTGTGGCTGTAAAATGTTTTGTAACACTAATCTTGTAAAACTTGTTAATTACTGAAGGTAGAAGTAAAGCTGCTAGCATCCATTTAGGTGATGTCTTTAAAGAATGACACATTTCCTCTACTTACCATCTTCATTTTCCCCTAGATTCTCCTCCTCTTCATCTTCCATGTCTCCAGTTCGACAGCGGTAGCCCTTCTTCTTCAGTAGATGGCAGATGAGGAAGCCCAGCAGTCCAGTCAGGAAGAAGAGGAAGACCACCAGAAAAATCATGTAGGGTGGCGGTGCCTCCCCGACTCCAGAAGCTTTTAATTCTGTCATAATGAAGCCCTAACCTGAGAGCAAGACAGAGATTCTATTAGTTCATACCAACACCCTTCACTTCTAATGTCTTTGATTAGAAAATTCAACAACATGACAGAAGCTGTCAGAGTTAATAGACCCGCCTGATCGATATTAGGGCTGAGAGTTTTATGTCTCGTCCATTTAAATGGTTTACAAGACGAAGCTGGAAATATGAAAGTAAAGAGCATGCTGCCATTGTGTCTGAATGGCTAATTGGTTTGAATATTGTTAGAAAGAAGTTAGAATAACTTCTACAAAGCACATGATAGCGTTTTTTGTTTCTCTATATATAATTATCAGCTTTCTGTTGCTCACACACTCACTGAGCAAACTGAACATTAAAAAACAAACTAACAAACTAAAGAAACTGCATTTCTTGTAGAACTGTAATGTGAAGGCAAGGTGTTGAATGATGTTTCCACATATGTATTACCTGAATAGCTGACATATAGCCAAACGATTAAAGGACAGTTATATTTTATAGTGGAATAACTGTGGTGTGCATAAACTGCAAATATATTCTAGTATACTACAGTACAGCATGTGACAAGTATCCTGATTTTAATTTGATGGAGATGCTGTAGCATGAACTTAAAAAGGCTTCATGCTGGAAAACCCTCCAATGTGGCTGAATTACAACAATTCAGCAAAGATGAGTGGTCACAGAGCTCCTCACAGCCTGTAGACTCATTACCAGCTATCAGAAACACTGGATTGTAGCTGTTGCTGAGGGTGGCTGAACCAGTGAGTAGGTTTAGAGGTTAATCACTTAAAAATCACTTACACTTTACTAAATAAAGTTATTGCACTAAAACTTACCAGTGTTATATATATTTCTAGTTTTTTATAGAATATTTCCAGGCAATCTGTTTATGCTGTGAAATGAATAACAAAAAAGTTATTCATTTGACATTTGACAGTACAAAGTACTTTTTGTACTTTGCTATGTTGTCAGATTTATCATTATAGTCAGAAAACTGGTATATATATATCTTACCGTTTCTTGACTGACAGATAGATCCATAAATGTGAACATAAGCAGGTGGCTATAGAACATACCAGTAAAACACAGCAGACCATCAGATGAGATTTAGTGGAGGCAGAATATACAAGTGTGTGAGTCTGATAAGAAGTCAAAAGCTCTTCAGTCAGAGTGTGCTCTGTCAGAGGAGTTTCCCTTTAACCAGGGGGGTCTAAACTTTTCAACACGAGGGCCAAAATCACCAAGTGTCAAGTCCTCCAGGGCCACAAACGATAGAACATTTCTTAAAAGAAAGAAGCAAAAAATATTTTGTTCTGCTCAAAATTTCATTATAAATGCAACATTTTAATGACCAGTCTTTGTCAATACGACACAGGGATCTCGTATGTTTGACTCAATAATAAAAAGCATCAAATTCACTGGATCTGACTGGTCGACTGTTTTTAGGTTTTTAAAAACTAAATTTCCCTCCGTTCTCAGTAACAAGACCAGAATCTGGGTCTGTCTTCAGTCATGTTGCTGGATTTAGTCACACTTTATGAGGGTTTGTGGTTCTTTTTACCAGGAAATAAAACTATCTCAATATCTCTTGAACTGTCTCAATAAAAATCGAATATTTTGATTGGATGGAAAATTTTGCATTTAAAAAGATTTTAATTTACTTGGATTTTTTTGTTTGTTGGGTCTCATTTTAGTAAAAATCTAAACATAAAAAATGTCATGAAACATCTCTCTGCATCAAAATCCTGCAGGAAAACTAAATTATACCATTCTTAAAATGTGGCTGAGGGCCACACAAAATCAGTCTGAGGGCCGCATGTGGCCCCCGGGCCGCACTTTGGACATGCCTGCCTTTAACCTAACATCAACTTCCCCTAATCCAGAATTTACTTTTCTTAAGCAAAACTTAACTTCCCTTAATCCAATATTTACTTCTCTAAACTCAGCCTCTACTTCCCTTAACCCAAACTCTGCTTCCTTTACGTCTAACTTTACTTTCCTTAAACCATTTACTTCCTTACCCTACCTTTTACTTTTCCTAATCCAACCTCTACTTTCCTTTTTTACCTTTACATCCCTTGACCCCACCATTACAGTAATCCCCTAAGCCTACTCTATTTCATCCTCATGACCATTACACAAGGACACATTAAATGATGGAAAATTAAACAAACAAAATCAGCAAAACTTGTCCTTTCCAATTGGTGACAAGCATAATTGAAATACTGTTGAACCAAGCAGATACACACACTCAGTGCTTGCAGCTCAACTTGAAAAAACAATCACAATCAGCAGAAAATATGAACATATATCAATAATTATTCTAAAAAAGGTAAACCTACAGTGTTTACACCTCAGTGAATAATTTATCATTGATTTCCTCAAGCTTTTTATCACTATTTAATAACACACACGCACACACACACACACACACACACACACACTCACACACAGTGTCTTATCAGTACGTGTTCCCTCTAAAATGTTTTGGGGCGTGGCTAAACTGTGATAACACATTATCAGCTGTCACCACTCAGTCAAACAGCTCGATGTTTGAGTCATGATGTTTATTCTCAGCACGTATTAGCGCTAAGCTAATATGTGTTAAACAATCTGACCAAGCTGTCGGGTTTACTTGGCACATAGCTTCAGATGATACACCACCACGGAGAGCATCATGCCTTAGATCTGTTGAGGAGAAGATTGAATCCCAGCCCTCACCCTTCTTCTCCATATCTTAGCTGATTCTAGAACTGCTTTCTTCTGGACATGTTGTTTCTGGGATCTGTTGAAGTCACTCTCCCAGTTTGGGGGTCACAGCACTGAGTCATCCAGTGATCTCTGGCACTATGAGGCGTTAACTTTTCACAACTTCTCTTTTTCCTTTTTCAGCCATTGCTATTTCTACAGTTTCTTGTATTCTTCTCCCCATCACCCCTGCTTTGTTCTGCAGTTTGTCAACCATCCTGAGGCCCATGAATGAAAGTGAGCCAAATACCTTGGGCTAATGGAGACTAGCACGACAAACAGGTGGAAAGCAGGGATAAAAGTAGTGTAAAGTGCACTACTTTTATCATATCACATGATGAGTTTCTAGGGTTCTATTTAGTGGATGAAACATTGCAGTAAAATTTTGAACACAGCTACAAAAATGAGTTTAAAATTCACTAAAAATGAGTTTAAAATGAGTTAAAAACAGTTTTACTGGTCATTATTTAATTTGCTTATTAACCAACCTGAAACCTGGATGACAACCAGCTCTCATCAGGGCTCAGAGAGTCTTCTGACCTTCCAGACCCAGACCAGACCAGCTGGACGTTCAGCAGTATAAACCACTGTGGGCCACCAGAGTCTGGAAAACAGGCTTCTAAAGAGCACCCAAACCAATCAGCACCTCATAGTGTCTCAGACTGTGTGGGTTACAATGACAGTAAGGACCATCTTCATCACTAATGACCATAAATGTTAAAGGCCTTCTGTCAGAGGAGGGAGGAAACAGATGATCCACATCTGATACACATGATGATGCTCACAAACAGTGAGACCGTGAGATGACTCAGCATCAACACGACCTCAACAGAATCTTCTGACGGCAGAAAAACAATAGTCCAAACCAGCCACGCCGTTTCTGTCCACTGCAATAAACTCCAAGCTTCAAAATAACCATCAGGTAACGGACAGAAGACAGGACCGTGCCTCGGTCTTTCTATGCTGTCTGGATTAGAGGACAGGGCAATTAAAAAAGGAAACAATGTGATAAAACTGCATCGGTCACATCCTGAGCTACATGATGTCATAGTGAGGTGGAAAGGAACCAAACTGCTAACACAGAAAACACGTGTTTCCAAAGAAAATAAAACCTCAGTAATAAAACAAAAGGGCTGAGCAGGGAACATCTACACAACAGCAATAAAATATTTAAATGATGCATAAACTATAAGTCATGACGAAGCAAAAAGAAAACACAAGAAAGAACTGAGACACAAACATCTGGCAGTGAGGTGAAGAAAGCAAGGACTACAGACAGAGGTGGGAACAATTACCGGTAGTTATTAGGCTCAATAACAAGCTGAGTAACAAGTTGGGTAACCAGCTGTGTAACAAGCTGAGCTAAATAATGCTACTTTATATGTAGCGGCAGCAGCATAAACTAAAAAGTCTCCTGCTAAAATGTAGAGGTTTACAAAGAGGTAACATAGTGTTCTAACACATCTCTGTGATTTTTTGTGCAAGAGTTGTTTTAAATACCCCCAAATTTCTGCAAATTTGCCATAGATCTGCAGCAGTGTCTCGCCTGCATTCTATACTAAAGAACATCACATCATCTGCAAACATTCACAGTCAGAGAAACCCTCAGTCTGTTTCAATGGTGTGAAATGTAGCTAACTCACTAGCTCAGTTGGGAGAGTGGCCGGTCTGGTAACCGGAGGGTCACCGGTTCGATCCCCAGCTCTGGCTGGGTAAGATTGTCGTTGTGTCCTTGGGCAAGACACTTCACCCAACTTGCCTGTGTGAATGTGAGTGTGACTGTGTGTGAATGTTGGTGGTGGTCAGAAGGGCCGATGGCGCAGAATGGCAGCCTCGCTTCTGTCAGTCTGCCCCAGGGCAGCTGTGGCTACAGACGTCTGTCGTAGTTTACCACCACCGGTGAGAATGACTGTGTGAATGAATAATGCAACTCTGTAAAGCGTCTTTGAGTGACCTGAAAAGCGCTATATAAAACTGATGCATTATTTATTATTATTAACTCATCAGACCAGTTCAGGTCGGACAGAATCTGTAGCACTCTGGGTTTTGTTCTGGAGCTGGTGCTGAGATCTGGTCCTGGTCCTGCAGTCTGAGCATGTTTACACTGACCTGAGTTTTTGGTCTGACCCAGCCAGACCAGATGCTAGCACAGGTGAGCTCAGACAGGTATGACACTGTCATCTGGCCCATATATTTCTTGTAACACATTTCAATCGTCTCTACGTAGCAAATGAATTAGCAATAAACCTGATTCTGATTCGCCATCACTTTATTCAGAACCTCCTCTTTCTGTGACGGTCTGGTCTGGACCGGGTCAACATGACAACCCTCCACTGGACTTCCTGTGGGAAACCCGTGAACTCTGCTATGAGCAGTTTGTTTTCCTCCACATTCTCAGACTGGAACACTTCATTAGATGGAAACCAGCTGCTGTACATAGCATATTCTGGTTCTACAGCATTTAACAGGTCTTTGGACTGGATCCTTCATTAGCCAGTTCTCTGAATCGTGGCTGGAATCAGACAGGAAGTAGCTTAATTCCTAGAAAGTGACAAAAATTCTAATAATAGATAAACATAAAATCATTGACAAACCTATTGATCTTTATGTTTCTTATACTGGAGCTCAATTTTTTATTTTCTTTTTTTATGTTAAATGTCCAAGTGTGCACAATACTCCATAGGATTACGTGACTAATGGTATACTCTTTTAGTATTTGTTACTGTCCCTGCATCTGGTCAGGTTTGCATGTTCTGTACTATAATTATACATTATGCAATGTTCTAAATAAAGTTATTTTTAAAAGGAGCTGCATTCCTATAAATAAATGAGTTTACCAGCATGTTACTGTGAAAACATTTTGGAAAAATGTCCCGGTAGACTTAAAATCCAGTTTTGGAAAAAAGAAACCCCTGAACAAACGGGATATATTGATATTCCGCACTAAAACAATTAGTCATAAACTAACTCATACTGTGTATTTTAGCCAAATTCTAAATTCATAAAATTAAGTTGCAGAAACAATACCATGGCTCAAATTACAAAAACTGTGTTGTTTTTATTATTAAACTTAATAAAATTTAGAAGAAATCCAGAATTTACAAAAACTATAAAATGATGCCAAGATTTTATTGTTATGCCTACTTTGCTCAGCTAATGTATTCTTAATTAATTATCTCACTATATATTCCTCCTTACTGTTAATCACTAATGTGAACTTTGACTTTTGAATGAAATTCTGAAAATAGTTTCCTTCATAAACCTCTAGTGCCATATCTGCTCTGTTTGTTCTTTATTTTAACTTCATCTAAGTTCATAATATTAGTATTATTATTATTATTAGTAGTAGTAGTACAAGTAGTAGCAGCATTATAATAATAATAATCATTATTATTAGTAGTAGTAGTAGTAGTATTTGTATTATTATTATTATTATTATTATTAGTAGTAGTAGTAGTAGTAGTAGAAGCATTATAAATAATAATAATAATTATTATTATTATTATTATTATTATTAAAACTGGTCTGTAAAACGTTCACAATAACAAACATTTAAGAAATGGTTAATAAATAAACAGGCATATTTCCAGCTTCATCCTGATAGATGTGTGCTACAGACCCGGATTCTGCTTTATGCCGAGCAGGTATCAGTAAATAAACAAAGCCGAACTGACCAGTCGGATTAAACAGTTTGTAAAATTATCTGTGTTTGTAAAATTCAGATCAAATCGAAGCAAAAACTCTAAATCGCGACTTTTCTGAACGGAATTTGGCGACGCGTTTCCGCTGCATCATCATCAGCCCGCCCGGAGGAAACACCCTGAGCAGAGCCGACCAGAAAGACGCCAAACGCCCCGGTGAAGGTTAGAAACCCGGCGTATCGGTGCTTACCCCGGTTAGAAGACCAGTCCTGTTCCCTGCTTCATGGCTGCAGCCTGTCCTCCTGTGTCCTCTGGACAGAACAGAGGACAGGAAGCGCAGAGCATCTGGACGTGAGGTCTTCACGATGCGGATTTAACCTCTGTGGATCCGGACCGATGCGGACGGCCAGCAGAGCTGCAGAGAGCGCTTCTCTATCTGAGCCAGAGATGACTCAGCATAAACCCGACAGTGTAATACACCATCACACAAACACTAGACCAGTTCGTCGTCACAGTGTGTCCTCCAGGACACCTCCAGGGAACACAAAACCTGCAGGAGGACATCTGAAGTTTCCTGTGAGCTTTTAACCTGAAGGTATAAAGACCTGTCCTTACTGATTATAGTGAAGCTCTATCAGGTGTGGATCTGGATGCTTCTGTCATTCATGACTGTCATTACCTCAGTGATGAAGTATCTGCTTCACAGTCATAGAGCCTGGTTCTGCAGGGCAGGTGAGTGTGTTTCCTGGATATCAGTGGTTTTAAAAGGATGTGTTCAATATGGGGAGGGTATCAGAATCAAAACATATCAATCCACCATCATTAACTCATCAAATCATAGCATTTTATACATTTTTCTTTATAAATTTTCTTAAATTGGTCAGTTGTTGAACCTTTTGTCAAATCATTATCAGGTTCTTCCATAGGTTTACTCATTTACTAAAATTGCTTTAATGTAGTTTGTACAAATATTCTTTTAAACTCAGACTTCTTTCTACTTTTTCCATCATTTGAGATCAAAACCAAAAACATCTGTAACTTTGTTGGCAGTAACTTACTGTATTTTTAGCCTTGAAAATAATTAGTAAAGTTTTCAAAATAACAAAATCTCTGAATTTCATGAATTTTGATTGAACAATCTATTAGTGTGTTCTCTTGCATTTACTTTATATAAAATTCCCATGGCTTTCTTCGCCTCGCCTTGCCTTCTTCCGCTTATCCGGGTCCGGGTCGCGGGGGCAGCATTCCGAGTCGGGCAGCCCAGGCCACCTTCTCCCCGGCCAAGTCCACCAGCTCCTCAGCTGGGACGCCCAGGTGTTCCCAGGCCAAACTGAAGATGTATTTCCTCCAGCTTGTCCTGGGTCGACCTGGGGGCCTCCTGCCGGCAGGACATGCCCAGAACACATCCCGAGGAAGGCGTCCAGGAGGCATCCTTACCAGATGCCCAAACCACCTCAACTGGCTCCTTTCGATATGGAGGAACAGCGGTTCTACTCCGAGTCTCTCCCGGATGTCCGAGCTTCTTACCCTATCCCTAAGGCTGAGCCCGGCCACCCTGCGGAGGAAACTCATTTCAGCCGCTTGTATCCGCAATCTCGTTCTTTCGGTCATTACCCAAAGCTCATGACCATAGGTGAGGATTGGGACGTAGACCGACCGGTAAATCGAGAGCCTTGCTTTCTGGCTCAGTTCCCTCTTCACCACAACAGACCGGTTCAGCGTCCGCATCACTGCAGACGCTGCCCCAATCTGCCTGTCGATCTCCCTCTCCCTCCTTCCCTCACTCATGAACAAGACCCCGAGAAACTTGAACTCCTCCTCTTGAGGCAGGACCTCTCTCCCGACCCGGAGTTGACAATCCACCTTTTTCCGGTCAAGAACCATGGCCTCAGATTTGGAGGTACTGATCCTCATCCCAGCCGCTTCACACTCGGCTGCGAACCTCCCCAGCAAGAGCTGAAGGTCAGAGCTCGAGGAAGCTAGGAGGATCACATCATCCGCAAAAAGCAGAGACGCGATTCTCCTGTCACCAAACTCAACCCCCTCCACACCACGGCTGCGCCTAGAAATCCTGTCCATAAAGGTTATGAACAGGACCGGTGACAAAGGGCAGCCCTGGCGGAGTCCAACCCTCACTGGGAACAGGTCCGACTTACTGCCGGCTATGCGAACCAGACTCACACTCCTCTGGTACAGGGACTGAATGGCCCTTAACAAAAGACCATCAACCCCATACTCCTGGAGCGCCCCCCACAGGGTGCCCCTGGGGACACTGTCATAAGCCTTCTCCAAATCCACAAAACACATGTGGATTGGTTGGGCAAACTCCCATGACCCCTCCATCACCCTAGCGAGGGTAAAGAGCTGGTCCACAGTTCCACGACCAGGACGAAAACCACATTGCTCCTCTTCAATCCGAGATTCAACTATCGACTGGAACCTCCTCTCCAGTACCCTGGAGTAGACCTTTCCAGGGAGGCTGAGGAGTGTGATCCCCCTATAGTTGGAACACACCCTCTGGTTCCCCTTCTTAAAAATGGGAACCACCACCCCGGTTTGCCACTCCACAGGAACTGCCCCCGATGACCACGCAATGTTGCAGAGACGTGTCAACCACGACAGACCTACAACATCCATCGCCTTTAGGTACCCAGGTCTGATCTCATCCACCCCTGGGGCTCCGCCGCTGCGTAGTTGTTTGTCTACCTCAGCGACTTCTGCCCCAGAGATTGGACAGTCCGTCCCCAGGTCTCCCAGCTCTGGTTCCTCCTCGGAATGCGCATCGGTGGGATTGAGGAGCTCCTCAAAGTATTCCTTCCACCGTCCGACTATAGCCCCAGTTGACGTCAGCAGCTCCCCGTCCCCACTGTAAACAGTGTGAGCGAGTTGCCGCCTTCCTCCCCTGAGGCGTCGGATGGTTTGCCAGAACCTCTTTGGAGCCGATCGATAGTCTTTTTCCTTGGCCTCGCCAAACTCCTCCCACGCCCGAGATTTTGCCTCGGCAACTGCCACCGCTGCACTCCGCTTGGCCCGCCGGTACCTGTCTGCTGCCTCTGGAGACCCACAGACCAGCCACACCCTGTAGGCCTCCTTCTTCAGCCTGACGGCTCCCCTAACCTCTGGTGTCCACCAGCGGGTACGGGGGTTACCGCCACGACTGGCACCGGCTACCTTGCGACCACAGCTAGCAACAGCCGCCTCAACAATCGCAGAGCGGAACAAGGCCCATTCGGACTCAATGTCCCCCACTGCTCTCGGGACGTGGTCAAAGCTCTGCCGGAGGTGGGAGTTGAAGACCATCTTGACAGGCTCTTCTGCCAGGCGTTCCCAGCAGACCCTCACTATACGTTTGGGCCTACCAGGTCTGCGCGGCATCTTCCCCTGCCATCTGATCCAGCTCACCACCAGGTGGTGATCAGTTGACAGCTCCGCTCCTCTCTTCACCCGAGTGTCCAAAACATACGGTCTCAGGTCAGATGATACAACTATAAAGTCAATCATCGACCTGTAACCTAGGCTGTCCTGGTACCAGGTGTACCGGTGGGCATCCTTATGTTCGAACATGGTGTTCGTTATGGCCAAACTGCGACTTGCACAGAAGTCCAATAACAGAACACCACTCGAATTCAGATTGGGCGGGCCGTTCCTCCCAATCACGCCCCTCCAGGTCACGCTGTCATTGCCCACGTGAGCGTTGAAGTCCCCCAGCAGGACTATGGAGTCCCCAGTAGGAGCGCTATCCAGCACTCGTCCCAGAGACTCCAAAAAGGGTGGGTACTCTGAACTGCTATTTGGTGCATAAGCACAAACAACAGACAGGACCCGTTCCCCAACCCGCAGGCGCAGGGAAGCTGCCCTTTTGTCCCCCGGGGTAAACCCCAACATACAGGCAGAGAGTCTTGGGGCTAACAGAAAGCCCACCCCAGCCCTCCGCCTCTCACCCGGAGCAACTCCAGCAAAGAAAAGTGTCCAACCCCTCTCCAGGACTCGGGTTCCAGAGCCAACGCTATGTGTCGAGGTGAGCCCGACTATATCTAGCCGGTATCACTCAGCCTCTTCCACAAGCTCCAGCTCCTTCCCCGCCAGAGAGGTGACGTTCCATGTCCCGATAGCCAGTTTTCCCGTCCGGGAATCGGATCGCCAAAGCTCCCGCCTCGGTCTGCCACCCGATCCACATTGCACCAGACCCTTCATGTTCCTCCTGCAGGTGGTGGGCCCACAGTTGGATGAGCCCATGTCTCCGGTTCGGGCTGGGCCCGGCCGGGCCCCATGGGCGAAAGTCCGGCCACCAGGTGCTCGTCCACGGGCCCCAACCCCAGGCCTGGCTCCAGGGTGGGACCCCGGTAACCCTCCGGGCCGGGTACTCAAACTCTTTGATGTTTTCTTCATGAAAGCCCATAGCTTTCTTCTGTAACAAAAACAAAGGATTAGTATTTGTTTATTGCCCCAAACCTCTATACAGTAAGTCAAATATGGAACAATAAATGAGTGATATAATGTCTGAAGTGTTGATGTTTCTAGAACAAAAGTCCAATACTTTTAGAAAGTTTTTCTTTTATATATTTTATGTGAGATTTACAATTAAGTTTATGATCTAAGACAATCTCTAAGAATCTGACTTGATTTCAACTAAAAGACGGAATCATCAATTTTCCTGTTTCCAAAAATCATGAATTTTGTTTTATTCCAATTGAGAAATATGGTAATTTATTGTCCTTGAACCACTTCTTAAGTTTAGACATCTCACAAACCATATTTTCTAAAACGGTTTTTAAGTAATTCCCAGACCAAAATATATTTGTATCATAAGCAAACAATATGAACTGTAATATTTTGGACACATCACAAATGTCATTAGTATACAAAATATAAAGCTTAGGACCCAACATTGAACCCAGATAATCTGAAATTTCATCATCTAACTGCACAAATTGATTTCTTTTATTCAAATAACTGCTTAATCGGTCATGAGCTATACCTCTTATCCTATAATCCTTCAACTTAGAGAGTAAAAAAACTTTGATCTATGTTATCAAATGCTTTTTTTAAATCAATAAACAGACCCAATATGTTTACTTTCTATTGTTGATGTAAGTTCTTCATTTAATTCTAGCAATACCGGGAAGGTAGATTTATGTGATCGAAATCCATGCTGATTCTCTCACTCAGCAGTATAAAGCTGTCTAGTTTTTGAACACGCCATTTCTCAAGCACTTTATAGAAAACCTGGGAAGACCGGTCCATAAGACAAACAGGTGGAAAATAAAGCTTTTTTAGTTATTAAAATATCACCAATTATAGTTTATGGGAAAATGGCAAAAAAAAAAAATATTACTTTTTATCCTGATCACCAAGTTCTATCAGTAAGGCCCACACCCAGGTGGTATCACTCAAAGTGGGCGGAGTCTCTCTGTCTACCTACATGTAGATAAATAAAGTCAAAGATGTCTATAAGATGCTGCAAAGGACAAAAAAATGGTTTCCCTCACATACGGTACACACTACTAGAAGCATGCACACACACACACACACACACACACACACACACACACACACACACACACACACACACACAGACTACTACATGCACAGACATACACTACTACAAGCACACAGACTACTACAAGTATACAAGCAGTACTACAAGCATGCACACGCAATACTACATGAATGCACACAGACTACTACAAGTATGCACACAAACACACACACACACACACACATGCAAACTACTACAAGCACACACACGTACACTACTACATGAATGCATACATACTACTACAAACATGCACACACATTTCTACAAGCATGCACACACACTACTAAAAGAATGCACACAAACTACTACAAGTATGCACACACCCTACAAGCATGTACACTATTGTAATAGTGTTTGTGAAAGGTAAACATGTCTGTGTGAACTCATCTGTAAATTATAAATAAGAGGTAATACTAGAATGGATGAGAAAGCATACATGTGAATGTGTATACAAGTAAGAATGAGAGGCCATACGTGTGTATGAGCTAATAGTATTTTGAATGAGAGGTCAAACATGTTGTAACCCCAGTGCTATAGGATTATAAAAACATTTACACATTACAGCTGTAGAAACAGCTGTTTGATGTAGAATATTAAATATCTTGTTCTGGATCATAATTTATAATATCTGAATGTTCAAGGTCGTGCTGCAGCTACAACCGCCAGTCCATGCTTGTGTCTGTGTATACATTTCAATGAAGAAGTATAGCAAGTAATCACTAATATGTGTAATTAAATACAACATTGATGTTATGGAAACTAATTATGGCAATTACATTTCCCATCTAAACCAGTTACGTAAATGATGCCATCCATCAGCTCAGATTCAGGTGTTTATTCATATGAATCCAAATGAATTTAATTTATGTGACACTGAACTGAAAACTGTGCACAAAGTATGACACACGCTGCATTCAAGTAGTGTTCAAAATGCAAAACATAGTTCTTTTCCCTATCCCCCTATAGAGGGTTCTATATAGAGATCATGTAATGAGTGAACATTTTCAACACAGTTCAAGTCATAAATTCCAAGGACTTGTCTGGAGACCTCTGAGAAAAAATTGTGTTTAGGACAGATCTGGGGAATGTTACAGAAAAAAATCTGCAGCTTCAAAGGTACCAATGAGCTTTGCCTTTATCAAGACATTTACCTCCAGAACTCCTCTTAGATCTGGTTAACCAGCCAATCTGAACATTTAAGGTAGAAGGTCTTTCATCAGAGACGTGCCCAAGAGCTCAATGGCCATGAGCTCCAGTAATGCTCTGAGAAGAGAGAAAAACAACCATTTCTGTAGCATTCCACTGTTCAGTGGCCTAACAGAAGTCACACAGTAAAGACTGCTGTATTTTTGTTCTTTCTTTCATCAGTTTAGATGTTTATCTTATTGCAAGACATTGTTTGTGTTTTTTGAACAGCCAGCCACTAAATCAGACACATTTTATAAGATAAATTGACTTATTGGCTAAATTGCACATTAATAAATGTTCTTAACAGGTGATATTTGAAGACTGTACAACATTCTAATAATGTGAA
The DNA here is from genome assembly GCA_006937965.1 of Callopanchax toddi. Taxonomy (NCBI): domain Eukaryota; kingdom Metazoa; phylum Chordata; class Actinopteri; order Cyprinodontiformes; family Nothobranchiidae; genus Callopanchax; species Callopanchax toddi. Next base: position 385,634 of record SSNR01000012.1, read on the forward strand.
AGCAGTTAAATCAGTACACGTAGGCTTTTTTTGTTTAATATCGTGTGGTTCAATCTATGTTTTTGAAAATAACTGCTACAACACTTAGAAATAGCCCTGTAGCTGACCGGAAGCTCTTTAACTTTGAAAAATTCGAACCGGATATGTTTCAAGCTTGTACCGGAAGCAGAAGCTGTCTGCACCCAAACACGGCTTGTTGTGTCTTTAGCAGCAAAGTTAGCTTTTATTTTCGGTAGTTTTGAGTTGACAGCTGAGTAATGAGTAGCCCGGTGAGCTCCGGTGGAGGAATATAATATAATCTACTGATATAAACCTACAGGAACGGTGTGTCGGCTCGGCCTCTACTGGACGTCGCTACCGACCCTCCTCCAGGTAATCTATCTGATGTCGAGTCACCTGCTTCGGTCTGGGTTTGAGTGTAAACGCTTTCTGATCTGGATCTTTTCACTGGTTCTTTTTCTATTTATTTTTTTGCGGGATGAGAACAGGCTACGATGCTAGCCGAGCTCAGTTCTCTTAGTTCCGGGTTTGTCTTGTGATAGTAAGCGGTGTCAGACACTGTCCGGTGGAATCCAGTCGCTTCTGGTTCGGTCAGTGAAATAATGTAGGCTATATTTTGATCACAGAGCTATCTGGGGCTGCTACAGCAACAAGGTCGCTGGTTCGAGTCCCGGCTGGGCCCGCCTGTGGAGGTTTGGTCTCTGACGGTCCATACAGGTGACAGGGAGACACGGTCACACGACCTGAAAAGGACAAAGAGGAAATATGATGGATGGAGAAATGCTGGAAGGATAGATAAATGATGAATGATGGATGAACAGTTGATGTAAGGATAGATGTATAAATGATGGACAGTTGGATGGATGTATAGATGATGGAGGATGAATGGATAAATGATGGTTGGCTACTCATTTGAAGATTTGTTTCCAGACTGCAGTAAGTCTGGGTGCTTCTATGGAGTCACTAAATACAATTTACAATAATTATAACCTTTTTGTCACACGGTTAGACCCATTATTTTGTAAATCTACAACCTTTATTTTACCAGGTTAGTCCAATTAGTTCATTTATATATGTTCTGTTAACCAGGTTAGTACCAATGATTTATTCATCTATAACCTTCATTTTAAATATCTTAGTCTAATTAGATTATTAATTCATTAACCTTATTTAAGGAGATTAACCCCATAGTATATCAATTTATATGCTTTATTTAACCAGGTTAGTCCCATTAGCTGGTTAATCTAATTTTTTTTAATGATCTGGATCATTCTTTAGTTTTTTTTCTGTTAAAACATTTTAGACACACTTCATTAAAATGATGATCTTCAACAATTATTTTCTTTAACACCCAATTAACCCCAAAGAATCAAATCACAACATACTCTTAATGACGCAAAACGTTATCTCGTTTCAAAGATTATAATAACATTTTCCAAACAATAAACTCAAAAGACCATTTAGAAGCTTTAAAAATTCTTCTGACATGGAGATATCCCATGGAAGAAAAAATGATTGCATGAAAGGTGGATTAACCTGAAATATAACATTTTAATGCATAATGGCTAATTGAAAAGACAAGAAAATAATAAGCGCGAAATATGAAAAGAGATTAAAAGAAGACAAAGAAATGCAACAGAACAAAAAATAAAACCAAATAAAGAAAAGGTAAACAAAATGTACATGAAAAGGAAAAAGAAATGGAAAATAAAAAGGATAAAAGAGATGGGAGTTTTAGTAACCAATGCTGTCATATGAAATGACTAAGTTCAGTTTCATCATAAGCTTTGTTCAGAGGGTAAAATTTCACAGGTTAGACTAGAGTAGTAGGGACTAGTCTGACCGAATTCAGTCTGCACTCAGATCCAGCATCAAGCAATCTGTTGATGGGTTTTCAGACGGGTGTAGAAGAAGATATTAATTATAATAAACCAAAGGCTTCTACTAAATTATAACTTGGAACATTTGTGGAGCAGTTCATATGCGGAGGGGGAAAGTGGGTGTATAAGATGGAACCTGGTGAACTTTCTGGTTTAAAGTTGTTGCACAGTGATTCTTTTCTCCAATAGATCTGTCAATCTTGGTCTTTCCTGTATAGGACTGTGAGTTGAACCAGCACCATGGCAGGATCCCAGTGGGAGCTCCCTCCGGAGCTGTGCTGCCGGCCACTTGCCTTTGTGGCTCTAACTGGTCTGGATGTGGTGTTCAACGCGGTGCACCGGGCCATCTGGGATGCTTTCTGTGCCAACCGCCGTGCCGACAGAGTCCCCATCTCCTTCAAAGTTCTCCCAGGAGATCATGAGTATCCTAAATGTCGCACCAAGGTGAGCAGAGGTTGATCAGCACAACAAAGTCAACATCATTCCAAAATGTTCCCAAACAGCGATTATGACTGAAACACATTGTTTACATTGGGATGCTTCTAACCAAGGATTCAGTGGGGTCAGAAGTCAAGCTGTGTACCTTTAAGGCTCACAAGTTGGGCTGCAAACTGGTAAAACAAAAATAGTTAGAAACATGGACTGAGTCAGTTTGACCCCTCTATCATGTTGTTTTGGTCTCTGGACCATGTTCTTTCAGCCCCACATGTATAAAACAGGTGACTGAATGAAAGCCAGGATTTCATTGAAGAACCCAGGGATAAACCTTTTAATGAACTTCAGTCCTGATCAAATAGCAGGAATTTAACCCTTGAAATGCCAGTAGAATAAATAATGCTTCATTATGAAAAAGAAAACACACAAAAATTAGTTCTTTTCCATAAAATATCTTTAGTCTAGTGGGGGAGAATTATTGAAATCAGCCTTGGTTTTGTCAGGGATTTGATTTAACTGATGCTGAGCTAAAACTAATAAAGCTTCAAAATTGATTTTTGAATAATTCTTGACATATATAGGACTGATTTGTAAAAAAATAAATAAAATCCCCAGCCACCAAAAATTCATTTTATTAAAAATAACCCAGTTTGTGTTTTTTTCTTAACAACATCAAGGATATTAATTAGCAGAACGTGGATCCAGGCCCAGAAACATGGTGTAGTTCTGGAGCCACCTGATTCCAGGTGTCTAGTTTATAGGAGAAACCAAAGGTCTGAACAAGTGTGTGTTGTGTTTCTAGCGCACCTCCTACGAGTGGTACATCCCTAAAGGCATCCTGAAAACAGGCTGGATGAACAAACACCTGAACCTGGTTCCTGCTCTGGTGGTTCTGTTCTACGAGCTGGACTGGGACAATCCACAGTGGAAGGAGAAGCAGTCTGAATGTGCCACTAAAGTGGAGATAGTGAGGTACGTTCCAGCTGCAGACTCTTACCTGTGCAGGTGAGACTGGCTTTATCAGCAGTGTTCTGGTTGCTCTCTGTTCACCTTTAGGACCAGCCTGCAGGGCAGAAACACCAAAGTGGCTGTGGTTCTAATCCAGAAGAAAACCCCCCTTCCTCCAGGTAAAGCTCTGACCCTGACAGATCCTGTGATTCTCAGCTGGTAGGTCATGGGCCTATTTTCAGTGGGTTGCAAAACTTTGCCTGGGCTAAAAATTCTAAGAGAAAAAAACCCCAACACCCTCTATTCATGTTCTTTAAAAGTAGGTGGCGATAACACCCAATAATGCAATTTGACATTTCGCACTATAGAAGAAGACCTGCAGAGTTTATGTTCATGACACTCGACTAAATGAGAAAGAAATTTTCTCATATTGAGAACAAAAATCTCAGTGTGTTTTGCTCAGTGAGATGTTTTCAGGTGGTCATGACCTCAGAGTTGGTTTATTTACCAAAAATTTAGAAATTGGGGTGCCCAATATGGAGGCACTGCTGGTAGAAGGTTCTTCCAGTTATTCCTCCAAAGCTAGACCAGTTCCTTGTTAGCGGTCCAACCAGAGCGGCTGCACGTGTTGCATTTGTGTCTTCACAGGAGAGGATCTGGTAGCTTCAGAGAGAGCTTCAGCTCTTTGTAACGCCTGTGACCTGTCTGGGAAGAGCCTGTTTGTTCTGCCGCACACCGACCACTTAGTGGGCTACATCATCAGGTACCTGAAGTCCTTCTCAGACCAACAGGGCTCCACCTTCTCATCTGGTGTCTCACCGTAATGTCCTGTCCCCCTTCAGGTTGGAGAATGCCTTCTACGAACACGCCCAGACCTACTACTACACTGAGATTCGTCGTGTTAAATCACACAAGGAGTTCCTCAACAAGACCACACACCAGGTAGGTAAGCCACGCCCATCCTCAGGTGTGGAACAGAAGCAGCTCTTGCGATATGACAGCAGACACAGATGGACGACTGTGTTCGTCTTCAGAGAGATGAATGATGTTAGAACTGGTTCAGAATGCTGCTTCATGTGTAACCAGTACAAAACACTTAAATGTTCTCATTCTCTTCAGATTAGAAGCAATATGTCTTCAGCAAATTAGACATAAGTTCAGCTGTCCAATCATAAGGTGTACAAACCTACCACATCTAAAGAAGACTGATACATTTAATCAAAAAGTACTTTAAAACAATCAGAATCAGGTTAATTTAACTTGCTCACATGAATACTTCTTAGAGATCTTAATCCATACTTGTCCAAAAACAATATAATTACTGAACATATCTGTGAGCCTGGCAAGCCGTCATATATATGTGGACATATAGTCTGGCCACGATCCATTGAAATGACTTATTCATAGGGTGTCGGGATCAAGGGTTGTCAATCAAACTCTTCACTTGCTATTGGATAGCGCTAGGACCAATCAGAGCTGTTTAGCATCAACCGGAGCCAGCTGGTAAATTCAACTTTTACCGAATCCTGTTGGTTCCTCTATCTGTTTATGCGTACTGTAGCAGAGAGCAGTGCATACTGTAGCATGGAGCAGTGCGTACTGTAGCATGGAGCAGTGCGTACTGTAGCATAGAGCAGTGTGTACTGTAGCATAGAGCAGTGCGTACTGTAGCATGGAGCAGTGCGCACTGTAGCATGGAGCAGTGCGCACTGTAGCATGGAGCAGTGCGTACTGTAGCATGGAGCAGTGCGTACTGTAGCATGGAGCAGTGCGTACTGTAGCATGGAGCAGTGCGTACTGTAGCATAGAGCAGTGTGTACTGTAGCATAGAACAGTGCGTACTGTAGTATAGAGCAGTGCGTACTGTAGTATAGAGCAGTGCGTACTGTAGCATAGAGCAGTGCGTACTGTAGTATAGAACAGTGCGTACTGTAGTATAGAACAGTGCGTACTGTAGCATGGAGCAGTGCGTACTGTAGTATAGAGCAGTGCGTACTGTAGCATAGAGCAGTGCGTACTGTAGTATAGAACAGTGCGTACTGTAGCATAGAGCAGTGCGTACTGTAGCATAGAGCAGTGCGTACTGTAGTATAGAACAGTGCGTACTGCGGTATAGAGCAGTGCGTACTGCGGTATAGAGCAGTGCGTACTGCGGTATAGAGCAGTGCGTACTGCGGTATAGAGCAGTGCGTACTGTAGTATAGAGCAGTGCGTACTGCAGCATAGAGCAGTGCGTACTGTAGTATAGAACAGTGCGTACTGCAGTATAGAACAGTGCGTACTGTGGTATAGAGCAGTGCGTACTGCAGCATAGAGCAGTGCGTACTGCGGCATAGAGCAGTGCGTACTGCGGTATAGAGCAGTGCGTACTGTAGTATAGAGCAGTGCGTACTGTAGTATAGAGCAGTGCGTACTGTAGTATAGAGCAGTGCGTACTGTAGTATAGAGCAGTGCGTACTGCGGTATAGAGCAGTGCGTACTGCGGTATAGAGCAGTGCGTACTGCGGTATAGAGCAGTGCGTACTGTAGCGTAGAGCAGTGCGTACTGTAGTGTAGAGCAGTGCGTACTGTAGTGTAGAGCAGTGCGTACTGCAGTATAGAGCAGTGCGTACTGCAGTATAGAGCAGTGCGTACTGCGGTATAGAGCAGTGCGTACTGCGGTATAGAGCAGTGCGTACTGCAGTATAGAGCAGTGCGTACTGTAGTATAGAACAGTGCGTACTGTAGTATAGAACAGGGCGTACTGTAGCATGGAGCAGTGCGTACTGTAGCATAGAGCAGTGCGTACTGTAGCATAGAGCAGTGCGTACTGTAGCATAGAGCAGTGCGTACTGTAGTATAGAGCAGTGCGTACTGTAGTGTAGAGCAGTGCGTACTGTAGTATAGAGCAGTGCGTACTGTAGCATAGAGCAGTGCGTACTGTAGCATAGAGCAGTGCGTACTGTAGTATAGAACAGTGCGTACTGTAGTATAGAACAGTGCGTACTGTAGCATGGAGCAGTGCGTACTGTAGCATAGAGCAGTGCGTACTGTAGTATAGAGCAGTGCGTACTGTAGCAAAGAGCAGTGCGTACTGCAGCATAGAGCAGTGCGTACTGCAGTGTAGAGCAGTGCGTACTGCAGTGTAGAGCAGTGCGTACTGCAGTGTAGAGCAGTGCGTACTGTAGTATAGAACAGTGCGTACTGTAGCATGGAGCAGTGCGTACTGTAGCATAGAGCAGTGCGTACTGTAGCATAGAGCAGTGCGTACTGTAGTATAGAACAGTGCGTACTGTAGTATAGAACAGTGCGTACTGTAGCATAGAGCAGTGCGTACTGTAGTATAGAGCAGTGCGTACTGTAGCAAAGAGCAGTGCGTACTGTAGCATAGAGCAGTGCATTCTGTAGCATAGAGCAGTGTGTACTGTAGTATAGAGCAGTGCGTACTGTAGCATAGAACAGTGCGTCCTGTAGTATAGAGCAGTGCGTACTGTAGCGTAGAGCAGTGCGTACTGTAGTGTAGAGCAGTGCGTACTGTAGTGTAGAGCAGTGCGTACTGTAGTGTAGAGCAGTGCGTACTGTAGTATAGAGCAGTGCGTACTGCAGTATAGAGCAGTGCGTACTGCAGTATAGAGCAGTGCGTACTGTAGTATAGAGCAGTGCGTACTGCAGTGTAGAGCAGTGCGTACTGCAGTGTAGAGCAGTGCGTACTGCAGTGTAGAGCAGTGCGTACTGCAGTGTAGAGCAGTGCGTACTGTAGTGTAGAGCAGTGCGTACTGTAGTATAGAGCAGTGCGTAGTATAGAGCAGTGCGTAGTATAGAGCAGTGCGTAGTATAGAGCAGTGCGTAGTATAGAGCAGTGCGTACTGTAGTATAGAGCAGTGCGTACTGTAGTATAGAGCAGTGCGTACTGTAGTATAGAGCAGTGCGTACTGTAGTATAGAGCAGTGCGTACTGCAGTATAGAGCAGTGCTTACTGCAGTATAGAACAGTGCTTACTGCAGTATAGAGCAGTGCTTACTGCAGTATAGAGCAGTGCTTACTGCAGTATAGAGCAGTGCGTACTGCGGTATAGAGCAGTGCGTACTGCGGTATAGAGCAGTGCGTACTGCGGTATAGAGCAGTGCGTACTGCGGTATAGAGCAGTGCGTACTGCGGTATAGAGCAGTGCGTACTGCGGCATAGAGCAGTGCGTACTGCGGTATAGAGCAGTGCGTACTGCGGTATAGAGCAGTGCGTACTGCGGTATAGAGCAGTGCGTACTGCGGTATAGAGCAGTGCGTACTGTAGCATAGAGCAGTGCGTACTGTAGCATAGAGCAGTGCGTACTGTAGTATAGAGCAGTGCGTACTGTAGCATAGAGCAGTGCGTACTGTAGCATAGAGCAGTGCGTACTGTAGCATAGAGCTGTGCGTACTGTAGCATAGAGCTGTGCGTACTGTAGCATAGAGCAGTGCGTACTGTAGCATAGAGCAGTGCGTACTGCAGCATAGAGCAGTGCGTACTGCAGCATAGAACAGTGCTTACTGCAGTATAGAGCAGTGCGTACTGTAGTATAGAGCAGTGCGTACTGTAGTGTAGAGCAGTGCGTACTGTAGTATAGAGCAGTGCGTACTGTAGTATAGAGCAGTGCGTACTGTAGTATAGAGCAGTGCGCAGGGTCCGAAATTAAAATTTTGACTCACCGGCCAAGTTGGCTGGTAGACGATAAAATCTACCGGCCAAACATATTTTTTACAGGCCAAAATTCTGAATGATTTAGATCTACCCAAAGCACGTTATTCTATAATATGATATTATGTTAGATCCAAACAGAGAGCAGTGACAACTTAATTAAACAATCATTAATAAGAAAAACTACTTTTTAGTCATTTCAGATTTTTATTTTTTAGAAATATTTTTAATGAACTCTTTTATTGAAATCTAGTCAGACTCCTTGTTTTCTCTGTCCATGAAGTCTGGCCTCCTGCTGCTGACAGTCTTTGTGCCACAGCATTACAAACTCATTTGGGTCAAAGTCCCTGTAGCTTCATCGTCTTATTTCCAATGTCAAATGAGTTATAGTTCTTTCTAGAGTACTGGTGGCAAACGGTGCAGCTCATTTCTGCAAGATTCCGGTGTTGTGCGGAAATTTGTTCCCCTGAAATATTATGTAGGGGAGGGGATGATTCTGTCAGTGATTAAAACAAAAATAAATAAATAAGTTAACTTTTATTCATTTATTTACTAGGAACTAAATAAAGTATCAACTTTGACATGAATACGTGTTGTAGAAATCTTTTAGAAGTGCTGTGAAGCTCGCAGTTTCACATAGGGGAACAGAAAAATTCAGGGGAACAGACTTTCGCACAACACCCGTTGTTCCCTGTAGCCAGCGTCAACAACATCTCCACCGCCACCTCCAGTTCGCCACTTTTCATTAAATCTTCTTGTTGCCACTGGTTCTGGTGGTTTTTTCTACCAGTTCGATTAGTTTTCTTTTTGAAGACTGGCTGATTCCAGTTCAAAACCGCCACATTTCGCCGCTAGTTTTAACATGAAGCTAACTGCTGCTGCCTTGATGAACAGTGAATGAATAGGCAGAAATGCCGGGTGCGACTCTCACGTTTCGCGTACGTCTCATGCAGGCAGGAGAGGAGCGAAATCCATCGAAGGGAACTGATAAACAGAACTAGTTTGGTGCAATAATGTACTCGTCAAGTGGCGGATGACGCTCCAAATTTTACTCGCCAAGTGGAGCAATTTGGTCGCATTTGGCGAGTGGCGAGTGTTAATTTCGGACCCTGGCAGTGCGTACTGTAGCATAGAGCAGTGCGTACTGTAGCATAGAGCAGTGCGTACTGTAGCATAGAGCAGTGCGTACTGTAGCATAGAGCAGTGCGTACTGTAGCATAGAGCAGTGCGTACTGTAGCATAGAGCAGTGCGTACTGTAGCATAGAGCAGTGTGTACTGTAGTATATAGAATAGCAAATTCTTGAAAATTAGCCACTCTTTTGTCACCGATTTGCAACAGTGTCTCTCCTGGTCTGAGTAGCCATGACTGTTGCTCTGGTTAGAGGACTACTTCTTGTTTCTAGAGACTCTGCTTACTGTGAGTGATGTCACCACTGAGTTTGATCCTTACTATAGATCAATAATTAATAGAACTCCACTTCAGAATGACCTAAACGTCCTTTAAGGATTGTGTCTATGCTGGCCGTCCATTTCAAGTTCTAGGTGATGATGACGGTACCCTGGAACCTGAATGTGACGCCCACAGACACAGAGCTGCTGAGGATGGTGGGTGTTTTAGTGGGACATTGTCAGACCCAGTCTGTGCACCAGTTTCAGGACACTGGGTGGAGATAAACCGGTCTGCTCTAGGCTGAATGTGGGTTGTGTTTTAAGACACGGTTGTGTTGCTGAGATGTGTTCTGTTCAGACATGCAGAAGAAGCAGTGTTTATTTATTTTTTGCTGACCTTTGACCTTTATGTGTTTTCTGCAGCTGCTCTTTGTTAGACACCAGTTTAAGATCGCCTTCTTCAGCGAGCTGAAACAGGACACCCAGAATGCTCTGAAGTAAGTCTGAGCTGAAACCTTGTTCAACACATTCACTGTTTGATTCTGAGAAACCTGCTGAGGATGTGTCCGCCATGGTGGGAGATAACCTTTATATCTGGTTCTGTGGACGGTTCTGGTGATGGTGTGGGTCAGTGGGACTGGTGTGGGTTCCTCTCTGGGTGGTGCTGATGGAGTCTTCATCTGATCCATCTGAACTCTGTGTATTTCTGCTGCAGGTACTATAAAACAGCTTACAGTCTTGTGCATGAGCTGAGAGCGCATGAGACCAACATGCTGGAGATCAAAACCTTGGCAGGATTTATCAACTACAAGGTAAGTCTGAGCTCACCTGCTGGTAGAAGTTTGACAAAAATGATCCTGATGGATGTGAAGTGAAAAAGTGTTCGCCTCCTTCCTGAGGTCATATTTTTTGTTTAGGATCAAACTAATTTAATTATTAGACAAGGAGAACACAAGTAAATACAAAATACGGTTTCTACATGAAGGTGTTTATTATTAAGAGTGAAAAACCCAGACCCACTTGGCTGTGTGTGAAAAGAAGTGATTGATATCAGGAAGGGGTTAAACACCATTTAACACCACTGATGCTGATGGATGTAGGTGATCCTAAAGTCTGTGATGGTGCAGCTTATGTCATGTTGTTGTTCCCCTCTGTGTTTGGTCTCTGTAGATCTGCCGCCTGTGTTTCCAGCACAACACTCCTCTGGATGCCATCGCTCAGTTCAGAAAGCACATAGACCTGTGTAAGAAGAAGATCGGCAGCGCTGAGCTGGCCTTTGAGCACTCTGCATGGATGTCCAAACAGTGAGACAAACACACTCAACACACATGTACATAGTGACACACACGCCCAACTCCTAAGTGCTTCTCCCTCTCTGTAACGTGTCATCAGTATTCAGCTGAGTTGAGTCCAGCCTCAGATAAACACACAACGTATCACACAGCTTCACTACCTACACTGAGACAGATCAAGATCCAAAAGCAGGAAATAAACAGAACCATGCTCCCTGACCAGGAAGTAAATGGGGAAATTGTTTCAAAACAGGAAATAAACAACTCCTCCGTGAACCGTCACCTTATCGTGGTGGAGGAGTTTGAGTGCCCTAATGATCCTAGGAGCTATGTTGTCTGGGGCACTTGTGCCCCTGGTAGGGTCACCCATGGCAAATTGGTCCTAGGTGAGGGGTGAGACAAAGAACGGTTCAAAAGACTCTTCATGCAAGTACAATCATCGAGCCAGTGTACCCGGCCCGGAGGGTTACCGGGGTCCCACCCTGGAGCCAGGCCAGGGGTTGGGGCCCGTGAGCGAGCGCCTGGTGGCCGGGCTTTCGCCCATGGGGCCCGGCCGGGCCCAGCCCGAACTGGATACATGGGCTCATCCACCTGTGGGCCCACCACCTGCAGGAGGAACATGAAGGGTCTGGTGCAATGTGGATCGGATGGCAGACCAAGGCGGGAGCTTTGGCGGTCCGATCCCCGGACACAAAAACTGGCTATCGGGACATGGAACGTCACCTCTCTGGCGGGGAAGGAGCTGGAGCTTGTGGAAGAGGCTGAGCGATACCGGCTAGATATAGTCGGGCTCACCTCGACACATAGCGTTGGCTCTGGAACCCGAGTCCTTGAGAGGGGTTGGACTCTCTTGTATGCTGGAGTTGCTCCGGGTGAGAGGCGGAGGGCTGGGGTGGGCTTTCTGTTAGCCCCAAGACTCTCTGCCTGTATGTTGGGGTTTTCTCCGGGGGACGAAAGGGCAGCTTCCCTGCGCCTTCGGGTTGGGGAACGGGTCCTGACTGTTGTTTGTGCTTATGCTCCAAATAGCAGCTCAGAGTACCCACCCTTTTTGGAGTCCCTGGGACGAGTGCTGGATAGCGCTCCTACTGGGGACTCCATAGTCCTGCTGGGGGACTTCAACGCTCACGTGGGCAATGACAGCGTGACCTGGAGGGGCGTGATTGGGAGGAACGGCCCGCCCAATCTGAATTCGAGTGGTGTTCTGTTATTGGACTTCTGTGCAAGTCGCAGTTTGGCCATAACGAACACCATGTTCGAACATAAGGATGCCCACCGGTACACCTGGTACCAGGGCAGCCTAGGTTACAGGTCGATGATTGACTTTATAGTTGTATCATCTGACCTGAGACCGTATGTTTTGGACACTCGGGTGAAGAGAGGAGCGGAGCTGTCAACTGATCACCACCTGGTGGTGAGCTGGATCAGATGGCAGGGGAAGATGCCGCGCAGACCTGGTAGGCCCAAACGTATAGTGAGGGTCTGCTGGGAACGCCTGGCAGAAGAGCCTGTCAAGATGGTCTTCAACTCCCACCNTGCGTACTGCGGTATAGAGCAGTGCGTACTGCGGTATAGAGCAGTGCGTACTGCGGTATAGAGCAGTGCGTACTGCGGTATAGAGCAGTGCGTACTGCGGTATAGAGCAGTGCGTACTGCGGTATAGAGCAGTGCGTACTGCGGTATAGAGCAGTGCGTACTGCGGCATAGAGCAGTGCGTACTGCGGCATAGAGCAGTGCGTACTGCGGTATAGAGCAGTGCGTACTGCGGTATAGAGCAGTGCGTACTGCGGTATAGAGCAGTGCGTACTGTGGTATAGAGCAGTGCGTACTGTAGTATAGAGCAGTGCGTACTGTAGTATAGAGCTGTGCGTACTGTAGCATAGAGCTGTGCGTACTGTAGCATAGAGCAGTGCGTACTGTAGCATAGAGCAGTGCGTACTGCAGTATAGAGCAGTGCGTACTGCAGTATAGAGCAGTGCGTACTGCAGTATAGAGCAGTGCGTACTGCAGTATAGAGCAGTGCGTACTGCAGTGTAGAGCAGTGCGTACTGCAGTGTAGAGCAGTGCGTACTGCGGTATAGAGCAGTGCGTACTGCAGTGTAGAGCAGTGCGTACTGTAGTGTGGAGCAGTGCGTACTGTAGTGTAGAGCAGTGCGTACTGTAGTATAGAGCAGTGCGTAGTGTAGAGCAGTGCGTAGTATAGAGCAGTGCGTAGTATAGAGCAGTGCGTACTGCGGTATAGAGCAGTGCGTACTGCGGTATAGAGCAGTGCGTACTGCGGTATAGAGCAGTGCGTACTGCGGTATAGAGCAGTGCGTACTGTAGCATAGAGCAGTGCGTACTGTAGCATAGAGCTGTGCGTACTGTAGCATAGAGCTGTGCGTACTGTAGCATAGAGCTGTGCGTACTGTAGCATAGAGCAGTGCGTACTGTAGCATAGAGCAGTGCGTACTGCAGCATAGAGCAGTGCGTACTGCAGCATAGAACAGTGCTTACTGCAGTATAGAGCAGTGCGTACTGTAGTATAGAGCAGTGCGTACTGTAGTGTAGAGCAGTGCGTACTGTAGTATAGAGCAGTGCGTACTGTAGTATAGAGCAGTGCGTACTGTAGTATAGAGCAGTGCGCAGGGTCCGAAATTAAAATTTTGACTCACCGGCCAAGTTGGCTGGTAGACGATAAAATCTACCGGCCAAACATATTTTTTACAGGCCAAAATTCTGAATGATTTAGATCTACCCAAAGCACGTTATTCTATAATATGATATTATGTTAGATCCAAACAGAGAGCAGTGACAACTTAATTAAACAATCATTAATAAGAAAAACTACTTTTTAGTCATTTCAGATTTTTATTTTTTAGAAATATTTTTAATGAACTCTTTTATTGAAATCTAGTCAGACTCCTTGTTTTCTCTGTCCATGAAGTCTGGCCTCCTGCTGCTGACAGTCTTTGTGCCACAGCATTACAAACTCATTTGGGTCAAAGTCCCTGTAGCTTCATCGTCTTATTTCCAATGTCAAATGAGTTATAGTTCTTTCTAGAGTACTGGTGGCAAACGGTGCAGCTCATTTCTGCAAGATTCCGGTGTTGTGCGGAAATTTGTTCCCCTGAAATATTATGTAGGGGAGGGGATGATTCTGTCAGTGATTAAAACAAAAATAAATAAATAAGTTAACTTTTATTCATTTATTTACTAGGAACTAAATAAAGTATCAACTTTGACATGAATACGTGTTGTAGAAATCTTTTAGAAGTGCTGTGAAGCTCGCAGTTTCACATAGGGGAACAGAAAAATTCAGGGGAACAGACTTTCGCACAACACCCGTTGTTCCCTGTAGCCAGCGTCAACAACATCTCCACCGCCACCTCCAGTTCGCCACTTTTCATTAAATCTTCTTGTTGCCACTGGTTCTGGTGGTTTTTTCTACCAGTTCGATTAGTTTTCTTTTTGAAGACTGGCTGATTCCAGTTCAAAACCGCCACATTTCGCCGCTAGTTTTAACATGAAGCTAACTGCTGCTGCCTTGATGAACAGTGAATGAATAGGCAGAAATGCCGGGTGCGACTCTCACGTTTCGCGTACGTCTCATGCAGGCAGGAGAGGAGCGAAATCCATCGAAGGGAACTGATAAACAGAACTAGTTTGGTGCAATAATGTACTCGTCAAGTGGCGGATGACGCTCCAAATTTTACTCGCCAAGTGGAGCAATTTGGTCGCATTTGGCGAGTGGCGAGTGTTAATTTCGGACCCTGGCAGTGCGTACTGTAGCATAGAGCAGTGCGTACTGTAGCATAGAGCAGTGCGTACTGTAGCATAGAGCAGTGCGTACTGTAGCATAGAGCAGTGCGTACTGTAGCATAGAGCAGTGCGTACTGTAGCATAGAGCAGT
>SSNR01000012.1:403873-455404 GCA_006937965.1 Callopanchax toddi
GGTTTTCGTCCTGGTCGTGGAACTGTGGACCAGCTCTTTACCCTCGCTAGGGTGATGGAGGGGTCATGGGAGTTTGCCCAACCAATCCACATGTGTTTTGTGGATTTGGAGAAGGCTTATGACCGTGTCCCCAGGGACACCCTGTGGGGGGCGCTCCAGGAGTATGGGGTGGATGGTCTTTTGTTAAGGGCCATTCAGTCCCTGTACCAGAGGAGTGTGAGTCTGGTCCGCATAGCCGGCAGTAAGTCGGACCTGTTTCCAGTGAGGGTTGGACTCCGCCAGGGCTGCCCTTTGTCACCGGTCCTGTTCATAACCTTTATGGACAGGATTTCTAGGCGCAGCTGTGGTGTGGAGGGTGTTGAGTTTGGTGACAGGAGAATCTCGTCTCTGCTTTTTGCGGATGATGTGGTCCTCCTAGCTTCATCAGGCTCTGACTTACAGCTCTTGCTGGGGAAGTTCGCAGCCGAGTGTGAAGCGGCTGGGATGAGGATCAGCACCTTCAAGTCTGAGGCCATGGTTCTCGGTCGGAAAAGGGTGGATTGCCAACTCCAGGTCGGGAGAGAGGTCCTGCCTCAAGTGGAGGAGTTCAAGTATCTCGGGGTCATGTTCACGAGTGAGGGAAGGAGGGAGCGGGAGATCGACAGGCGGATTGGGGCAGCGTCTGCAGTGATGCGGACGCTGAACCGGTCTGTTGTGGTGAAGAAGGAGCTGAGCCGGAAAGCAAGGCTCTCGATTTACCGGTCGATCTACCTCCCAATCCTCACCTATGGTCATGAGCTCTGGGTAATGACCGAAAGAACGAGATCGCGGATACAAGCGGCCGAAATGAGTTTTCTCCGCAGGGTGGCCGGGCTCAGCCTTAGGGATAGGGTGAGGAGCTCGGACATTCGGGAGAGACTCGGAGTAGAACCGCTGCTCCTTCATGTCGAAAGGAGCCAGTTGAGATGGTTCGGGCATCTTGTTAGGATGCCCCCTGGACGCCTCCCCAGGGAGGTGTTTCAGGCATGTCCTGCCGGCAGGAGGCCCCCGGGTCGACCCAGGACACGCTGGAGAAAATATATCTCTGGTTTGGCCCTGGAGCGCCTTGGGATCCTGCCGGAGGAGCTGGTAGAAGTGGCTGGGGAGAAGACTGTCTGGAACTCCCTAATTGGGATGCTGCCCCCGCGACCCGGACCCGGATAAGCGGAAGAAGACGAGACGAGACAGGAAATAAACAGGACCACTACCCAAAACCACTAAGGACTATGATCCATGAGCAGGAATAAATGGGCCAATTAAAACCAGAAAATGGGAGACCAGATCATCTTCTGAACCAAACATGTGCAAAACTAAACTTTGCTTCAAGCAGCCAGAACTACAAACCATGTGTTACCGTTGCTGTTTTGAGAGTTTAAATCATGTTTGAGTCCTGATATCCACCAGAGTCTGGTAATCCATCATCTGTATGTCACAGCGATGGCTTTTAAAACTGTTGTTGGTTTTTTCACTCTAGGAAACCATGTAAAAGTTACTACAGCCCTCACACCACTGAGCACAGGACTTCAAGAAGGCCTATTACATCTTTCTATATTTCCACCATAGTTAAACTAAACTGTGATTGGCTGATTTGTCTGTCAGTTTCTAAACAAACTTATCCTGCTGGTCCTTTGACCCAGCTATGACTTCTGTCCTGATATTGAAAGCACACTCAAACATCTTGCTGACTAGGAACATCAAAACAACAATTGCCACATGTCTGATGTTCTCATTGTTGTTTACTTGGACTCGTCCAAAGTGTTCACTACAGTCCTTACAAAACTCCAGGTTCTGTCAGTGCCTGTTAAATAGCAGCTAACCCAAACCCAGATCCCAACAGAATATTTGTTTTTGCTAACAGGTTTCAGTCATTTGGTGAGCTTTTTGATGAGGCAATAAAGTTGGGTCTGACGGCCATCCAGACCCAGAACCCTGGGTTCTACTACCAGCAGGCAGCCTGTTACAGCCAGGACAGAAAGCAGCTGGCGCAGCAGCTGTGTCAGGTGAGACCCTTACCTTACCTGCCTCATTCTGATTATACTGATACATCATGATGTAAGCATTAGTTATTGTTACACATGGACACCAGTTTACCACTAAGAAGAGCCCAACTGATGATTTGATCTGCTTGTTTTCCAGACTGGAGCGAGTCACCCACCTCAGGGCCTGCTGGAAGCCCAGAGTGGAGTACTGGACTTTTATGGACAAAGACTCTGGAGACAAGGACACCAGAGTAGGTTCTGATGTACACACACACACCACCAGTGTTGGGAATAACGCCGTTTAAAGTAACGGCGCTACATAACTCCGTTCTTTTATCGGTAACGGACTAATCTAATTAACTACCGTTTCCGTCATGAGAACGGCGTTTCCGTTACTGAGCGTGAAATGCAGTGCGTTACTTTTCTAATGTTCTCTCCAACAATGTGTCCGTAGTTTCAGTCCTCGTGCTTTATTTAGAACAATAAGAGCTGCTGTCGGCTGTAGCCGCACCAAAAACAGTCTAAAACTGTTAAAAACAACTGAACAGAGCTGTTTCCTGTTCTCTGTCGATCCTCCTGCAGCAGTACGTCTCACACACACACACAAGTGCGCTCCGCCCCGTTTCCCCATCAGCTGTTCTCACGCCGCGCCTCGCTGTTTTCACACAAAGCAGAAAAGGACAGCGTCTCAACTTCCAAGCAGCCTCAGAGCAAACAATAACCAGACTATTACGGTATAAATTGATGAAATAAACTGTGTACCCTGAAGGCACCGCCCCCATGCACAAACTGCTTGTGTGTGCAGCCGCACACACACAAACGCACACACACAAACGCACACACACAAATGCCAGCGATGGAGCAGGGCAGTCTGGAGCATTAGGATGAAAAGTTGTCATCTTCAAGGTGGAGATTTATCCACTAGCCTACTTCAATGAGTTAAAAGACCAGAATGTGTTTGTGAGGTGTCATTAAGTCCAGGAGTATCTGTTTCTTTTAAATTTATTCATAAAAACTGCTCAGAAAAATCCTAATTCTTTGATATACCACAACTTTTTTTTAAAAATAGTAACGCAAAAATTATTTTCCCTTTAACTAGTTACTTTTGTTATAAAGTAATTCTATACCTAACTCAGTTACTTTTTGGAACAAGTAGTGAGTAACTATAACTAATTACTTTTTTAAAGTAACGTTCCCAACACTGCACACCACACACATAAATGTTAAGACATGTTTTCCAGGAGTCGCCCTTCTATCTCTGATTGGTGTGTTTCTTCTGCAGGTATCGATCCTCCTGATGCTGAGAAGGAGAAGGTTGGGATCCTGGCCCTGCAGATGAAAGAGAGAGATGTTCCACATTCTGTAAGAAAACACTCAGAGCAGTTCCTGACATTACCTCCTGTACCCTCAGTCTGACATTACCTCCTGTACCCTCAGTCTGACATTACCTCCTGTACCCTCAGTCTGACATTACCTCCTGTACCCTCAGTCTGACATTACCTCCTGTACCCTCAGTCAGACATTACCTCCTGTACCCTCAGTCAGACGGTAACCCTGATATTACCTCCTTACCTTCAGTCAGAGTTAACCCTGATCCTAATGTTGCGTTCAGGTTGTGGCGTTTCTAGTGCAGACCTGTTTCTCTGTGTTTCTGTTCCTACAGGAGCTGATTATAGCTCTTCTCAGTAACGCTGTGGCTCAGTTTAAGAAGTACAAGTGTCCTCGGATGAAGAGCCACCTCAGTGCGTATTACTCATGTTCTTTGTTCTCTCTTTTAACTGATGACTGTCCGATATTCGTTTTAATTTAGTTCCTTTTAAAAAATGCTTTATTAATCCCAAAGGAAAATAAGAAATGGTAATTAACTCATTATTTAAGTTTATTTAAAGATTTATTATAGAAGGTTGTAGCTGTGGGCAGGAAGGCTCTTCTGTAGCGGTCTGTGTTGGAGTGGAGCAAAAAGCCTCTGATTGAAGACACTGTTGTTGATTATTGTAGAGGATGCTCAGGGTCAGCCATCATGTTCTTCATTTTACGAAGTGTCCTTCTTGGTCCAGTTAGTTCTAGAGACTCCAGAGTCCCCAGAACAGACCCCGCCCTCTAAATCAGCTGTTCCAACTTTTTATGATCTCTGGCTCTGATGCTGCTACCCCAACAGATGACTGCAGACTTATAAAACATTTGCAAGATTTTGCTGCAAACATTGAAGGATCTCAGCTTCCTCACCAAGTTCAGTTTGCTCTGTCTCTTTTTGTGAACAGCTTCACTGTTGCAACATCTGCAGTCACCCTGACATTAGCGTAGGAGAAATCCAGTGTTTCATTTTCCCTGGTGGAGCAGTTGACGTACTGTTGACAGGTTGCAGGTGTAGAAGACAGAGGCACAGTTTAAATCTACAGCTCAGTCGCTGCTCCTATTGACTGAATGCTAGACAGAGGGTCGTTAGAGTCGGGGGTCTGATCCTGCAGCCATGTCTCAGTGAAACACACGATGCTGCATTCCAGACATTCTTGGTGGGTCCTCATCAGCACCTTTCCATTTCATTCACAGGAGATCTCACGTTCCCCATTATGATAGATGGAAGTGATGTTTAATACTTCCTCCTCGTCTCTCCCTGCTTTGCTCCTGCTCTAATATTCACATCTTTAACCTGTCTGGGACTTTGTGACACAGTGTGTGTATTATTTTAGCTCTTATGTCAGTTTGCTGTTTCTTCTTGTAACAAGTCTGCTGTTGCAGTGGTTACATACCATAATAGGTGGCCCAAACAGCAAAAGTCCTCCAAGCAGCACAGCTTTCAAACCAGAATGAAATCAAATCTCTCCAAAAGCAGCGCCTTCATTCTGAATAACCAAGATGTTTTTCCAAAGGGAATAGAACTTGTAACATAACAGAGGTCGTGCAGTGAGCTGCCATTTTGTGCAGTGCTTTCTGTCATGTGAGCATGTAGGAAACCTCAGTTTTCCTTTTTGGTATAAAATGCGAAACCCTCTAATGTTGATCAATGACCCCAAGGTTATATGAACGTCCGTTGTCTATGATTTATTTCTGTTATTAATGATTCTTTGTGACTTGCTAATACAAGTTTTCTTTTGGTCCGACTGTTGATTTTGTTTCCATGACAGTGGTCCAGATGGGAGAGGAATACTACCACGCTAAAGACTACACCAAAGCCTTAAAGTGAGTCACTCACTGACCCACTGAACCAACCAGCTGCTCTTTAGATGACCTGTTTGTGTTCTGAACCAGGCTGTTGGACTATGTGATGTGTGACTATCGGACCGAGCGGTGGTGGGGTCTCCTGACGGCCATCCTGACCACAGCTCTGCGTTGTGCCTACCTGATGGCCAGTGTGAAGGACTATATCATCTACAGCATGGAGCTGCTGGGCAGAGGTACCACCATCAGAACCAGACCTTGAACAGAGCTGCTTTAACAAAAAACACATTAGGACTGAGTTTTACCTGATTTCATTTTGTCTTCCAGCTTCAACCTTAACAGAGGAGCAGAAATCCAGGATCCATAAGAGTCTCCTCAAAGTCCTAATGGTTGGTAGGATGACTTCACCGATCTAGCCCAACGTGTGGCACTCAGCAGCATGTCACTAACATTACAGTACCACAGCTGTGCGTTTCAGGAGTGTTTTTCTGTCATTCTTTAATCAGAACGAGGTTCCTGAGGCTGAGCCAGAGTCTGATCCAACTTCTGTCAGTGCTGCCAGGTCGCTGTGGACCGACCGCATGGCCCTGGCTGGATCGAATGAGCTGACCATAGAAGTCCAGGACTACGTCCCCTTCAGTCAGTCAACACTCTAATGAATTTGAGGTGTTTTATTAGAATGATATCATATAGAAGAGAGAAACAACCAAAGAGCATCAGATCTTCTCCTCCCTGATGTTCAGATCAGTGATCCTAAAATACTGGATTACTGTTCACTAGGGGTGCAACGGATCATCATCGATCCGTGGTTCGTACGGATCACTCTCTACGGTTCGGAACGCACGTGGTTCGCGGTTCATGTAGAGCGCGTGCGTCGCTAAATAATCCCCGACGTTCTGTGCTCACGCGCTCTGAATCTGCAGATAATTCCCCTCTGAGAAAGGCGTTCATTTTGCATCACGTATAGAGGTTAACTCTGTTGGCTTCAGCCGTTTTAGTACATCAGAACGAAGGATCCCTGATCAATATCCAGTCTCTGCTGCGCACGTGCGCGCGCGCTGCCTCTGATTCCTCCGTCTCTCTCTCCGTCAGCTGGAATCTTTCTGATAGACAAACTAGATTCACCTATTTGTGTCTAAGATAACGTTATGTTGGGCTTTTATACGAGCTAATAAACGTTAATATAACCGGAGTTCAGTCAGGAGCCACAGAGCAGCGCCTCGTGCGTCACGCCCCTCCGCCCCCCCCTCCCCAGCTGTGACCGCTAGTTTGACAGAAGCAGGTCTGTGACCCTGAGGTGCGCATATGAGTCTATCTCCCCCATTAATTAGTTTTAATATGATTCAAAACTTTATTGAAGCATCAGATTGACATCTTGAGTTAAATGCAGTTTGTATTTATGAGGATTGCGCATAAAAAAGTTGCTCAGTGTTTTAGAAAATAATGAGAGAGAAAAGTTTTTTGTCTTTTCTTTTTCATTATGCTGATCCGAAAATTGATCCGAACCGTGACTCAAAACCGTGAACCGATCCGATCCGTGAGCTTTCTGATCCGTTGCACCCCTACTGTTCACACTGTTGTTCTTTAAAATACTACCTGATATTACACTCATCCAGTTCAGTCCAGGACCCCTGAA
This sequence comes from Callopanchax toddi, assembly GCA_006937965.1. Classification (NCBI taxonomy): domain Eukaryota; kingdom Metazoa; phylum Chordata; class Actinopteri; order Cyprinodontiformes; family Nothobranchiidae; genus Callopanchax; species Callopanchax toddi. Next base: position 410,666 of record SSNR01000012.1, read on the forward strand.
CTAATCCTGAGCTCCTGATCCAGTCTAGGGGTGTTTTCACACCTGGAGTTCAGTTCCTCTGGTCAGAATCAGGTTATTATTTTGTTCATTTTTAGCTTTTTCCAGACATTGGGTTTATTTTCAATGATAAAACTACAAATGAAAGAAAATGCATCACTACAAACCAGGTGACAACATTCAGCCTTCTGATTGGTCAGATTGTCTGAAGGCGGGGCCACCAGAAGGAGCTGTGGTCTGATCCTGAGCTAGTCTAACCTCTTAAGTCAATTTGAACTCATCAGAGCTGATAAATTTAGTCATCTCATCAAATATCAGTGAGATAATAGACTTTGTAGATAATTCATGCAACCCTTTGGGGGGTTCTGCTAGCTAGGAGCTATTCTGTACCTACTGATGTTTGTGTGCCCTCCTGCATCCCATAATGCAACACAAACCTGGCTATGGAAGGGTGTTTGACTCAGACTTAAAACATGGGTGAGAGAGCAGCTCATGTCTAAAGAAAACCACTGACAGGCCTGTGAGGAAAGTTCAAAGCTAAAGCAAAGAGAAAATCTTTGTGTAGGACTTAATGTTACATTTTATATTTAATGTTCTGTGTCTTCCTCCTGACTTCAGTCCAGTGCAAAGCCAAATTCCAGTCTCCCAGTTTCCATGTGGACCAGTCCATCCAGCTCCAGGTCTTCCTCCGAGCAGACAGTCCTCATCCTATGTCTTTCAGCAAGCTAGCTGTTAGCTTCAGCAACCAGGTACTCTAAACAGGGCTGCTTTAAGCTCAAAGGTATGAAGATTCTCATTCCAGTTGGGAGAGTGATGATTCTGACCCCTCCCTGCAGTTTAACTCACCCTCTTGACACTAACACTAACAATAAAACGCTTCAGAATATAAGAGAAAACACAGATTAGCTCTGTGCACACAGTGTGTTATTACCCTGTTGCTTTTATTCATTCTGACATGAGCATTACAGTTAGCCATTCATACTGCTGTTAGCCACAGACGACCTACAGTCCTTAATTCATCAAGTTTCAATGAGCCTCACATGTTGTGTGTTTTTATACATTTTTGTTCAGGAATACAATCAGTGGTGTGCAGTGGAGTCATCGGGTCAGGAGACTTTGACCCTGATACCAGGGAAAACCAAACGCTACAACTTCAGCTTTGTGGCTAAAACTGAAGACGTTGGTAAGAAGGTTGAGGTGAGTCTGTGTGTGTTCAGGGAGATTCAGGGAGGAACTGCAGCTAACTCTGTTGTGTGTTCACTTAGATTACAGGTATTGAAGTGATGCTGGGCAGTGAGAGTGGCCGTTGTGTTTTCCTGAGCTGGAGAGGTGCCGGCGGAGACACCGCCTCAGCCCAGGAAGCTCTTCAGGCCAGCAGGTCATCACGCCGATGGGGGCGTGGCTTCGAGGCACGTCAGGAGCTCGACTGGGACAGTCTGACGATGCAGCACAGCACCATGTAATGTCATCAGGAACATTTTAGTTTTAGTACTCGTTCTCAGCAATAAGAACTGCAGCATGTGAATATTTCTACTGCTTTTTCACTCGTGTTTAGGATCATCTCCAGAGTCCCAAAGGTCTCAGTTCAGCTGAGCCACCAGCCTCCTGCCCTCACCAACGAAATGTACCGCATCACACTCACTGTCCAATCACAGGAGGAGGCTGTGGCACAAGACGTCAGACTAACAGCTGGCCTCAAACCAGGTAAACTGATACTAACTCAAACCAGATGAACTGATACCAGCTGATAGCTGGGTTAGGGGTTGGGTTAGTTTTAGTCGACTTCTAGTAGCAAACACTTTTCCTCGAAAATGACACGTACATAAAAAGTGACTATAGCTGAGCAACCACAGGGTTTATTTGTATTATTTTGTTATTATTTTTAAATGTAACACCCATCAAATTACTCCACAGGTGTAATTATTAGTATAAATGTTACTAGCTTACCATATATTAATATGGCACAGAATAGAAAATTAGAATAGTATACTGTAAAGTGAACATCTCTTTGAAATGATGCACTTGCAAGCCCAACCCGCTAGCAAACCATGGAACATCTGACCATCTGTACCAAAACTGATTCTAAAACTATGAAGTATGGGAGTTTTAGAAGTTTTGGTGAAGGAAAATCTGTGTGTACTGTACAGTACTGCAGTGGTCACACAGGACATTATTCAGGTCAGGTCAGTGTCCTGGTATCTCCAAACTTTGGATGTTGTAGGACTGTCTTGTTTGACACGTCTTTGCAACATTGCGTGGTGATAGTGGGACAGTTCCTGTGGAGTGGCAGACCGGGGTGGTGGTCCACATTTTTAAGAAAGGGGACCAGAGGTTTATAGGGGGGTCACACTCTTCAGCCTCCTTGGAAAGGTCTACTCCAGAATTCCTCTCAACTCTAGAAGGCTGAAATGTCTGTATATTCAAAGGGGTCCTTGTGGCCCCCAAGCCATTGTGCTTTCTAGTCTGTACCCCAGCCCATCAGGGGGGCATCTGTGGAGACCACCACCCAGTGAGATGGAATGTCACCGCCCCTGGATCAGAACATAGTGCCTGTTTAAATGATTCCAACCCCTCTGTGGGCACATTCAGCCCTACAGTTTCAGCGGCACTGAGGGTCTTCAGTTAAATATCAGTAGTATCAAGGTGAGTGTTGTCTAGGTTCCACGCAAGGAATCTGTGTGAATGTCTACAGCAGTGTTTCTCAACCTTTTTCAGCTAAATGCCCCCCAAATGTATATTGGAATCCTTTACTGCCCCCCCCCCTGGTTTTTTGTGTTGGTTTCATCCTAAAATTACTGATTTTGTAGCACATTTTTCAAAAAGTTGCGATTTTTTGAAGCTCTTTTAGTATTAAGGTTTTTTTTTTGTTTTATATTTCACACACAGTCAACCTTCTTACACACACACACACACACACACTGTATGCACTGTTTCACCAAAACATAAAGACAAGATGCCATAATCTCCATGACAACAACGCTGACAGCCTGTCTCAGCGTCACTCAGACTCAAAGGTTCAGCAGAAAGAGTTTAGAAAAGAGAAGAGGTTCCTCGTGTTCACTGGACACAAACGTCACGTGGATAATCACGTGTTTAAAAAATCAACAACGTTCAAAGGAATTCACGTTAATTAACAACGAATAATAAATAAATAATAGCAAAACCGCTGACACAGCACAATTTAGGACACAGATCAGTTCGTTTTAAATATAGTTTCTCACATTGTCCAAATACGGACATTAAACAGGACTCACCTCGTCTCTTTTATCTCTCCTATCAGACCCCCAGCCCGTCTCTGCTCCTCTTTTCAGCTAATCTCCTCCATGTTTTGAAGTCAAAAAGTTCTTGTCAAGCGACGATTTTCATGTATAATCCACCACGACGTTGTGTTTGGTTCACAACAGCTTTCCGCCACTCTGGTGTAATACTTTGGGAAACTGACTTGCTTGTGTTTTAGCTGTAATATGTGATAGAAACTGATTGGCGTGTTTAGCGGCTCGGCTCAAAAGCCGGAAGTAAACACAGCTCAAGGCAACGGGATTGGTCAAAACTTATCAGAGGGGCAGTGATTGGTCAAAGAAGGAGATAAAACGCTAAGATGATTGGTCAAATTTGCGGAAAAGTTGTGGTGATTGGTGAAAACTGCAAGGCCGCGAAAAATAATAGAATCAAATTTTGATGCATCAGAAAAACTAGTTTATCTCCCACCTCTACTAACGATCTGGAGTGTGGTTGAAATCCTCTTTCATCAGCGCCCCCCTTTAGCATGCAAACGCCCCCTTCAGGGCCCAAAGACTTCCACCGCCCCCCTATGTGGTCTCAACGCCCCCTGGGGGGCGCTACAGCCCCCGTTGAGAAACACTGGTCTACAGGGAACACGTCACTCCCAAAAGGTGAGTCGTGCATGTAGAGAGGACATTAAGCTGGTCTGATCTCACTTAATACAAAGGCAGCTCTTCCTGTGTGATCTAAGTCCAGAATGGGTCAGAACTAAATCAGATGATGAGCAACCACCTCAGGACCTGCCTAGTCTGTCAAACAGACTCCAAGCAGCTGCCAGAGGTTTCTGCTGACTTGTGACTGGCCTAAGAACTCAAGTTAGAACCAGATCAGAACATTTGGCCTGCGTTTCCCAACCTGTTGCTTCTTTTGACATAGCAGTAATTCCATGCTGACCTTCTTTCTAGTTTACCTTCACAGCATCGTGCCAGAGTTGTTGTAAACCACTAATGTACTCTGTTATTACCTTTGCCCTCTCTAGGACAAGATGCTAACTTGGGCCAGGCCACCCACGTGACGCTCGACGGCTTAAGCGTGTGTGACAGCAGTGCTCCTGCTCTGCTCACCGACGTGCCTCTGGGTGACCTGAAACCCGGGGAGAAGGTGCTAACTTCTACCTGAACACTCACACCTGTCTGTAATACCCACAGCAGAGCATCAGTCAGTCAGTCCTGTTCCTCTTCCTGTGTGTTCGGCTCTAGTTGGAGAAGTGTGTGTATGTGAGGTGTGTGTCCACTGGACCGAGGGTCTTCCTGTTCCACGTGGCCTACAGCATCAATACGGCAGTGGAAGGACGACAGATTGCGTGCAGATGTCATAAGGTCTCTGAACTGAATAATGCTTGGTTCTGTTTTTAGTCTCTGCTTAAAACATCAGAAAACTAATTCAGATTTTTGTTTCGTGTGTCTTCCAGGATGAGACGGTAACCATAGAAACGGTGGTCCCGTTTGAGGTGTCGGTCAAGTTTGTATCTACTAAGGTGTGCAGCTGATGCTAAAGTTGATCATGTTGTCTCTGGTTTTATTTGTATTTTCATCATCCCAGCTGGTTACTGCTTCAGTTGCTGCATTGTGAGGTCCAGGCTCTTCTTCCTGCAGAGGAAGTGTTTTAGAGAGCATGGATCTTTGTGCTTGTGTATGCATGTGACCTGCATGCACACACACACAGATCTAGGAACAGCTAAGATACTGAGAAGCATCCTCACACATATATATTACCGTATTTGCCCGCATATAAGACGAGGTTTTTTTCATTGAAAATAATTTGAAAAAGGGGGGGTCGTCTTATTATCGCGCCCTAGTTTTTCCAGTGGAGGGCGCAGGCTTTTTGGTCAAAGCGGCAGGAAGCAGCTCAGACCGCGAGCGGTTCCAGAGGTCCGGGCCTGGCCTAGTTCAAAGTTACAGGTTTACTAGTACTGAGGATTAAAATGTCCAGACCCAGCAGGTGTTTTCAGCAGCAGACTGTACAGGTGAGGGCTCGCGTCGCTCGCTCGATTCACACACGCATTCTCCCTCAGAACCTCATCCGTCTCACCGTTCTTTATATGCACCCGACACACACACCTACACACACACACACTCCCTCTTGTGTCGGCACAATAATTGCGCAACAGCGGGTTTGTGTGTGTGTGTGTCTGCACGATCATGGCGCAAAAGCGGGTTTGTGTGTGTGTGTGTGTGTGTGTGTGCGCGCGCGCGATCGTGGCGCAGCTGTGTGTGTGTGTGTGTGTGTGTGTGTGTGTGTGTGTGTGTGTGTGTGTGTGTGTGTGTGTGTGTGTGTGTGTGTGTGTGTGTGTGTGTGTGTGTGTGTGTGTGTGTGTGTGTCTGTGCATTTTGCCGCAGCAGCGTGTGTGTGTGTGTAAACAAGCTTCCCCTACATGAAAACTCCATCTCAGCTCCACAACTGGATGTGAAGTTCATCAGTGTCTGATGATCGCGAAGCTGCTCAATCTGACCGTGAAAGCTCCTGTCAGCAAAGGTGCGTTCGGGCAGAGAGATCAGTACGGTGGACTGGTGGACTAGTTGTGTGCACCACTGTTAATAAGCAAATATTAAAGCAGTCTGGAATTATTAGTAGCATTAGTTACATTATTTTCTCAAAATTTCAATAAAAATTGTTTCTTTAAAAAGTGAATTTAGTATTTTTTCTGAAGATTAGTCTTGAAAAGGGGGGGTCGTCTTATAATCAGGGTCGTCCTATATTAGGGCAAATACGGTAATTCATACATACAATCCCTTCTGTGCCCTGCTCATATACAACCTAAATGCCTATTAATTTTCACAGCTATGATGCCTGACAGGACTTCAGTGCTGTACAGAAGCCTGTGATTGGCTGGTAGTTGGATTGAGGGTCTTTTATGGTCATGACCATCTGGCCTTGGGTTCATCATAAAATGAACAGATGGTTCATCTGTGCTGCTAGATTTATTAACCAGTAGATGTGAATCATGTCAGGACCTGGTGCAGTCAAACCTCTCAGACTTGAGGCTGATTCTTGGAACTCTTCTACTGTGGCTGTGTACTGGTTCTTGTTCTGGGTGATTGCTGTGATCAGCTGTTAGACCTTCCAGCCATGGGGCGTTGGTGTCTTCTCCAGTATAGTTCAGCCTCAGCTCTTGGTGGGTCTATTCCCATGTTATTTTACCTGCCACTTAGAATATACTATGAATGGGGTTTAGTGGAGATCATCCTGTTGATTCTCCTGACTTCACTGATGTATCTCTGCTGTACCTCTAGGCTGCATGGTGGCACAGTTGGTAGCAGCAAGAAGGTTGCAGGTTCAAATCCTGGCTGTGGACTGGAGTTGGTTTGTTCTCCCTATGCATGCATGGGTTTCCTCTATGTACCAGGTAAAGATTGTGGGGATGATGACATACACCCCCTGACTTGTCCTGGCATAGAGTCTTTGTTGTACCTCATCAGTCTCTAGGTGTGATGGCAGATTCCCCTTCCCAGTGTTGGAACTCTAGGTCTGGAGTTTCTTCTTAGAGTGGATGATGGGTATTGAAGTTTCTCTAATTCTCACATCCTTGGAGCCCCATGTTACAACCCTTATAAAATTAAATGTCTAGGACACAAGGTGTAACATACAATAAAACAAATCTAACTAAAAATCCAAAACGACCAAGATCTGGCTTTTTGTAAAAAGATAATTTATTACATAAAAATGGGGATTTTTACAGAACAAAAAGAGGGAAGCATTAAACTTCAGGGTCTCCAAGGCCAAAATAATAAACAAAACACCCCTTCTTACTAAAAAGAAAACAACTCTTCTCTAATGATAAAAAATATATACAATACCTAAACTACACTAACTATCCACAAAACAGGAGAAAATATTTGTAAAAGAAAATGGCAGAGAACCCCTACCAAAACTTCCCACTAACAAAAATTCACTAACTAAACCAAACACTGATCACTTCTTTTTAACACAGGCCACACAGGCAAAACACCAAAATGCTAGCTAGTCTGTGCCCAGGGGTAAGGGGCTGGAGCACTGTCTGGTTGGAGCCTTTATAGATTCCTCTGATTAGGTGGAAGTGGCCCCAGCTGTGCTCCAGGGTGTGGCAGCACCTGCAGACAAGACAGGAAAAAACAGGAAGCTCTCTCAAACCAAGAGAGCCCCTACAGGTTAGTGGCTGTAACACCCCACTCATTGGGTTTGCTAGACTAGTAGCATTCCAACAGTGTCAAGTTCTGTTCCCTCATCCAATCGTGGTCCTGTTCAGTGTCGCCAGAGTGTCCTGGTTCTCCAACATCCGACCCAGACCCTCTGAATCCGGGTGACATCTGACCTGGAATGGCTTATTTCTGTTGGTCATGTTGTACCAAGGCTGTTGGCTGGGATGGGATGGTTCAGACCATGATGTGAAAGACCTTCTGTTCTAAAGTCAGATGACATAACGTATACATATACAGTATATATAGGATGTATGTGTGAATGTTAATTAGCAGTGTGACCGTAATGAGAAGAGGCCCTCTGTGTGTTCAGTTCGAGCCTCTGGAGCAGGTCGCGGTGGACATTCCCTTCCTGCTGATGACTGACCTGGTGTCTTCGTCTCCATGGCCTCTGATGCTGAGCTCCTCCTCACTCCAGCTGCTCACTCTGACCAGCAACACAGCTCAGCTCCAGTCACAGCTTCAGCAAGGTACCAGACCCAGGTCCAGTTTCTCACCACACAGACACTGCTTCAGATTCACATCCTGAAGGGGGTGGAAGCCCTCACGCTGTATCATGGTGTGTGTGTGTGTGTGTGTTTTCAGTGGTTGTTCAGACAGGTGAGCGTGCAAGTGAGTGTTTCTGTCTTCGATGTCCATCGGGGACCAACAGCACCAACACTATAGCCACAGGACAGTACGTGGTATCATGGAGGAGGTATGCACACACACACTCTCTCTCCAACAATATAATGAGTGTGTGTACACAGACGATGTAATGGTCTTCACTCTGTTGAACAGAGAGTCTTCTGGTTCAGACAGTCCCCTGATCCAGACTGCAGTCAGCCTACCTCATGTCATCCTGGAGTCTGTTCCTGTTTACATCTACGCTGGTCAGTTCACTGTTTTACAGGATTATCTTCATTACATGTATAGATAACGTTAATGTCCTTTTATCTGTAAATGTTTTTTCTGATTCCGATGCAGATTTGCCGTCGTTTGGGAGAGTCAGAGAGTCCTTTCCAGTTCGTTACCACATTGAGAACAGAACGGCTCTGGTGCAGGAGGTGGACATCGCTGTGGAGCCGTCGGACGCCTTCATGTTCTCTGGACTCAAACAGGTGGAGCCACGCTCACCGCACCAGGTGTTAGGCACACGAAGAGAACGGCAGTTTAAAAGGTCATTTAGAAGAGGTGTTTATCAGTTATTTATCCTCCGTAAGGACCACACACACACTGATTACATCACTCAGTGGGCGGAGACTCCAGGAAGTAGTAGAAGTAGATAAAAACTGATAGAACACTTCAGAATTACCCAAAAATCCCTTTAAAAGGGGCTTTTGAAAGGACATTTTTCTGATTACTTTTTTCTTCATTTTAATTTTGTTATTTAGGGAATTTTTTAACATTCATACTTTTTAACTTTAATATTTCTGGGTTTCTTTTCTTTTTTTAAATGTATTTTAGTATTTCTTTAATATTTATACTTTTAAACTTTAAAAAAATAATGTATTTTATTTTTTAATTTAGTTTCCTTTATAAGATGTTTAAACATTTAAACTTTTAAATGTCTGTTATTTTTGTTTTTTATTTCCTTCATTTTTTTATTTACTTAAAGTGATAATATGCAACTTTTTCATATTTATAAATATTTTCCTAGAGCCAGTATGTGCTAATATGACCCTTTACAGAGTTAATGAAAAGTCACTTAGCCCCATCTGGTGATTAGATCTGGAATACCACGATTGCAAAATCTCTGTCGCCGTCACGGTACCCAGGAAGTCACGTGTCTCACGAGGGTTAGGCTAACCCAAAGTGGCTAGCTGTTATGCTAGTGCTGGAGTGTTTTTAGCTCATGATTCCTGATTTTTTTCAATCTCTCCCTGCTTGAACACAGCTGATTTCTTTGAAGGAGTAAATAACCGCTACTGTAGAAAACTATGAAGGCTGAGGAGACATTTCAACAGGTAGATTTATGCTGGGCTTACACCTAAAGACTTTGACAAGATTTTGTAAAGACTCTAAAAGATTATCAGCTCACATCTAAAGACTCGGGTTAACAGTCTTTATTCCTAGACTAGTCTCAGACTAAAGATTTTATAAAGACTGAATCTTGTAGGAACACTAATTACAAGACTGCAACTAGATTATGTTAGGATTTCATTCCCACAAAATTCCTCCCATCAGCCTCTGCAGAAGTTAAAAATGGAGGAGAAGCAGCTTTTAGCTACAGTTTACATCAAACGGACATGGCTGCTCTGCCCACAGCTCGAGCGTTTCTCCTTTTCAACAGTCTGTTACCAGCCGTGCCTGCCGTTTAAGAAGGTGGAATTATGGGATGTCTGTGTTGTTGTGGCTCTGTGTTCCAGCGCAAGGTGCTCTCTCTGTCTGCAGGCGCTTGCAGTGCGGACGTATTCCTGTGCTCTGCGAGCAAAAATAAAGTTTGTGCTGTAAAAGGAGACAACACGCCTGTTCAGCCTCTGTAATACGGTTAGGAGATCACTGGACAGGGGAAGAAAAATAACAAGTCCATTTTCGTTTGCGTTGAGCTCTTCTTTCCACGTCTGTAGTCTTGTTTTGTTGGGTTATGACCGACAGGTCTTCCTGGTTCTGCAGTGAGAACGAATGCTATTGGTTCTTGCTTGTTGTACGTCACTACAACTACACTCCGACTACAAAAAATATCTAGCAGGTTGGATGTGAAAGACTGGAGAAAGGCTGGCATAAATCGGGTCGCCGACTGCAGATTATCCCCTTACATCTAACGACCGCGACGACGGGAGCGCGCAGAGACTCCGGTAAGATTCCTAAAGACTGACAGTCTTTAGTCTGCGACCGTGAAAATCGTTAGCTGTGAGCCCAGCATTAGGCGTTTAGAAGCTGAAACAGTCTGGTAACTTTCTAATGCAGTGATTTAAAACAGACACCAGAGGGCGCCCAAAACAAGCAAAACTGCATATTATCACTTTAACTATTTTAAACCTTTGTTGTATTTTTTTAAAAGCATTTGATTTAGTTATTTAGTTCCATTGTTTAAATGTTTGTACTTGCTTTTCAAAGTTCAGTTATATTTATTTTATATATATTCATCACATCACCCCTGTTCTTCAAGAACGTCACTGGCTACCTGTTCAGTTCAGAATCATTTTTAAACTCCTTCTGTTTACATTCAGTGCCCTCCATGACCTTGCTCCGCCCTGTCTGTGTGACATTGTAAACATTGCTACCTCCTCCCGTTCCCTCCGATCTTCCTCTTCGGTCCATCTCACTGTGACCTCTTCCCGCCTCGTCACTTTGGGAGGCTGTTCAGGTGTTCTGCTCCGACTCTGGAACTCATTACCACCAGATATCTGTAACTCTGACTCTCTTCTCTTTTTTAAAATCCAGGCTCAAAACCCACCTGTTTGGGGCAGCTTATCCACTGTAGCTGCACTGTTCTTTTTCACGTCGTTTTTTCTACTGTGTTTACTTTTACCTGTTTTTAACTGCTTATTTGATCATGTTTCTTTTATCTGTTGTTTTATTGTACAGTGACCTTGGATGTCTTGAAAGGTGCTTTTAAATCAAACATTATTATTATTATTATTGAGTTAACTTTTTAAAATATTTGTACTTAACTTTTTAAAATTTGTTATTTAGTTTTGTTTTTGAACATCTGTAGCTACCTTTTTTAAATGTATTTATTTAAGTCATACTTTTTTTTAAAACTTTTGTAAAAGTTTCAAGTTTAGGCTGCGAACCAAAACCTAAAGCAGGTGATTAAATATGTTAATTTTCCCTCTAAAGGGTTAAATCTGCCGATGAGTCTCATCCTCTGGGTCTCTAAATCCAGTCTCCCTGCCTCCCTCTGTAATATCCTCTCATCACGCTGCCGTTAAAGGGCTTTCTGCTTCACGTTGCTCATGTTTTGATATCCACTCATGTGACAGCAACATGTGGATGTATTATCTGTTGATCATGTGTCTCTGGTGTGGACAGTATCAGTTTCCCAGCATGCCCACTAAGTGTTACCAGTAGACTGATGACTGTAGAAACGTGCATGAGCCTCTGGACTTCTCAGTAAACCTCCTGATGTTGTTTTCTGATCTACAGGTGCGACTCCGTATCCTGCCTGCAACCCAGCAGCAGATGCTGTATAATTATTACCCCCTGATGGCGGGTTACCAGACACTCCCACAGCTGAACGTCAGCCTGCCGCGCTGCCCCGCCTCCAACAGCCTCACCCTCAGACGCTTCCTGCCTCAGCACATCTTCGTAAAGGTAACAGCTCGGAGCTGAGGGGACTGGAAGGACGGAGCATGAAACCGTTTGTACTAAAGCTGAGTTTGTTTGTGTTCAGCCTCAGGGTCGACAGCCGGACGACGCCTCCATCACTGCAGCGTGAAGAGAAATAAAACAACATGAGACCAACATGGTGTATGTTCATCATTCCTCACAGCTGTCCTCATTAACACTATTTCTTACTTTGTTTCTGTAAAAATGCACCATATTCTGACCAAACATAAGACTTGAGTTTCCAGTGAGTGAAAGTAATGACATGAAGTGACCTGATCCAGCAGTGAAGACCCTGGTGTGAAGGAGGAGGCCCTGGAGTCACTGAAGCTGCCTTGTCTTATGGCTGCAACCAGTAAACAGCCAAGCCTTTTTTCCTAAACATTCTTTGAAAGAATCCCACCAGGCTGCAGCTCTGCAGGATGAAACCAAGCCTCCTCGAGATGGCCAGCGTGACAGGCTAAAGGAATTTTCTGGTCATTTTGAAAAAACATTCTATCAGTTTTTTCTCCTACATGGGAGAAGAAGTGAAGGAATATAAATACCTCGGTGTTCACCTGGACAGCAGACTGGACTGGAGGTCTAACACAAGCTTTACAGGAAGGGACAGGGCAGACTGGACTTCAGTGTTGGCAGCAAAATGTTACCTAACTTCTATAAGTTTGTTGTGGAGACACATCTGCAGTCACATGTTGGGGCAGCAGCATCAGAACCAGAGATCTTAAAAAGTTGAACAAGCTGATAAAGAAGGCGGGGCCTGATCTTGGGACTCTGGACCTGATTGGACAAAGGAGGATGCTTCATAAAATGAAGAACATGATGGACAACCCTGAGCATCCTCTTGCTTCCATCGTCTCTTCAAAATGACCCAAATATCCCTTTAAGTGAAACTTGGAGTGTCTGAAGTTAAAACGGTCTCATTTCTAACAAGTCGAGGCCTCAGTTTGCTGTTTTACTAGTTATCTAAACAAAGTTGGTCCAAAATGATTTTTGTGTTTTAAAATGACATATTTAGAATAGTTCATGGTAATGAGTGCTGTGAACACTAACCAGATTATCATCAACATATAAATTATGAGTCATTACACATGTAATGGTATCGGTGCTGAACAGGAACATTTAGACCAGGTTTGTGTTTGCCTTAGAAAATACTGCAGTTCAAGTATTTTGTCTTTTTTTTTTTTTAATAAAATGAACAAAATCAATGTTTTTTTCTCCACCAAATGAGTAAATAAGTAAATAAATTAAATAAAATCCAAATAATTTGAATTTATTGGCATTCAAATTCTTTATTCCCAGTACCTTATTCTTATGACCCATGATGCTTTGCAGGTGTGACAACTTCTGGTTGACAGTAAGATGTTTCCAACTAAACACATTTACCACAGTGAATTGGGATTAAAGCATGTGGGATTGTTACCTGTTACTCCTTAAAGCAGATCGTTTAATGATGCCTGAGGGCTGTGAGGATGATGTGAAGAAATCCTAATTAGCATATTTGTGGCAGACCGAGACAGAGCCCACAGCTCACATAGACATTGTGTTTGGATCTATGGAGGAAGTTATTACACTGACATTAACTTACCACCAGTTTGTTTCTGCTAACGTAGGTTTACACTGAGCTGCACCACGTTACGTCAGGCCAATCAGCAGGGAACTGAATTCTTCATCCAGAACCAATCGACTTCACATTAATGCTGCCTTGATGCAGTAAACTCTAGGAACACACTAAGGTCACTAGGCAGCTCTGGTCAGTCGAGTCTTTTCAGTGTGGATGTGAGACAGGTTTCTGTATTCATTTATTTTATTTCATCTTTATATTTACAGGTAAATCTCACTGAGACGCCAGGTCTAATTTTCAAGAGCGGCCTGTTCTAAATCTACGTGTCCAGTATCATCCATCAAACCAGTCAGCTAAAAGAAAGAAACGAAAACTAACAGACAGTAGCAATAAAACATCAGGAACACTGAAGGCTGCTGTGGGATTTCACAAATATCTAATGAACATTTTATAAATATTATAGTTTATTTAGCAGCTAAAGAATAAAGTATGTGGGTCAGGAGGACAGAACTGTAGATCCTTAATAAGAAGTGACAACGATCCAGGGTCTTTCTGTAGTCGCTTCAGCAGTTGATGCAATTTCCTTCACTTTGAAAGTTGTTGTTTTGAGTCTTTTTAAAATAAAAAGGACATGTCTGACACTACCAGCCTCTAAGGGCTGCTGTTTAATTTAGGGGTGGAAGAGAGTGCACGGCACCACGTGGACTATTTTTGCTAATGTGTTGACATATTCTGTAGAATGTACACACCATACAGGCTGACCTCTAGGGTAGCTCACCTCTCATGTTAAATCACTATAAAATGTATGCAGTGAAAATATGTTGGGTTTTGTTTTGCCAAAATTAGACCATAGTAAACACCTTTTTTGAACATTGAAAATTACAAATATAACAAAAAGAATTATCAGAAAGTTCAGGTTTATCAGGATGTTTAGTTCAAATATTCAAAAGTTTAAAAAGTAAAACTTTAAAACAAACCAAATGAAGAAAAACTACTAAAATTTAAAAGAATTAGGAAATATTTTTTAAATTACAAGCCAAAAACAAAAGACTAACATAATCAAAACAATAAAAGAAAAACATCTAAAAGTCACAATGTACAATTTTTTTAAAAATTGAATAAAAAAGAAAATGTTTAAAAATGAAAACCTGCAGAAATGTAAATGTTAAGTATACGCGTATCAAAAAGTAAACTAAAAAATTAAGTTATAACAAAACATTTGCAAGTCAAAAAGAATACGTTTCCATTTTTTACACAGCATTGATATACAGCTTGTTACTTTTCAGTTTTTTCACGTTAAGTATTTCACTTTTGTTCTTTTTAAATCTTGACACATTCTCTTTTTCCTTTCAAATGGCCCTAATATGGCATCATAGCCCTGACTAAAACATACAACTTCCTGGAAGGATGCTGTGTAATTTACCATTAAATAACAGATTGACATCACGGTAGATTTGCATTATTAAATGTATAATTTAACTGTATTTGGGGGTGGAGACATCTAGTTGCAGTTATTTACTATCTGAATATCTTTCCTCTGCTAAAGTTCACAAAAAGTGTTAAAACATTGAAGCTGATTATTGGTGTAATTTTCTCCAAACAGCAGGTAGAGTTCTAAATAATGACGCTCCAAACCTTCCATCATCATAACCCACATCAGAGAGAGGGCAAAACAACAGATCGCTGAACGAATGCTGCGGGAGCGCGCACGCTGTCAGCTGTCTCGCGCGCTGCGAGCGTCTGAAAACAGGATATTTAGTGCGAATCAAAGAATGAAAACGCTGAAAAAACACATTTTTATTACAATTAAACATTTGCTCTCTTTAACTTTTGATACCGTTTTCAAGAAGTTGTGATGCTTTTAACAGAACCTCGGGTTTAAGACTAGAGCCGGAACGGCAGAGGGCGCTGTGGCGCGCTGACTTCGGGTTGATCAGGAGCCCAAGAAGATATCGCGATTTTTAACGGGAACTGGATTCAAAACCACGGCGCTTAAACGTTCTACAGATTTATTCGAGGAACTTAAGTCAAGCCGTCCTCCACGTTGAAAACGACGGTCAAGTGAGGAAAAGGTATAGAATCTGAGTTTTCTTTTTAATTCCTAAACATTAGCGAAATGGCTTCCTAACCCTTTGATTAAAACCGCGAGACGTTAAAGTGAGGGGAAAGCTCGAGTAGCCATTAGCTCGACGTTTTGAGTCGTCTGACATCTTTAACCGTGTTTGTGAAGCATCTCCAGTCAAACAGCAGCGACTGGTGGTCAGAGGCTTTGCTGTGGGGCAGTCAGTGCTACTGGGCTCTTCTCGAAGGCATCTAGACTTGGAACTATTCAGAACAGTGAGCAGCTTTCTGTGGACTAATCTCTGCTGTGGTGTCCCCATAAGAAGTTCTGTAACTTACGAATTTACACGACAAAAGAAACTACACCCAAGCAAGACGGAAGGTTTGTCTCGTCTGATTTCTGCTGCTCAGTTCTGATCTGTTGACACTAGCTCCATTGGTTTTTGACTTGTTGTGGAAAAACCAAACTTACATGTGCAAGTCTGTTGTCCCAAACAGTTGAAGCAGTGGTGGCCTTAACTTGATCGATTTGGTTCCCACAATAATACATTTAATTTAAAATGGCTAAAAACACTTTAAAAAACGTTCAAACTGTCATCGTCAGGTTCTCCTTGCCTGAGTACTGATCTACAAACAACTTCTATCCACAAAACCTTTACATGGAACAACAGTCATATTTTAGACACAACCCAAATGTTATCCTGGTTCAGAAATGGCATTATTCTTGTTGGTCTATTGTTGTTTAACAACAATGGTTTACTCTACAGTTTTTTGTTGTTGTTGTAAGTCCTAAAGAATCCTCCATTGTTTCTGATGTTGTTCCATCTGTTCAGAAATGTTTCCTCCACACCTCCTCTTTCTGTAGCAGTACCTGATCTGGTGCATTCTTGTCTGGTTGTGGTTCTCCTCCAATCAGAGGGATCAATGCCAAAATCAGGTCTCTGTTCCAGAAGGATCTGGTTTCTGTTGCTGAGTGACATCATCATTTTAGAGCAACCAATTGGGAAAAGTTTCATCGTTGTCTCAGAAGTTTTTCCTAACAAAGTCAGATGTTTCTTTTAAGTTGACCCACAGATTGTATCCAGCAAAACACTTTCTTCAAAGATATATAAAATAAATTGATGTTTTCTGCTCCATGTGTGGTAATTATCCAGAGACTTGATCCCATTTGTGCACAACAGTTATGGAAACATGTAGCTGACTTTATTTCAAACTAGATTATTCCGTAATATTGTCTCTGTATTATAAACATGTTGTAATTGGCTGCACTGACCACAGTAACAACCCCCCCTAAAGCAATGTTTTATTTCTTGGCAAATTCCACATCCACAGAAGCTAATTCTTAAAAACAAAGTTTCCTATTATTCATGAAATTTACATTAAATAAACTTCATCTTGTTGCAATAAGAAGGCTCGGTAAGCTATTAATATCTGTACCCTCTTCAACATATTTCTCAAATAACCATGATTATCTTGCATTACCACTGTACTATAGTTCTTTATACTCTCTGGTCTTCTGTCAGATGGCAGCAGAGGAGGAGATGGCGCGGCTGAAGAGCCAGCTGAGGGAGCAGGAGGAGCAGCTCCAGAAGTCTGCTCAGGCTGGTCTGGATCTCCTCAACCAGCAGTTGGAGCTACAGAACAGGCTGGACGACCAGAGGGTGGAGATGACCAACACTATCGAGGTGTGAGCTAAGCTTCACAGCATCTTCTTCAGCACAATCAGAACTTCTGACAGCTCTACCTGCTCAGCTCAGACTGTTTACAGGGTTCTTGCAAGTGCTTGAAATCCTTTAAAATGCTTAAAGTTTAAGTTGGTATTTTCAGGTTGATTTAAGTGCTTGAAACTATAACAGAAACTGTTTGTAGCAACATAACATTGACTTTTATGGGACAAAAAAGACCACCACCTTAAGGTGCTGGAAAATCTTGAAAAACTCAATGGAAAAGCACTTCATTTTCCTTTAGGCTACTGTACAAGAACTAGTGTTAAAATGGGTATTTGGTCATTTTAAAGTGGCGTTCTTTCATTTGTATAGGGCCACACCCCCTGATCAAAACAGTCAGATGATAATACATTTCAGGAATTTAATCCTCTGAATGCCACTTTGAATAAAAAGTTCTAATATTTATTATAAAAAGACACAATTTTCCATAAAATCTATGTTGTCTGGCAGAGGAAGAATTATTTGAACCTGTATTGGATGTGTCAACGATTGGACAACCTAAAATAGTTTCATTCAAAATGACTGTTTTGATGTTGTATTATGTGTTTTGTTTGTACAACAAATATATTAACCTCTTGTAGACTACAGTATTGCCACACAATTACATCACACCAACTTCAGATCCTAAAGCAGAGAAGTGTCAGGATCAGTAACCTGCCCTATCCAGTCCTAGAAATGTCTGCTGCCCTCTGGTGGAGGATCTACAGGTGGACAGGATCTACAATTTAATTTCTTTATTACTGTCATATATTTACATAACAAAATGAAACAGGTTAGTTGTTATATTATTTTTAGTCAAATAGTTCAGTTTCAAAATTTAGTTTTTTTAAAGTACCATATTGTTCCTAATATAAAGTAAGATTTAAGTATTTTTTATTCTTGTAAACACTTCTGAAAACACAAGTTAATCTTATTTACGAGGTCTAGATTTCCTGTGTCAGTGAGTGTGTTGATTCATAATGCTGCTGTTAATCCAGAGTGCACTCGCTTACAGCCTGGATTCAGCTGTGCTCATACAGCAAGGATTACAGTAAAAATGGTACGTAGCAGCAGCTGCATGATGGGAGTAAATGTCCTGAACAGAGAGGGCAGTGACCCAGCTGAGCAGCCAGTTCTGATCTGGGCTGGAATCTAATCCTGGAAGCCTCTGGGCACAGAGGAGCATCTCTTTGGCTCCTTATTGAATCTGAACTCCTATAACTTTGCTCCAGATCAGAAACCACCTCAGTCTCAACAAACTCAGGTTTGCTTTTTACATTTTACATGTGATTAGTTGTTATTTTCCTCCCCAAGTCTCCAGTTATTATTTGTTTGAAATTGCATGGCAGACTGCTTGAAAGGGTTCCAACAAGAGTCGTAAAGATGTTTATTTTTGATCAAATTGTGTTGGTATGGTATGTTATGGAGTATTGCTCTGATTAGAGGACCACTTCCTGTTTCTATTGTTGATAAATAACTGATGAAACGCCACTTCAAAATGACCCAAATATATCTTTAGCTTGTTGTTATTGAAAGTTAGAGATTTCCTGACATTGTTTACAGCTTCTCAACCTGTGTGTGATGATGTGTGTCATCACTGTAGGCTCTTGAGCAAGACAAGTACACCCTGCAGAAGGAGCTGGACCTAAAGACTCAGATGCTGGAGTTTCTGCAGTCAGACTATGAGAGTTTTAAGAAGCAGCAGAAGCAGCAGCTTGATGAGCAGCAGGAACATCTGGAGAGGAGCCACAGCATGGCCACCAGCGAGCTTCACAACAAGGTAGACCAAACTGTTCCCCGACCTGGTCTGGGTTGGTTTGTGTCAGCTTTTTGATCAAAGTCTGTTTGTCAGATGTCGTTCAGTACAGATTTAAAGAGCAGCTGCTGATAAAAAGTTGTTTATTTTGTGTTGAAGTTGAAAATGTGTATGTTTGGAATGCCTTAATTTTTTATTAGTTTTGCGCTTCAGAAAAAAGTGTAGTAGAAAGACTGCATGGGAAAATATCAGCAGACATGTTAAATTAGCTATTGGTGATCTGATGAGGTGATGGATGATCTGTAATCCTGGTCCTCATGGGCTACCCTCCTGCATGTTTTAGATGTTTCTTACTTCAGCAGATTTGACTTAAAGGTTTGAATTCAGGGTGCCTTCAAGTTCATCAGAAGCCTCTCAGTCAGCCTGTAATTCAGATCAGATGTGTTTTAAACGTCTAAAACATGCAGGATAGTGGCCCTTTAGGACCAGGATTGCTCACCCTGTCTTATCAGGTGATCTGCTTCGATCGATGCTGGAATTGGACTCTGGGTTGGACTTGTTTGTACTAATTTTGTAACTGAACCACATCATTGACTAAGGTTAGATGGTGCTTCTATCCTGTCTCAGATGCTGAGGCTGCAGTCGTCTCTGGAGGAATCCCAGCTGATGGAGAAACAGCTGAAACACAAGCTGGAGGTCCAAACTGAGACGCTGAACAACAAGATGGAGGAGCTTCGAGCTGCAAACGAATACACACAGAATTTCGTGATCTCTGAGATGACGGAGACGTTGCGGATGAAGGTCGCCGACCTGGAGAATGGGAAGGTGATGAAGGACAGCCCAATGTGTGATCATGTCTGGACAGAGATGGACTTTTAACTTTTAGAGAACCAAGTTTCCTCACCAGCTGATTGCTGCGACCTGACTTGGTTTTCCAGGTGGAGCTGGAGCAGATGCTGCAGGAGTGTCGGTACAGAGAGCAGCAGCTGGAGCTGAACGCCTGCAGCCTGCAGCGCCAGCTGGCGCGAGTCACAGAGGAGAAGGAGGAGAGGGAGAAAGAAGCTGTGTCCTGCTTCAATGCTTTGGAGGTGAGTGACTTTACTGCAGTTTACCCATCAGCTCTGGGTTTTGAGACATGATAAGGTAGGTTTCCTTCATGTGCTCTCAATAAAAGTTAATACTTATTCTACTCGGTTTATTTATAAAGCGGATGAAATAAGTATTGAACAGTTTTCTAATGTTTCTGAAGGTTATAAACAGGGGTGCACATATAAGCAGTACACATGAGTGCCAAAAATAATGCATGTCTACCAGTTCCTTTTCCCACAACACTCTTTTGCATTCCAGTCTACCGTCTAGAGCCAGGGGTAGGGCTGTGTACTGGCAAGAATCTGGTGATGTGATATGTATCGCGATACAGGACAGACGAGACGATATGAAATAATGCGATACCCATACCCATTACTATGAGTAAGACCATATAAAACATAATTTAAGAGTAGAAAAACTGTCACGGCATTCTAAAAACTTCAACCTTTTTCATACATAACACATCCTGTTTTATTACTGGATCTACAGTAGTTGATCCACTGGAACAAAGAAGGTAAAAACAGCCACCAACTAGTGGTCGTACTTTTAATTTTACTACAAAAATTACTGTCATCATAAATGGTTCCATTCAATTTTTTAAAATAAAAATTGATAATTTGCTTTAAATTTCAATACAGTAAAATATTGAGATATATAGCACGATATCGATATAATATCGTGGCAGAAAATATCGCGATATATTGCTATACCGATATTTTCTTAGACCCCTAGCCGGGGGTGCAGATAATTTTTTCAATGAGCTACTCAATAGAGGCAATCATGTGAACCCCTGGTAGTGAAATTGGAATGACGGGGAAAAGGATTGAACACCTGATAAAGGGAAGTTGCGTGGAAAGCCATGACACCAGCTGGAACCTACCAGTAATTAGACAGCAGGGCTGCCTCTTAGTGCAAATCAATATCAGCTGCTCCAGTTCCACTAAAGGCCTGTTAAAAAAGTGTCTCCTTACCAAGGTGTGTCACACATTTCGTGATGGGTAAAACCAGTGAGCTCTAAGTTTACTGATCAACATTTAGACAAGCCTATGAAACACGGAAGAAAACCATAAATTCAGATGAGACCAAAATCGAACTCTTTGAATGCCATAATACACACTAGGCTTGGGGCGGTATCCAAACTTTGATACTGTCAAACAGGGTATCCACGGGTCCTTAAAAAGCCTTAAAAGGTCGTAAATTTGCATTTCCAAAATTAAGGCCTTAAATATAATTAAAAATGATAAATAATCCTTAAATTCGGTGTCCAAAGGTCTTAAATTTCTAGGGCCCCTATGATTTCTGGGTTATGAAGATCTGAAACTCAGCAGTACACCAGACTGCAAGGGTCTAGGTCACTTAAGGCTGTTATTATCTCATTAATTCAGTAAAAAGGAGCTTTTTAAAATTATTTTCAGGTGAATGCAATACACTTCCATAAGATATAATGCAGATCAATTATCTTGTTTATTTTTTTTGCACTTTCACTTCCAATAAAGGTTTAGTCAGAACTATTTGTAAGGTGGTCACATCCCCTTTCTCATTCCTTGAATGTAAGGTCTCAAATTTGATCAAAGCTGCCTTAAAACAGGTCTTAAAAAGTCTTAAATTTGGCTTCCTTGAGCCTGCAGATACCCTGGTCAAAGTTCCTCCACATTTTCCGTGGTACAGTATTACTGTGACCAGGGTTGGACTGGGACCCGGGTGTTTTTGGTCATGGCTTTCACCATGAGCACCTACAGCTTATGTTCGGTTCGGACAGCAACCGCTGTTGATTGAAGCGCTGTAAGTTCACGAACACATCATCGGCTATACAAGCTTGCGCCGCAATAAGGATGTGCTGATTAAAGCAAGCCACTCGGATAGCGGGCTGTGCGAGCGCCCCAGACCGGCCCAAAGTTACTATCGCTCACCTGCAGTCCCGCCTATTTTTAAACACCAGCTGTATATGGTATTACCATAATACCTCCCAAGCCAATACACACCATGTTTGGAGGTCAAAGGTTACAGCATATCACCCCAAAAACACCAGTGAAGTTTGGAGGGGGGAGCATCATAGTGTGGGGCTGTTTTTCAGTTTGTGATATATTACCCGTTTGTAAACCTCTACAGTTTAGCATAGGACTGTTTGTTTGATTTGTTTCAACTAAACAACGTCTGAATTATGTTCAGAGTTCTTATGGGAGCTGGAAATCCTTGAAATGCTTTCATTTTAATGTGATTTAAAAAAAAATACTTGTACTGTATTTTAAAGTCCTTGAAACTATCTGACATTAGTCATAAAAAGGTAACATTTCTGATACAAAGAGATGAAATATTTGTTTTTGAGTGTATATTTACACTGTAAACTAAGAAATGTCAGTGCTAATCAATGCAAAAGCTAGTCCCTTTTTTTTTTCCTGCCAGAGAAACATCACAACCCCGTGTCCCCCCCACACACACACACGCACTCTCATACCAGCTGTCTGTCTTGTGTATTGGCACAGAAATGTCGAGAACTGAACCGAGACCTCCAGATCCAGTTGGACCAGGTTCTTCAGCAGGCCCATGACCCAAACAGCAAAGGGAACTCCCTGTTTGCTGAGGTAAAACCCAGCAGCACACTCTCAGCTCAGAGCAAAGCTGATCTTGATGGTTTCATAATCAGACGTTGTTTCACTGCAGCTGGAGGATAAGAGAGCTGAGATGGAGAGACAGCTCATCAGCATGAAGGTTCATTACCAGTCTCTGCAGAAGACCCATGCCTTCAGCAAGCAGCAGATGCAGCGCATGAAGGTATCATCATCATCATCATCATCATTGCTGCAGCAGGCTCTGCTTTCACCTGAACCACTGCAGTAACACGTCTGTGTTGTGCAGGTCCAGATAGCCACCCTGATGCAGCTGCATGCTTCTAGAGCTGACCCGGCTCAGATGGAGAGACTGCAGGCCATGCTGTTGGAGAAAAACGGAGAGATCCAGAATCTGCTGATCAAGCTCCAAAGATTGGAGAAGTTAGAGGTGAGCTCATGAGCTTAATGGCAAACAGACACACACAAGGTATATATTTAGGTAGCGTGTGTATTTTTATGAATGCGTGTGTTTGTGTAGATTGAGTTGAAGTCCCACTCAGCTGGTCCTGCTCCAGCAGAGGAAGCTGGTGGTCAAGATGAGACGTACTACACTGACCTGCTCCGAATGAAGCTCAGCAACAGTGTGTGAGTAGACAAACTCACACACAGCATACAAACATCCAGTACACACACACACACACACACACACACACACACATACACACACAGCCAGTTAACATCTCCAGTAAGGTTCTGGTTCAGAGCTTCTTGATAAGACCAGTAGTAGATGTCTGTCTGATCACACGTGGACGATAAGGGCAGGTGAAGGACACGTTGTTTATTTACACACCTGAACAGGAACATGTTGATTAGCATGGAGTGGCTAACGGACCTGGAGGAAGCAGATGAACGCGCTGGACTCAGACGTGTGATTGGTTCATTTAGAACTGGATTAGATCATGTGCATAGAATGTGTATAGATTTTGTTGCTATTGTCCAGTCTGTTTGAACTTGTAAAGCACCTTGTGATTTAAATCTAGAAAGGTGCTATATAAATAAACTTCTTCATAACACCATGTTGTGTGTGTGTGACGTGTGTGTGTGTGTTCAGTAAGGAGGCAGAGCGTTTAGGAGACGAGCTGTCCTTGCAGAGGATGAAGGCTCTGTCTGAGAGTCAGCGAGCTCTGGCGTTGGAGAGGAAGCTGTTTTCGTCTGAGAGGCTGCTGAAGCAGGTAAACCTTCTCCTGTCGTTCTACACTGGGTTGGGTGTCCTCCTGGTCCAGGTTCTAAAGCAGGTCCAGAGTCTTGGAGGAACTGGTTTGTTGAGATTCTCCACAAAGCCTCGTCATCACTTTGTGTCACTTTAGACTTCCTACCATTTAAAATCATCATAAAACCAACACGACAGGTTAGAACGACTCAGGGACTTCTTCTCACCATCTAAACATGATACGTGGAACGTTTGTTTCTGAGCAACAGCCAGTGTTGGGCTGTCAGTTCTTCATAACAATACATCTGTGTTCTGTGCTGCTGATTTCCATGATAAGAGTTATATTTATTTGCTTTTTTGTGTTCTTGTTTCTTCAGGCTCAAAGTGACAAATTAAAGCTGCAGGTGCGTGTGGAGGAGCTTCAACACAAATATGAACCTGAAGGTAACAGAAGGTCCTCTTTAGTCCTCCAGTGTCTGTGCCGTCTTCTCTGTAACACTTTTCTGTCTCCAGAGGTGAAAAAGCCTGTCATCCAGAGGAAAAGGAGGGAAAAGCTCCCCATTGACGACCCGTCTCCTCCTGAAGACATCGCTCATGGAGAGCAGGTGGCCACTGTGGATTTGGAGGGGAAACCTGCTGTTGAGACAAAGAGCTCCTCAGAAGGTTTGACGACTGCAGATCACTTCCTGTTGAACCAGGCTGATGGAAGTTTGAATTATGTCTGTCCCATTCCAGGTTCAGAGTTGGACCTGTGTCCTGCAAAGTGTCCAAAGGTCATCAGTGCAGAAGGCTCTGCAGTGACTGACAGGTCAGTGAAGCTGGACTCAAATTAAACAATGTATTCTATGAAATACAGATAATAAAGGAATGAGAACATTTATAACCAGGTTACAACAAGAGTCTCCTCAAAGCACAAAAAGCAACAAGTCCAGTTAACATCAGGTTCAATCCAGGTGTAGTTAACACACTAAGGCTGCAGCTTTAATACTTTAGTCATTTATCTAATAATCCATCGCTTCCTCCAGTACTCTGAATGTACAACCACCTATTCCCAACTTCATCTGTAAAGAGCTGCTCTCCTCGCTATCTCATGTATGCGTAGACACACGTACCTCTAGAGCTCAATATAACTATTATTCAGCCTGTTTAACTATTTCAAACTCTTTCCAAAACATTTATCTTTTTATAAAAGCTACCTGTTGCTGCCCCAGGCATCCAAATAAAGGAGAAAAGTTTCAACTGGTGCAAGATTTTATTTTATTTTTTTCAGTTAAAGCGGCAATCTGGATTATTTTTCTCTGTATCAAAGTTTTCTAAATGTTTTAAATGATATTTCAGGTCTAAACTATGATCTATGGGTTGAGTTCCACAACATCTGTCATTCTGATGAAGACCCTCCTTCCTCCTAGAGACCCCTTTCCATTATTTCTTGCTGCCGACATTTTTCAGCCAATGAAATTCAAATGTCTGCATTCTCTCAACATGCACGCGCATCGACCAAACCTGTACCAGTAGGGGGCGCTGTCGTACAGGACGCTCCGTGTGTTTCTCTGTTTGCGTCTCAGCCTCACGACTCATTTCTACTAAAAACCTACCCATTCTCCAGCTAAAGATGGATTTTTATTTTTAAACCTTTCACCTCACAGAATGGCAAGGCTTGACAGGATTACGCGTTTATTTTGGTCAGAAAGTTCATCCAGGGCCGAGTCAAGTTCAGCTTCAGAGTCCAGCAGCAGCTCGGTGCTAACAGAGCTAATATCAGAAGCAGCAGGGACAGAGAGGGCTCATCAGACCCTCGTAGTGTTGTTGGAATAAGATTGTGAACTGTGAGTGATTAAACCCTACACATTAAGCTGTACAGTTCATGCCCGCAACGTATATGCGCCGTGTGCACGCGCGCACACGCGACCGGACGCGCGTGTCGAGATGTTTTGAGGAGGAGCCTTTGGACCTTAGATTCAAAAACTGTTCTCTTGATGAAATCCTCCAGAGTGCTGCTTTAACTTTCTTGTTGATTTGTGTTTCATGCATCATTTTATCATCTGCACCGTGAAAACTGAAACAAATGACAAAACAATCGTACAAGTAACATAATAGAAAACAGGTGTTAATACAATGAACAGATGCCTTGCTCCATTTGTCACGGGGTGCAAATAAACCCGGCTTGGCACATCTCCAATACTGATGAGTACAAAACACCAGTTTTAGTCAAACAAATTACACAAAGGACACATCATTCACATAAATCAGGATGTAGACTTACGCGAGAGTCGGAGTAACTGCCATAGTGCCAAGCCAGGTGGAAAGCCACCGTCACCTGTCACTCTGTCATTTCCACTTCCTTATATACAAAAGTTTGGAGGAGGTGACAAGTGACCTCAGACTGATCCACCGGCTGTCAGCCACTTACATTACCAGTCACCAGATCTAACAGCTCAGTCCAGCAACCAGACTTTGGGACATTTATAACTTTTAAAAGGATTTTTTTGGGTTTGTTTTTTCAGGGACACAAAGCTGAGTGAGAGAATTACCTGAAAGTCTGTGTCTGAGTACAACAGCTTGTCCTTTACTAATCCAAAACTTTCTGTTCTTGTGGAAATACTTTTTACCAATAATTTAGTCTGAAGGCAGGTGAGTCCTTTATGCTGGGTTCTAATGGATACTAGAAGTCCTAAAAAGGTTTAAGTTTAACATGATATTTTCAAGGTTTTCTAAAAGTATTTTGTATAAATAAAAAAGACTTCAAACCAGAGATGCAGAAAAAGGCAGCTGTTATTCTGAATCAATCAATATTCAGTATAATCAGCCAATCTGTCTCAAAGATTGATAGAATTTTTTTCCCTTTTTGTCAGTGAATGCACCATCGCCAAGCACCAATTTAGACATTTTTCCCAGTTAACGGATCCTACTGTCTTTCCCTGAAAGATCCAGAATTTAATTCTCATGCAAGTTGCAGACATTTACACATGGATAATCTAGTGTTCTAATGCATCAGTGTCAATTTTCTTAGCAAAAGTTGTTTTAAATAGTAGAAAATTAGATGCTAATTTGTCACCAATCTGCTGCAGTCTTTTCCAGACTATCCACTTACCGTGCCTCAGAAATCCCTTCTATGTCTTTAGTTTTTAACTGTTTTTTAAATCAACATCAGACTGATGGGAAACCTATAAAAAAGGGGAAGGCTGAGGCACTCAGGAGGGTAAGATTAAAAAGGCTTTATTAAAACATGGCTTAATGACTAAAATAAGGTCAACTAATTTCAGCCACAAGGGCCTTCATCAGGACAGCAAATGTTTGTGTGTGCTCACCAAATATAATTTAGTCCCAGCTGTGCCAACAGGAAGTGACATAATCAGTGTTAAAAAACATATATTTACAAACATTTCAGCATAAAATTAGATAATCATAGGTAAGCTAAAAAGATATAGATTATAAAAGATAGCAAAGATATAAAAAGAGTCTAAAAATCCATAAAAACATTACAGACAGCATGATATTTACATAAAGGAATCAAGTCTATTTCTCACTTCAAACCAAGATAGCATGTAGCTTTTAGTGTGTAAATCCAGAACTCAGGGGGAATGGTAAACCTAAACAGGGTTGAGTAATAAGAAGACTTTGTTTTTTCTCAGTCGTCCGTTGGCTGAAGAGAAGCAGCCGCAGAGAGAGGAGAGACGAAGGAAACCCATAGCTGTGGAGGTGATCCATGTGAAGTCACAGACCACCATGGAGAACGAGTGCGCTCAGCAGTAGAACGCTTCACAGTACATCACCAGCATGTGGATGGGTCTAATATATATTTGTCTATTGGTCTGTTTTGTAAACATTATTTATACTGAATAAAACACTGCAGGATTTCTTACGTGACGCTCGTTTTTCAATATTGATCAAAACCTTTATTTAAGCAGAGACACTCAGAAAACACACCAGATGGATTATAGACAACAGTAAACATGCTTTTTCTATGATTTCCAATTTGGACGAGGAACTGAGGGTCAAGGATTCTAAAAGATTATACCCTATGCTCTCTAGACTCGAGAGCTAACCAGTAGACCTGATTGGACCTCTACAACAACCAATAAATCTGAAATCCATCAAGACTTTAAATTTCTTTGAGGTTTTTAATGGTTCTTTTACTGGGTTATATACGGTAGTATAAATCCTACCTTACTGATTCTCGGGTTAGTTTTAGTACTTTATTCAAAATCTCTTGTTGACACTTTGAACTCAAAGAACCTCTCATGCTGGACCATGACACAGCCTGTCCTTGAATAGAGTTTAATTTCTTCAGTCGATAGACATTGTTCTTATATTGCCCTCTTAATTTCTTGGATTATGTTCACTCACCCATCAGTCCTGTCTCAGGTTAGTTTAGTTTTCTTTGTGTTTACAGGGGGCAGGAGGAGACTAACCAATCCAACCAATGTCGGCAATCAAAACTATCCAATCAGATGCAGAGGGGGCGGGGCTTCATTCACTACATTTTCAAAAATTAAAACAATCTGCGACTTTAAATATATTGAAGCAGATTTATAAAACAGCCAAAGTCGCTGATAATAAACAGACTTGGTAACTGTGACCAATTTAACCGAACTATCCCTTTAGTGCAGACACCTTTACGCTCCAAAGCAGCAGGGGGCGCTAGTGAGTCTGTCAAACATGATGTCTCTACGTGGACCAATCAGAAATGAGCTGAGGGTTCACGGAGACCGGTGGGAACATCTCTTCTCGGTGGGAAACGCACAGGTGAGCTCATGTTTACCTTTCAGAAGAAGCTCTGTTCAGGACAGGTAGCGTTTAGCAGCAGGAGTTAGCAGTATGTAATGTTAGCAGCTGAACTTATCGGTTTAGTAACCTGAGCTAACTAACGACAGTAGAACTAGGTCCAAGTCCAGCAGAGAGTCTGCTGCTTGTTGTGTTAATAGATGGTCTGAGTTCAACACCTGGACTGTCCCGGATCAGGATCCTGGTCCGAACAAGGTAACGTCAGTCTCATGAAGCTGGTTCACATCCTACCAGCGGTTAGCATGCTAACAGCTCAGGATCTGAACCTAACTGGTTCTGGATCCAGAAACTGGGCTGAACTGGTCTAACATAATCTTACTAACTGGTTCTAAAGCAGTCCCACTAACTGGACTGGTCTAAAAGAATCCCACTGGACTGAACTGGTTTATCATTGTTCCTCATTCTGATCAGAGTTTAGTATACTCTGACAGGTTAAAGGTCAAACCTTCATGTCTCAGAAGCTGCTGATCATGGATCATGGTGGTCAGGTCTACGCAGTCTTTAAGGTTCTGATCAGTAGATATAATAATCCATGTGTTTGTGTCATCAGTTTGAGAATCCTGTCTCTTTTTACTGGTTTGAACAAACCTTCCCTCTCATGCAGCAGCCAGACTCTTATCTCACATCAGTGAGTACAGCCCTCACATTTCTTGTAAAAGTTGTATATCTTTTCATAGGATGACACTGATAATATGACACTTTATTACAAAGCAGCCTACAGCTTGTATAATTGAGAAAGTTTACTGTTGCCACAAAATAACAACACAGCCATTAATGTCTGAACTACTTAACAAAATGCATACACCATTAATTAAACGTGAGAAATGATTGAAACTTTGGTTGTTTTGAGCAGGACTGAAGTTGTTTAACAGATCGGTGCAGAAGAAAGTAGAAAATATATTGTTTGTACTTTTTTACTACAGCTTTTTGGTAGTGAACTTATTTATCCTTAACTTCTCCAGAGTTAACATCTGTTAACATAGCCAACATGGAGAGGAAACATTTACCTAAATGGACACAGATATCCAGAATGATGCAGGAGGGTTAAACGACTCTTAAAAAGTCATCCTGCTGCATTAGAACTCTATATTACCCTATCCCTACCTTATCCCTATAATAAAGGTTACATTTACAATAAAACAATACTATTTTGTGAAAGAAGGTAATGCTCTGACTGGATGACACCTCCTGGGTCGTCGATCTACCTCAGAGTCAGGCTGAAGTTCTTGATCCCAGTATAACATGACCCATCAGTGACTGTTAGGTTGTTCATTTACCTCGTGTGCCATGAGAATCCTACTCCTTAAAACTATTCATCATTTGGCTTATTTGATGTCATAGCTACTAAAACAAGAACTACAAAAAAATAGTTATTGATTGTCAGTCAGGTAGACGGCTCATTTTTTCCCCGCCAACAAATTTTGTGAACAGTGTAGAGGGAAGCACGTGTGTTACTCTGCCTAGGTCATGACCCCATAAGGCCATCAGCATCACATTATCTTCTAGAATATAGCTGCTTCCTGATGGTCAGAGAGATTCATGCCAGTTTGGGGCTTTGGACTGTGGGGAGTGTCTGAGAGCCTGAGCACTCAGAGTGCAGCAGCATCGTCGTGACGACCCAGCTATGTTCTAACGGGTCGTAGAGCGTAGTGAGGTCCTCATTCAGAGTGAAGCATGAACACTGCTGCACTTCTGTAGCTGTTAGAAACCTGTGTGCTCTACCTTCCCGCACATCACTTTCTATTTCACTGTTTCTCTTCAGGCAACATGAGGCTGATGTCTGCTGGTCAACGTTGCTTATTTATAAGTGTTCTGTTCTACCTGCATGGCTGTCACATGACCAGGACTCATGGCCAGAAGGTGAGCTCAAATAGAGCGTGTGTGTGTGTGTGTGTGTGTGTGTGTGATTGGATCAGTGAAGTACCAATAAATGTATGGGATTAAATCGAGATGCATCAGTTTATTACATATATTTATCTATCTACTCTAAACTGGGTCTATCTGCTAGCATTGATACGTTATTAGTTTTTCTGCAGCATCAGCTCCCTCACGCATCTAAGACTGATTTCTCCTGCAGACAGACAAAATTAGTTTTACGTAAAATAAGGAATCGTTTCTGTTTCTTAATTATCTTAGAATCATTTCATTAAACTGGCATTTAAAGTGTCAAAACCTGTTAATTTATTACTTTGATAAAAGATTTAACCCTTAAAGTAAATCTGAACTACTTTTATAACCGTTTTTTCTAAGTGAACATTGTTGCCCTGAGTGACTCCTGAGGGTAGTAAATGTTAAAACTGATGAAAACTAAAAATGCATTAGAGGTAATATTTTGTATTTCTTGCTATGATTGTCAACAGATTTGAAAAACCCATTAAAAATTATTTTTACTGAAAGTAACTGGGTTTTTGTGTTTTTACATGAATAACCACGAGGATACTAAGTTATCATTCTGTCATTTAAAGGGTTAAAATCCTCAATTATTAAGTTTTAATTATTTAACAGATCTATGCAGAAAAACAGAAAAGTATATTAATTTGTAAAGTTTTTAGAGCAGCGTTTCATAAATGGACATTTTTGTCTAAAGCGGATAGTGAATCTTCTGTGTTTTATTGATTTATTTTAAAAAAATACTTGATTTTCAAAAATCATCAAGAGGGCTTTTTTGTACAGAAACTGTAGCTCTCCATCTAGACTTCATTTTGGGTTCTGTCCCATGAAACGAGAGCCTACAGGTTACCTCCCACCTGTGTTCTGTGCAGTCTGATGGCGCCCTGGTTCTGGTGAACACGGAGGATGGAGATAAGGTGGAAGGTCGTGAAGAGGAGGAGTTAACCGTCAAGGATGAAGATGAAGATTATGAGGTGGTCCAGCCTAGTGAGCAGTGGCAGACACTCAGACCAGGTAAAATACAATCATCTGTCCACTTAGCATCATTCCTGTTGCAGGTATGACCAGCCTGTCATGTCTGCTTTAGAGCAACGCCTCCATGGTGCTCAAACACGGAGGCGCCATTCTGCATGTTTTAGAGGTTTCTCTGCTTCAACATGCCTGATTTTAGTCAGTGGGCGATTAAAGGCCTTCTGCAGAGCTTGGTGACATGCAGAACAGGTGATTCTACCATTGAATCATGTGTTATGGAGCAGAGAAACAACTAAAACATGCTGGATAGTAGCCCTCGAGGACCAGGAATGGACACTACTGCTCTAAGCCAAGGGTGGAGTAACCTCTGGCCTTTAGACCATACAGGACCTCCAGAACCCTTTCATCTGGCCCGTCACTCAATTTTAAACAAATAAATAAAAACTAAAAGAGAAAAATATCAACAACCAGTGACATTTATGTGATCAATTTGACTGTAATTCTTATTTCTGAGCCAAGATTGGAGTCAGTGAACACAACATGAGAGGTGAAGCGTTGACGTGAGATCCAACAAGGAATTTTAAAAAAAGAAAAAATATTCCTGAATGCCACATTTTCCAGGAGAAATTAAACAGCAACTACAGTATTTATTCCTCAAAGTGAAAAACAAACCCAAGTTTAGTTATTGTGGAGGTGCTGGATGTGGTGGTGGAGTCCGATCTGAGCCATGTTACAGGAGATCAGACTAAACTGGAGGAGCTGGAAGGACAAACGTGGACTGATGAAGTCCACCAGTTTTAGTGTGTTTTAACGTCACTACGCTACTGTACGTCCAGCATAAACTAACGGTCTTATTGGAATAGTACAGGTTTACAAACAGGTAATATAGTGTTCTAAAGCATCTGCATGACTTTTAGTTTTAAAGGCACACTATTCAGTTTTGGCTTGTTTTTAGCACCCCCTAGTGTCCGTTTTAAATCACTGTAGTAAAAACGTTAGCATTGTCTTTGCTCAGAAACCTAAATCTAACTGTTGAAATGTCTCCTCAGCCTTCACTGCTTTCTACTGGAGCGGTTCATCACTCAGTCAAAGAAATCAGCTGTGTTCAAGCAGGGAGAGAGAGAGAAAAAAAATCAGGAATCATGAGCTGAAAACACTCCAGTGCTAGCATAACAGCTAGCCGCATTGGGTTAGCCTAACCCTCGTGAGATACGTGACTTTGTGAGACTTCAGGGCACCGGACCGGAGACTCCTAAGTTACAAACGTGGTATTCTGGACACAAGCAGCAGATGGGGCTGAGTGACTTTTCATTAACCCTGTAGGGTCAGATTAGCACATACTGGCTCAAGGAAAAGATTTAAAAATATGAAAAAGTGACATAGTGTGCCTTTAAATACTTAAAATTAGCTGCTTATTTGTCACCAATCTGTAGCAGCGTCTGTCCCAGTTGGACGAACCGTGAGTCATGCTTCTGTCTGTCAGAGAACGTCTTCTGTTTCTAGTGACTCCGCCCACTATGAGTGATGTCACCAGTGAGTACAGTCCTTATTGTAGATCAGGGGTGTCCAAACTTTAAGATGAGAGCCAAAATTGACAAGTTGAAAAAATGTATACTTTTCTTTTTAAAAATTCTTTCTTCAGAGGTTTTTCATTTGTTCTGCTCAAAAATACATTATAAATAAATAAACCTTTAATGAACAGAACAAAGTCCTAGTGGGTTAGTAGAAAAGGATTGTAAGTCTTAGTAGATACGAGACAAATAAAGTTCTTTATTTAACAAAAGAAAAGCATCAAATGGGTCTGATTGGTCGACTGATTTCTACTTTCCTCAAAGTAAATTTTCATCCGCCTGCAACAAGAACAGGACCTGGTTTCTCTTCAGTGATGCTGCTGGGTTTAATCCAGTTTCATGAACGAGGTTCACAAGTTTAGTCAAACTTAATGACAGTTTGTCTTTCCGTTTTAAAGGAAATTAAAAGTAAAAAAAACCTGCCTTTTTTAATATTAATAAACTCAAATGTACTACCTAAATTAGTACAAATCATACAACATGAAAACGTTAGTGTTCCTCTGCATCAACTACTAACTTCTACTTTAATATATTCCCCTCCAGTCCAGTGTGTTCTCCACTGGTGGAGAAGTGAACCTACTGGTGGTTTCTAATGAGCTTGATTCCAGCAGACACCGTAAACTGGATGAGTGGTTTCAGGCTTGTTAGTCCTTCAGAACCTCCCGGATGTTGGAACTAGGAGGGATGGACTCAGACATGACCAAGACTCGTGTGCTGATGTGTGAATCCAGGACAGGCGGTACCGGCAGGATCCCACGTGAGGCTGAATCTGCAGACGGGTGAGAGGGAGGTGAGACTGGGTGAGGAGCAGCTGAAGTACTGGACCCAGGAGCACAGGTATGGGTCCAGAAAAACACAAAGGACTGAAGGAAAATGATGTGACTGAGGAGCTGTTGGTGATGGGAGCAGTTTGTGTTTGCAGGCAGGATGAAAACAGCAAAGCCTCCTTAAACCCAGAGGAGCTGAAAAAAGCCATGAAGAAGATAAAAGAGGACATGAAGCAGGCCAGCAAAGAGTCGGAGCAGGTAAGAACATGCTGCATACATGTGGTCACTGACGTCAGACTACATATCCAACTAGAAGGATTTTGTCTCCCCAGGACTCTGCAGCATCCAGGTTCCGACCCCTGGAGGAGTTAAAGAGGGACATGGCTCAGATGGACCTGCTGGTGGAGACAGACCTTCAGGTACTCCAGCTTTTGATCCGAGTGTTGTGTGAATGCTCTGTTTAATGTCAGGATCAATGGATGAGTCCGACCACAGCTTTGCATCTGGCCCTTGAGATCCTGCAGATCAGCAGCGGGTGGGAAAGTCCAACTTAACCCCAAACTTTTGTGGAAGAGATCAGGGGTCTGGTACAGGCAGTAGACTTGTGTGTGGACCAGGGATTTGTCTCAGGAGAGGGAAGACGTGCAGACCCAGTATGTTACACAGTGCCATGGGTCAACTGACTCAGTACCAGAGGGGAACTGAAGTTACCCTACACTACTCTACCGTACTCTACAGTAGTAGTGCTAGTTTTCTTTGCACTTGACTTTAAACATGTTGATAGAAGATTTGTTTGTTGCAGATAATGAGGCGACTACTGGATCAGTTCAACAGCAGCAGCACAACAACTGAACAGAGACTGAGCATCCTGCAGGAGCTGGAGTACCTGGTGCACCAGGTAACACGGCACACGGAGGTCCAGCTGGTGCTGCTCACAGCAGGTTTCCATTTAACTGTGTGTGCTGTCCTGTGATAGGTGGATAATGCTCAAACGCTGTGTTCGATGGGTGGACTAAGGCTCGTACTGGAAGCTCTAAACAGTTCTGACGTCAGACTTCAGGAGAGCTCTGCTTTGGTTCTGGGATCTGCTGTTTCCAGGTACTGACAGCTCTGTGATGTGGGCTGAGCTGAACTACATTACTTTGTATGTTTGATTCTAAACAGTTCATTTTGAGTGAATTTTTTTGCGATTGTCCCTCCAGTCTCACCTGTCCAGGTTTCCAGGATGTTTCAGTCTCACAGGATTGAACAAAACTAAACCTCCTGTCTCTAATTAAGCAGCACAATGTCCTCATCCCTCTCAACAGTCATTCTTAAACTGTGGGTGCTACAAGAGCTCCCTCTAGTGGTACGCAGTGGACATTTTGGTAACGATTGTTAAATAGACTGATTACTCGTTTAAGATGACGAGCTAATAAGTTGAGATGACTTTTTCCAGTATTAGACAACCCAGTCTCCAAATAAAAACGGTTAAACTGACTGGAGCAGACCAGTGAACAGCTGATGTGCTTTTACATGCGAACATGTTTAACTGGTGACCTTCATCTGGTAGCATCAGCAGCTGCCCTCATCACCTCCTGTTCTCTATTATAATATTAATGGATTAGATGTATTCTAGATTAATAAAAAAGATTGATAAAACGGTATTAATATAATATACTTGTCTCAGTTGAACTCACACTTTTTATAGAATTTACTTCTATGTTGAGCCTGTTTGATTCACTGCTCTGTTCCTCCTACAGTAACCCAGCGGTCCAGGTGAAGGCTGTAGAGAGTGGAGCTCTGCAGACTCTTCTAACAGCTCTGGCTACAGTTCAACCACTCGGCGTTAAAAAGAAGGTAGCCTTCACACAATCGCACAACAAGCCCTCTGTCCAGAACGGACACTGAAGGCTCAGCGTTTCTCCTCCAGGTCCTGTTTGCCGTGGCCGCCCTCCTACGTCACTTCCCGTATGCACAGCAGCACTTCCTGTCACATGGGGGCCTGCAGGTTCTGTCAGAGCTGTTCAGGGAAGATGGAGGAGGAAGACTGCGTTCACGCATCGTTACCATGTTACATGACATGATCAGTGAAAAGGTACAACACTCACCCGGACGAGAGTTCTTCAGGACATCTCACCCGTTTCTGGCATTTAAAGGGATATCTGGGTCATTTTAGAGATGAAACGATTTATTGAATTATTCAGATAATTCAGTTTAATCCTGGAGGCAAAATGACCAGCTGCTCCATGATCACGTGTTTGACAGGGACAGGTATTAGATCATTTTCAGAACAACAGCACCACCTCAGCCTTATACAAAACAACTGATGAATTTGTGATTAAAATGTGATTTCTTGCAGTCAGAAATCTTTACAGAAAGAGAAAAGTCGAGGTGGAGTGACATCAGACGGCTCAGTTCTACATTTCCAGACTTGTATCCATAAAAAAAGGTTTTATAAATGAGTTCTTCTTGAGATGAAGTCCATTTTTCCAATGTTTACGCATCTTATTTTTAAAAACCAGGAGTTCTGTTCCCAGCATAAAGGACTCACCTGCTTTTAGACTGATTCAGTGTTAAAGAAATGTTCCCACAAGAACGACAGAACGTTTTGAATTATTAAAGGACAAGCTGTTGTGTTCAGACAAACCAAACGGTGTTCTCAGCTCATTTTCTTACTCACCACCTGTCCAGACTTTATCCTTGACCCACTGTCTTCTGCTTATCCGGGTCACGGGGGCCTCCTGCCAGCAGGACATGCCTGGAACTCCTCCATAGGGAGGCGTCCCAGATGTCCGAGCTCATCACCCTATCTCTGAGGTGAGCTGAGCCCGGCCATCCTGTGGAGGAAACTCATTTCGGCCTCTTGTATCCCCAATCTCGTTCTTTCAGTCATTACCCAAAGCTCATGACCATAGGTGAGGATCGAGAGCCTTGATTTCTGGCTCGGCTCCCTCTGCACCACAGCAAACCAGTTCAGTCTCCATCACTGCAGACGCTGCCCCAATCCACCTGTTGATCTCCCGCTTTTGGGATTGAGGAGCTCCACAAAGCATTCTTTTCTCTACCCGACTCTAGCCACAGTTGATGTCAGCAGTTCTCCTCTGCACTGAGTGAGTTGCCCCCCCCCCCCCCCCCCCCCCCCCCCCCCCCCCCCCCCCCCCCCCCCCCCCCACCCACCCAAAGTGCTGGACAGTCCTCCATAACCTCTTTGGAACTGATCGATATCCATGGCCTCGCTGAACTCCTCCTGAGTGTTTAAAAGGATTTCTGAGTGAACTCTACTACTGTTGCCTGTTCAAGAATCTGAATCTGGTTTTTGTTGTTCTCCTTTGTTCCATCAGGAGCTCATGACCCAGACGGGCTTGGACCCAGTCCAGGACCCATCCCACGAGCAGCGGCTGCGTCAGTACTCAGAAGTGTCTCTGCAGGGTCAGGTGTTGGAGAAAGGTTGGTGCCGTCTGGTTCCACAGCTGCTGCTGTCTGGAGAGCACGACCACAGGGAGAAGGTCAGCTGTTTACTGTAGTGGACTGTGGTGAATGCTTCATGGGCTCCTGGTTAAACATGTCCCGGTGTTTTCTGTTTTCAGGCTCTGCAGGCCTTATTGGCGATGGCTCCTCTGTGTTTGGATCAGTACCGCTCAGACAGCTCCCTGCTGGGGTTGCTGCACTCCCTCAGACTCCAGTACACTGAAGTGATCCAGTCCAATAATATTGTGGGAGAGGACAACAGCTACTTCACAGAAATTGTAGAGCTGATAGACTCACTGCAGGTCAAAGTGAAACCAGTTGAAGTCTTGTGACCAGACTCAGAGAGAGGAGCAGGTATCACGATCCCTGAAACGTAAAACTGTCCCAGACAGGAGCAGTGCCTTCAAATCAAGAGAAGTTTTATTTATATAGCACCTCTCAAGACAATGATCAGAAGGTGCTTTAAAAAACAAAGCACCTGAGATGAACCTGGACCTGCTGGCTTGGATGAGATGAGCTCACTCTAGCGTGTTTGTGAAGAGCTTCTAGCAGCTGCAGGAGCTTCATCATTACCTCTTGATGACCTGTCTTCCTGCTGATAGAATAAATGGATGTTTTACTCAAGGTGTTGCAGCAGATCTCAGAAACGGGTGGTGGAGGGACCTGGAACACGTTTAGGACTCATTACTTTTTGGTTCTGCTGAACATTCTGGGTCTGCTTGGTGACACATGGAGCTGGGGAACATATAAACATCTGGTGTTCCATCTACCAGTACAACTATACCTGTTTTTTAATGAAATTTTTCTTATCTCCATGTTTTAAATATGTAACATGGCTAATGGAAAAATATTTATGTATTTGTACTGATGATACTTGCTCTCCTTTGATGACGAGACGATCAACCTGGGGTTTTATTAATGTCACCTGCTGCACATATTTCTTGGTTTACATTTTGATAGTTGTTTTTAATATTGTACAAACAAAAATAAAATAAAAGGTAAGATTCAGCCTCCCTAGTAGCAGAAACCAGATCCAGACAAGAACTGATGTTTAGTTTAAATCTGATTCTGTTACATCTGTAGAGACTCTGGTAGGTAAATCCCGCTCCTGTCCCGACGGTGGCGCTAAAGCACCGAAGCGTTACTCAGTAAAGAGAAGAAGATGGAGAATCACAACAACAAACGGAAGCAGAAGATGGTTACCTAATTTACTGAACAGAATCACAGCAGCCTTTTATTTACTGGTCCTGAATGTTTTTCTGGAACGAACGGCGACAAATGTACTTCCGGTTGATTTGTCAAAACAAACGGTAAGAGCCTCGTGCCCATTGTAAGATATGTGCGACGTAAACCTACATTCTACAACCAAAGTCCGGGTTTATTACCGGCGTTATGTTCACAGTGTTAGCGTGGTGTCTAGCGTTAACAGGGGAGGTGGTTTTTAGTCAGCTGCAGTCTCAACCCGTTAAATATACGACGAGTTTCAGTCTGGCTTCAAACCATGAACAGTACTGATCCGGTTACGAGTCACCAGCTGTTCACACTGTGATGCTGTCCTGTTCCCCTCATCCTCACTCCCTTGTTTTGACACAGTGGACCATGGGATCCAGCTGTTAGAGCAGTACAGCATCACAGTCCTCTCATGGTTCAAGTCCTATTAACCAGCCGGTGGATTCTCATCAGCTACAGCCCCTGCTCATTTCTGGCGTCCCCCAGGGCCCACTATGGACCCACTATCGTTTTCTGTTCTATTTATTGCCTCTGGGATCAATTTTTAGAAAGCCCAACTAATGATGTCCAGATCAAACAGCAAGTTTTCAGGTTTTACTCTGTTGCCTAATGATGTCAAATCATGGAGGAACTTTATATCAGTGACATTAAGACAGATGGTCTATTTTGGTCATAAACACACTAACTGTTCCATTGATCTACTTGGTCCTTTTGCCCCACTTCTCTAGCCTAGTAAACTAGACCTCAGTTCTGCTCTGCAGACTCTAACCCTAACCCTATATATTCACATATATAGTCTGGTTTACCAGTCTGCCACTGCTGATCAGTTCAAAACCTGGGTGTGACCTTGCACAGTGCTTTTAAATTTGATAAACAAGTAACCTCTGTTGTGAAGTTTACATTTTACCAAGGCCAAAGGTTATCTCCCTCAAAGATCTGGAGAGTGTGATCACACATTATATCCTCATGCCTGGATTCCTGCAATTTATCCATCATCTGCAGCTGGGGCAAAACGCTGCAGCCTGCCTTCTCACTGGTAAACACAAATACATGATGACACCCATCTTGGCCTCACTTCACTGGCTTCCAGTTAGTTTTAGAAAAATCCTGCAGTTTGTTTTTAAATCTTTTAATAAGCTGGCACCACACTATCTTGTCCATTTTTATTCCCCAGTCAGGACACTCAGGTCAGCAAACCAGCTCCTACTGGAGGTCCCCTAAGCTAGACTGAAGACTAGAGGTGACCCTTTGGGGCGGCGGCCCCCGGGCTCTGGAACCACCTACCAGGTCACATTAGATCTGCTGGGCAGCTTAAATCTATTTTAAAGACCCACTTTTACTCATTGGCTTTTAATTTTTGCTTTTTTAATTTTTCTGACTGTATTTATTTCTGTTTAGTATAGATATATATTTTATCATGGTTTTATAAACTGTTACCTGTAAAGTACTTTGGTCAAATGTGCTCTATAAATAAAGGTTGAGTTAAGTTTATAGTGTCAACAGTGGTGATAGCATGTTGTTTACAGTGTTAACATGTTTACAGTGGTGATAGCATGTTGTTTACAGTGTTAACATGTTTACAGTGGTGATAGCATGTTGTTTACAGTGTTAACATGTTTACAGTGGTGATAGCATGTTGTTTACAGTGTTAACATGTTTACAGTGGTGATAGCATGTTGTTTACAGTGTTAACATGTTTACAGTGGTGATAGCATGTTGTTTACAGTGTTAACATGTTTACAGTGGTGATAGCATGTTGTTTACAGTGTTAACATGTTTACAGTGTTAACATGTGTACAGTGGTGATAACATGTTGTTTACAGTGTTAACATGTTTACAGTGTTAACATGTGTACAGTGGTGATAGCATGTTGTTTACAGTGTTAACATGTTTACAGTGTTAACATGTTTACAGTGGTGATAACATGTTGTTTACAGTGTTAACATGTTTACAGTGTTAACATGTGTACAGTGGTGATAGCATGTTGTTTACAGTGTTAACATGTTTACAGTGGTGATAGCATGTTGTTTACAGTGTTAACATGTTTACAGTGGTGATAGCATGTTGTTTACAGTGTTAACATGTTTACAGTGTTAACATGTGTACAGTGGTGATAGCATGTTGTTTACAGTGTTAACATGTTTACAGTGGTGATAACATGTTGTTTACAGTGTTAACATGTTTACAGTGGTGATAGCATGTTGTTTACAGTGTTAACATGTTTACAGTGTTAACATGTGTACAGTGGTGATAGCATGTTGTTTACAGTGTTAACATGTTTACAGTGTTAACATGTGTACAGTGGTGATAGCATGTTGTTTACAGTGTTAACATGTTTACAGTGGTGATAGCATGTTGTTTACAGTGTTAACATGTTTACAGTGTTAACATGTTTACGGTGGTGATAGCATGTTGTTTACAGTGTTAACATGTTTACAGTGGTGATAGCATGTTGTTTACAGTGTTAACATGTGTACAGTGGTGATAGCATGTTGTTTACAGTGTTAACATGTTTACAGTGGTGATAGCATGTTGTTTACAGTGTTAACATGTGTACAGTGGTGATAGCATGTTGTTTACAGTGTTAACATGTTTACAGTGTTAACATGTTTACAGTGGTGATAACATGTTGTTTACAGTGTTAACATGTTTACAGTGGTGATAACATGTTGTTTACAGTGTTAACATGTTTACAGTGTTAACATGTTTACGGTAGTGATAGCATGTTGTTTACAGTGTTAACATGTTTACAGTGTTAACATGTTTACAGTGGTGATAACATGTTGTTTACAGTGTTAACATGTGTACAGTGGTGATAGCATGTTGTTTACAGTGTTAACATGTTTACAGTGGTGATAGCATGTTGTTTACAGTGTTAACATGTTTACAGTGTTAACATGTTTACAGTGGTGATAGCATGTTGTTTACAGTGTTAACATGTTTACAGTGGTGATAACATGTTGTTTACAGTGTTAACATGTTTACAGTGGTGATAACATGTTGTTTACAGTGTTAACATGTTTACAGTGTTAACATGTTTACGGTAGTGATAGCATGTTATTTACAGTGTTAACATGTTTACAGTGTTAACATGTTTACATGCTGTGAACATGTTTTCAGTGTAGGTGGACCACTGCTGATAAGAGTGTCTGTTTAATGTGGACCTGTGCTGAAAGGAGTTCCTAGTTAAGATGGACCTCTGCTTATCTGAGTTGCCAGTTAAGGTGGACTTTTGCGTACCTGTTTACCAATCAAAGTGGACCTGTGCTGACCTGTTTGTTTTTTTAAGGTGGACCTGTGCTGACTTGTGTGTTTATTTAAGGTGGGCCTGTGCTGACCTGTGTGTTTATTTAAGGTGGACCTGTGCTGACCTGTGTGTTTATTTAAGGTGGACCTGTGCTGATCTGAATGCTTAGTTAATGTGGACCTGTGCTGATCTGTTTACCAAGTTAAGGTGGACCTGTGCTGACTTGTGTGTTTATTTAAGGTGGACCTGTGCTGACCTGTGTGTTTATTTAAGGTGGACCTGTGCTGACCTGTGTGTTTATTTAAGGTGGACCTGTGCTGATCTGAATGCCTAGTTAATGTGGACCTGTGCTGATCTGTTTACCAAGTTAAGGTGGACCTGTGCTGATCTGTTTACCAAGTTAAGGTGGACCTGTGCTGATCTGTTGACCAAGTTAAGGTGGACCTGTGCTGATCTGTTGACCAAGTTAAGGTGGACCTGTGCTGATCTGTTGACCAAGTTAAGGTGGACCTGTGCTGATCTCTGTTTAGTTAAGGTGCTGATCTGAGTTCCCGTGATGGAGCCTCCTCAGAGAGAGCGGCTGTCCCTGCTGGTGGAGGAACTGACCACATCTGGACAGCTGCAGCTGAACCAGGATAAAATGAAGGAGCTGAAGAACATCTGCAGGTATCGCACAGAGCGTTAGTCTCTTTGGTCTTTAGAACCAGGTCTAAATCTGACCTCTAACCTGACCTGGTTTTCTTTCAGAGCATCTAATGACTGCGTGGACCATGTGTACCACTCTGTGATGTCCCAACTGAACCAGGACCACGCCGAGATCCGCCTTTCAGCTTTCCAGATCATCAGCGAGCTCTTCTCCAGATCTCATCACTTCAGAACACTGCTGGTGGACAACTTCCAGGTTAACATGCCACTGGGACATCAGAATATATCTTGAGAACCTTTCAGGCATTTGTGATCTCATGTCTGATTCAGCTGGTGTCAGATCATCATGTTTATGATGATCCTGTAAAGCAGTGATTATCAACTCCAGTCCCAGAGGGCCACTATCCTGCAGGTTTTAGGTGTTTCTCTGCTTCAACACACCTGATTCAAATGACTGCCTCAGCACGCCAAGTTCTGAAGAAGTCTATTAATCACCTATCCATCAGAAGCAGGTGTGTTGAAGCAGGGAAACGTGCAAAACTTGCTTGATAGCAGCTGTCAAAGTCCAGAGTTGCTGATCACTGATGCAGAGGTTCTACCCAGAGTGGACCAGCTGTTAGTGAAGAACTGGTTTTACTGGGACAACAGTCTGTATGGAAATGATCCTACTGTGTCTCCATCTGTCTAAAGGAGTTCTTGGAGTTGACGGTGGAGACAGACACAGAGCAGCCCCTCCCCCCTCCCAAAGAGGCAGCCAGGAAGCTGAGGTCCCAGGCCATCCAGACCGTCCAGTCCTGGCAGGGCTCCTACGGCACGGCATACAAGAAGCTGGCACTCGGCTATCACTTCCTTAAACAAGTCAAAAAGGTCAGAGTCAACACCTGGGTCTAGCTGTCTTTGTAAGAGGAAGTGAGGTTTTATAGTCCTCAGTTGTTGAAATGGTGTTCTTTTAGTTATTTACCTGTTTGTAATACAATTTAGCATGAGACCGTTTAGTTTATGGTCTTTATGCTGCTGCGACACATGCAGCATAATAACTCAGATGTTGTTTGGTTGAAACAACCTAAGCAGACAGTCTCATATACCGGTAATTGTAAATGTTCACAAACAGGGAATAAAGCATTCTAACACATCAGTTTAAAGTTTTAGAGCAAGAATTGTTTGAAATACCTGAAAATTAGCTACCTGTCACCAATCTGGAGCAGCGTCTCTCAGACTCTCATCACTCCAGTCCGAGGACTACAGGTGAATCTCCAAAAATTAGAATATCATGTAAAACTTCATTTATTTGAAGTGGCAAGAAAGAAGTTTGTTTTGGTCAGAAGAACATTTCATTCTTCGGTGCAGAACGTCTGGGACGTTCTCGTGTCACACAGCAGTTTTCAGACGCAAGAGAAAAGCTCTGCTCAGATGATGTGTCGAAAAGTAGCTGTGAGACAAAAACAGTTTTCTCAGGAGAACAAAGTTCTCTGTTTATGTAGAGTGCATACAGGCCTTTGAATTAAAAAACAGGATGCTGAAAACACTCAAAGTAACTATCACTGATGTTAAATTTGTACCCTGAGAAGTATTCACATACTTTATAACTTACTAGATTTTGTTGGTACTCTAATAATTTGTGGTTGCAGTTTGCTCATTTAAAGAACAACAAAATACAATCTGATACTTTCATTATTCATGCAGGTCTTAATATGACACCATAATGGTCTTTAAAAGATCTTAAAGTGGATTTAACTCTCCATTATTTTGAGGATTTTAACCCTTTAAATGCCAGTTTAAAGACTTAAAGGCATACAGTGCAGTTTTGCTTGTTTTTAGCACCTCCTAGTGTCCGTTTTAAATCACTGCCGTAAAAACGTTAGCGTTGTCTTTGCTCAGAAACACCTACAGTGGAGGAAATAATTATTTGACCCCTTGCTGATTTTGCAAGTTTGTCCAATGACAAAGAAATGAAAAGTCTCAGAACAGTATCATTTTAATGGTAGGTTTATTTTAACAGTGGCAGATAGCACATCAAAAGGAAAATCGAAAAAATAACTTTAAATAAAAGATAGAAACTCATTTGCATTTCATTGAACATTCA
This sequence comes from Callopanchax toddi, assembly GCA_006937965.1. Taxonomy (NCBI): domain Eukaryota; kingdom Metazoa; phylum Chordata; class Actinopteri; order Cyprinodontiformes; family Nothobranchiidae; genus Callopanchax; species Callopanchax toddi. The sequence goes on from SSNR01000012.1 coordinate 454,943, forward strand.
ACAATCAGTCATATAGATTTCAAGAAATAAACCAAATATGAACTTGGATGTACTATCAGTTTTTGCACAGCATCAGTTTTAATATTTTCCATCCTCGTCAGTCAATAAGGACAAAAATAGCAAAGATTAATATCTTTATACTTTTTGTTTTTTTGTGTTTAATCTTTAAATCAACTTATAAACAACAAAATTATACATTATTATTAGAATTCTATCTCTTTAAATGCCAGTTTCATTAAATGATGCTAGTATTCATTATAAAAATTAGAAACCCTATAACAAATTAGAATGAATTACATTAAAAAATGTTATTTTCCATAAGCATGTTTTCTGGCTGGGGGAGAATTATTGAATTAGTCTTGGATATATGAAGGATTAATATGTTGGGTTTTTCCTTTCATGTTTAATGTCACTTCCATGATTCAGGTTTATTTCTTGACATATATAGGACTGATTTGTAAA
>SSNR01000012.1:455654-486788 GCA_006937965.1 Callopanchax toddi
GGGGGGGGGTGGACATTTGTGTCCCTAATGACTCAACAGGATAGAAAAATAAACTTCTAACTGAAGGTTAGAGTCAACAGAGCTCCCAGTTAGTTATTGTTAAATTACACGGAAACGATCAACCAGTGTTGCCTTCTTAACATTTTGACCAAATAATAGGAGCAAATTCTGCTCTGTATGCCATTTCAAAAGGACTTAAATATCCCGTTAAATCCAGCTGGTAATGAGATGGACCTCCCTGTCTTCAGGTGGACTTCCAGGACGCTGAGGCCAGGACAGTAGCAGAGAGAAGGAGAGAGGAGGAGAGACGCAGGAGGATGGAGACGATCTACAGAGCCAGAGTCCAGACAGCAGCCAAGGAAATGGAAGGTAAACCTCCTCTAACTGTTGCAGGTTAAACACCTGATTTATCTGCTACAGAACCTCAACCAGCTCCACTCTTTTGAGTTTCTGTTGTCTGTCATCAGACATGACCAGAAACAGAGTTTAACTTCCATTTAGTCAGAATCGTGTGATTTGATTTGAATACAGGATGAAGAAGTCTTTGTTTCTCTGTCAGAGTCATCCCAGGACATCGAGGCGGCGCTGACAGAGATGGACTCCTGCATGAAGCTGCTGTTCCCCGACTTCGGTCTCACAGATTTCCACTCAGCCAGCAGCTCCTCAGACGCCAAACCAGAACCACGCTGTGCATCTGACGGAGAAGAGCCCTGCTGCAGCAAAGACCTGCTGGACAACAACAGAGAAAGACGGATGGTGGAGGGTGGAGATGAAGAGAACGGCATGAGGAAGGAAAACAAAGGAGACAGAAGAATGGTGGGAGGGGAGAAGAAGGAGGAGGAAGAGCTTGAGGAGCATCAGGACAGAAGGGATGAGGAGAAAGGAGAAGAAGATGTTGGAGAGATGGAGAGTGAAGAGGAGGCAGAGCCTGCTGATGAAGACTTGTTTATCAGGGACTCTGGGCTCATCTCCTACTCCTACAATCTGAATGTGAGCCTCAGTCCAGGTGGGTATCAGGTCCACTCTGAGCCCGTTCACCTCACAGATAAATGGACTTCATTTAATTCTAGTCTGAGGGTGTTTTCACACCTCTGATCAAAATCAGGTCGTAATGTTGTTCAATTAGAGCTTAATTGGGTGGGTGTGTGTGTGTGTGTGGGGAGGGTCTTACATGGAGTTTGGTGTTTCAGTGTTTGAGGGGGAAGCCAGAATCGAACCACTAACCCTCCAGTCAGAAGATGACTGCTCCTCCCACTGAGCTACAGCTGGACCAAATGCATGATTCTGGTTTTGAAAGACGATGCAGATTTCTGACGATCTGACCTGCTCATCTCAAAGATCTAGAATTAACACAATGCAATAAAAATGCCAACTTAAAAGGATCTATTAGTTATTTTATCTGCAGGAACATCCCAATGGTGACATCAGTCAGAGTGGATGCAGTCTCTAGAAACAGGAAGTAGTCCTGACTTCATCAAGCTCTGACCTTCAGCTCTTTCTGGGGAGGTTCGCAGCCGAGTGTGAAGCAGCTGGGATGAGGATCAGCACCCCCAAATCTGAAACCATGGTTCTGGACTGGAAAAGGGTGGCTTGCCAACTCTAGGTCAGAAGAGAGGTCCTGTCAACGGTGAGGGAAGGAAGGAGCGGGAGATCAACAGGCGGAGTGGGGCAGCGTCTGCAGTGATGAGAAGGATGAACCGATCTGTTGTGATGAAGAAGGAGCTGAACCAGAAAGCAGGACTCTCAATCTACGTCCCAATCCTCACCTTTGGTCATGAGCTTTTAGTAATGACCAAAAGAACGTGATCGCAGATACAAGCAGCCAAAATGAGTTTCCTCCACAGGATGGCCGGGCTCAGCCTTAGAGATAGGGTGAGGAGCTCAGACATTCGGGGAGGGACTCAGAGTAAAGCCACTGCTCTTCCAAATTGAGAGGAGCCAGTTGAGGTGGTTCTGGCATCTGGCTAGGATGCCTCCTGGACACCTCCCTGGGGAGGTGTTCTTGGCATGTCCCGTTGGCAGGAGGCCCCCCAGGTCGACCAGGACACGCTGGAGAAAGTACATCTTCAATCTGGCCTAGGAACTCCTTGGGATTCTGTCAGTGGAGCTGGTGGCCGGTCAGAGGACGGTCTGGGATTCCCTACTTGGGATTCTGCCCCCATGACCCAGACCTGAATAAGCAGAAGGCGAGGCGAGGTGAAGGTAAAGGCATGAGTTAGAGTAAAAGCTCAAAGTCTGATCAGAGAGAGGAGTTCTGCTGTTGGAACTAGAACCTGAAGGATTCTGGGGGTCTCAAGGCCGTGTACTGTAGAAGCTTGTAACTGATTAGAGCAAAGAGACAGTGTGGAGAAAAACACCAGTATGTTTTTGGTGATGGGATAAATAAAACCCCAGCTTGTGGTGTCTTTCACTAGTTCTGGTTCTGAACCTGAATCAGCAGGAAGACCACCTGTGTGGTCTCGTTTAGTGGATGACTAGTGTAATGTTGCATAATCCTCAGAGAGACGAGTCTTTGGAGCAAACTGGGTTCATTTAATGACACTTGACTAAACGAATATTTCCCTCCTTTTCTCCTCAATCTTCAGTCCTTCATGTTGAGGAAACAGAAGATAATGAGCCAGTAGTTTCCACTATGATGGAGCTGCACCAACTGCTGACAACCAAACACCTCCCAGCTGTGAACACGTGGGTTCAGGTGAGTTCACACCTCCACCTGATTTACGTGAGACTATATTAAGGACAGCAGTTTAGGTTTAAGTAGCAATACCACTAATGTTAGCAAGACTAAACTTTTGACTACAGCATCACAACCTGACACCACCTGATTGGTGTCACCACCAGACTTCAGCTATAACACGCCACGGACTCCTGTCCTCTCCAGAAGTTCTCTGATGACACCACCATCATTGGTTGGGTGTCCAGAGGGGAATGAACTGGAATACTGGGGGGAGCTGATGACTGACCTTAGTAAAAAGTCACCCCACATTACACGGCTGAGATCCTTTGGGGCGAACAGGAACCTGTTAAGGACCTTCTACCACACTGTGTAACCACACTGTGGTAGCATCTGCTATCATTTATGCTGTGGTCTGTTGGAATTGTAGAGTGGGACGGGGCACACTAAATAGACTGGTTAAGGGGACCAGTTCTGTTCTGGACTGTCTTCTGTGGTCCATCAAGCTGGTTGGGGAGGCAAGGATGTTGTCTAAACTGACATCCATGATCTGTATTTGACCCATTCCTGAGGAGCCATGTTTTGATGGTGACCAGTAAGCAGTTGGAGGTTCAGTATTTTGCCCAAGGATACTTCGACACACGGCCAGGCTGGGGTTTGAACACTGGTCTCCCATATGGTAGGTGGCCTCTGTTCCCCTGAGACTGTAGGAGCACTGAGCAGCTCGTTCAGCAGTAGACTTTCACACCCACAAGATAAAAAGGAACGCTGCTGCAGGTCTGAGCAGTGGCCTTAGTAACAGGTCTGTTTTTTTCTGTCTTCAGGTCTTCACAAAGTCTCATGCAGAGCCTCAGCTGTTGAGAAGAGCACTGGATCTGAAGAAGTCTGTAGAAGCTGCACTAAACAAACTCAAAGAGCTACACATCGACCACAAGACCAGAGTCCGCAGAGTGGTGAGTCACACAGGATCAGATCATTCAAAACTGATTCTAAAGTCCAGGGCGCTCATTTATAAAACTGGCTTACGCAAAAAACAGGCCTGAAAGTTGCGTAAGTCACTTTTTACACAAACTTTGGGATTTATAAAAGAAAACGTAACGGAAAAATGTACGTAACTTTAAGCAAACTCTGGACCTTGCGTAAGCACATTTTGGAGACGTGAAACCTGGAAGCACAGCTGGTGCGATGGAAAAATGGTGAATTTAAGACACAATTTCAGACTAGTAGACCCTCGTGCACACAGAACCAACAATCACCCCCCCATCCCGTCTCTGAACAGAATAAAAATGAAAATATTAGAATAATATCACATTATGTTCATACAGACGTCTTCAGATTATATAACAACTGCACTTATTGGTGCATTTAATGCGATCACTGAGACTTATGAATCCTGCAAAGTTTTATAAATGAGCACCCTGGTTCTTAACCTGAATCCTGAGTTTGGCAAAAATGGGAATAAAAATGATATGGAAATTTTAAAGACTGCTCAAAAACATTAAAGGAAAACATTTATATTAGAGTATGGCATCATGTCAGTTAAACTTTAGGGATATTGATCTGGGTGCTCATTTATAAAACTTTGCGTAGAATCCTTACTAAAACTTGCTTAAGCTCAGCAAAAAAATTTCAGTTACGCAAATTCCATTTCCGATTTATAAAACCCTGCGGACGCACAGATCCACGCAGTTCTACTTTATAAATCGCTCTTATACCTAGAACTGTGCTCAGCTGTTTTTGGGTCAGAACCCTCCTCCTACACACCCACACTCTGCCATATACGGTCAATGCAAAGTACCTCATGAATAATTGCATATGCATAAGCCTGTGGGTTTCTGGCTTTTAAAGAGCAAATTCAAAGTTCTTTTTTTTTAAATATTCTGATAAAACTCTGTCCAAAAATACTATTTGAAATGTTTATTGAGGGTATTTTGTTTTACAAAACATTTTTTTAAACCATTTTTCTAGTCAAAAGAGCCCCTTTTTGCAAAGCTTCTAAAAACGCTTTTTTTTTTCATATGTGGACCTGTGACGTCAGCTAAGGGAGCTCCTAGCTAGGTGGCGCTGCTTACAGTGTTGTCTGATGTAGATAAATAAAGTATTTGTAGGATAATTTAACACTCATACGATCAATAATCCCATAAATATGATCATTTGAGCCCTTTGTTGTGTGGAGTTTGTGTAACAGATGCTTGTTTTAATCATTGTGTTAGATTTTTTAAAGCTAAACTACTTTAACATCTCAGACTGGCACCGCTCTAGTCTGCCAGCTGCCTGCTCGCTGTCGGCGATGAGTTGTTAGTTTTAGGTTAGAGCACTCTTTAATCCAGTCGGTGTGAATTCATTTTAATAAAAAATGCTAAATTATTATGTTTATGAATGCCAATCGCCAGTCTGTCAGGACACTGAGTCAACAACGGGACGGCTTCCTTACCGGTACGGTGACTTCTGTTTGGAGACAAAAAACCCCGGCGGTCCTGGTCTAGTCCAGGGCTGGATGTGATGGGAGTCCCACATACCGACGAAAACATTCAGTGTGACTCTAAACATGCGCCGTTACTTCGATCCATTCACCGGAACCGCTGTTAGCACGCAGCAGCTAACAGGAGCTAACGGGGAGATTTGAGTCTCGTTTCCATGCCAGGTTTGGTACGGTTCGTGGTGGGTCGTAGTCCGGTACCGATCCGCGATTTCATGAGAGCATTTCCTTCAGGTGTCTGACCCTCACCTGGCTGGCGGGGTACAGTAAATCCATGCCGCGATGCTCTCCAGAGGGGCTTCCCGTTCCCAGCGGCTCCCAAGAGGGGATTCCCGTTCCCAGCGGGGCTACCAAGAGGGGCTTCACGGCGGGGTTTCCAGCCTGACCCGACACTGTTTCGGTCAGCCTCGAACCGTTTAGCTGCATCCTGTGAAACTTTTTATAAACTCTTTCATTTCTTAACAATCCACCTGAACGCAGCTCAATGTTTGGAGCTCTGATGATCAAAAACCTGGTGCTAAACGCTGGTATTTTATCCAGACCCAAGTGAGGAGGTGGGTCACGGTCTACAGCTGGACCGACAGGGTACAGCCTTACAGGACTGATTGTTTTTATCCTTTTTTTTTTCTTCTTTATCTTAATAAAATAACTTCTCACTATAGTAATAAAATAACGGCACTCTAGGGGTTTGTTTTGCTCGTCACAAGTAGTGATAAGTGGATCAGTTTTCTATATAGAGAACGAACGGTCTCCCGGCACTGTCGTCACTTCCGGTTTGGTGAAAAAATTGACAATTCTCACAAAAACGAATCCAAGAGCCTAAATAAGCTGAATTTGTGTAAATTTTTATTCAGAAAAAGTTTCTATTATATTTCTCTAAACATTTGTTTAAGGGAGTGTCTAACTTAAAATATGCTCTTTAACAGTAAATCGTGACAACGGAGAGGTTTAGAAAACGTAATTTTACAGAGGCTGAAACTCGAGGTGCTTGTGGTGGATGGACGGAAACATTTTTTATTTGGTGGTCAAATGTTGACGGATTAAAGACACGGAAGTGCCCTCACTGCAGCGCGTTAGCTGTCAGACTGACAGAGAGATGGTGTAGATCCAAGATCTAAGAGAAACGTTTATTGACAACATTTAATTTAGTCCAAAGGGGAAGACACGTCATGTTGTTCATCCTATTAAACAGTCAACCTGTTGGATAAATCGCTGGTTGAAGGGAACCTGAGAACGGCCGGTGACCCCGGGTTTTACTGGTTCTGTTGATCTAATACTGGACCCAGTTGATCATAGGATGCTCTAATGAATCTATCAGCTGATCGATCGTCCAGTCATTGTCTAGAAATCTCTAAAAACTCTCTCCCATTCATCCGGAGTCTGCCTGCTGGCTGAGCTGCAGCGCATTACGCACAAGTGTCACTGCAGGATTCCTAAGTCTCAGAAATCACAATTAATGCACCAATAAGTGCAGCTGTTCTATAATCTGAAGACGACTGGATGAACATAATGGGACATTATTCTAAAATGCGACATATTTTCATTCAGATTTTAGTTTTTATTATTTTTAGAGACGGGATTGTTGGTTCTGTGTGTGTGAGGGTCTACAAGTCTTTAATTGTGTCATAAATTCAACATTTTTTCATCTCACCAGCTGCTCTGACTGGTTTCACGTCTCCAACATGTGCTTACGCAAAGTTCAAAATTTGCTTAGAGTCGCGCACATTTTTTTGTTACTTTTTCTTTTATAAATCCCAAAGTTTGCATAAAAAGTGACTTACGCAACTTTCACACACACACACACAGTTACTCTAGGAGATCTCTAGTATGTCCTGTGCTCGCTGCCCGGCATGGTGGAGCCCCACTGGTTATTACTAGAGAACACCAGAATTGGCAGGTCTGGCACCAGAACCCTGTTCTTCTCACAGATGAGAGCAGGTTGACTTTAGTTCATGTGACAGACAAGAAAAAGTCTGGAGAAGTCATGGTGACTGATATGCTTCTGCTACATTGTTCAGCATGATGTGTTTGATGGGTCAGTGATGGTCTGGGGAGGCAGATCCATGGAGAGACACACAGACCTGTACCTGTACATTGTCAGACCCTTCACTGGTGCAGTGGGTCCTGGGTTCCTCCTGCATGATAAGGCCTCATGTGGGAAGAGCAGTTCCTGAAGGATGAAGGAATTGGTACCACTGACTGGCATCCACACTGGCCTGACCTGAACTCCGGTCCTGGAGGACCACAATCCAGCATGCTTTAGATGTTCCCCATCACACCTGATTCAAACCAGTGTGTGATTAACAAGCCTAGAACTTGAAGAAATTCCTGAAGATGTAATTTAACAAAAGATTCAGATGTGTTGATCAGTATACATACCTGTGGATGTGTATGAGCCTAGAGGTATAAATCATGGACAGCAGGGGGCAGCATTACCCTACACATCAGTAGGACTGAAAATCTTGATGTGAAAAACACTTTCAACTATTTAGCCTTCAGTAGATGTGACCAGAGACATTTAGGAAATGCAGTTTCCTAAGAAGCAGCATTTTAGTGTTTATGTTTGTCAAATAAATCACAACATTGAGAAAAAAAATTCTGAATGGAAAGTGTCCAGACTTTAGTTTTGACCTGGATCTTATCTAGTAGATCACAGGGACCTAGATTAGGTGTGTGTCAGCTGTAACTACAAAGATACACAGGTGATCCAAAAGGACTAAAATACTTGATGGGATGCTTTCAGGACAGCTAACCTGGGTCAATTTGATCCACATTCTTTTCTTCTCAATGTAAATCTTTCCTGGGTTAGACAGGAGGACCACCTCCTGACTCGACACTGAGACCTGAGTGTCTCTGGGTTTGTGAGATTCTGAATCTTTAATTAAACATAGACAGTTGAGATTATATGGAATTGTGGTCAGCTGGATGCTTGGTAGTGATTTTGCTCTGTAGGCACATTAACTTGTGATCGGATCATGGATTCATGTTAGTGCCATGTCTGAACATGGACCTGTTAACTCGTGACCAGATCATGGACTCGTGTTAGTCTCAGACAGAGACCCTATGGACCTGATGGACATTGTGCTGTATTTGTTGGAGGTCAGACCTTTAAGATGAGGAGGAGGGAGTGGAGCAGAGACAGGATGGATGAACTTTTGTTCTCCACTTCCTGTGAAGTGACCTACAGCTGACAGCTGATTGGTCCATTTGTGTATGGACTTTAGTATCGCATTTAGAGGCTGGCCCATGTTCTGTGAGATGTTGGGCTGAGCTCCGTGGGTCCTGTTGCTGTTTGAGGTACCCGTCCTGCTGGAGAAGCAGTGGATGCTAAGTGCTTTCTGAAAGTTGTGTTGTGTGTCTGTGTGTAGCTGAGCCGAGCAGCAGAGTGACAGTGACAGAGCAGCGGGCTTTTGGCTCGGCCCGGTTATCACTGTCAGAGAGCAGTCTGCTGCAGCAGCAGGCCCGGCTCCTAGATAACCACACAACTTACAGCCCCTTTATCATAATTAGCTTTTCCTTTTTAGCCCTAAAAGGCCTTCCATTACTGGGTCTTCTCTATCGGACCGCTGACACAACACATGATTGCTTTCTCTCTCAGCGGGCCTCTCAGGATAGTCCTGTGTGACTGAGGGGAGGGGCAGCGTGATGGAGGCAGATAGGGAGGCTGGTTTATTCAGTAAGAGGAGAAAAGCTGCGGATGCTGGAGTGAAGAGAACATTAAAAATCACAGCTGCTTCTCGGAGAGTTTACCTGGAACCACGTGGAGGTTTAGTCAGAGACCCATCTGCTTCCACGGAACGACTCAGGATGAGAACAGTTCTGAAATCATCTGTGTGACGCATCCTGTGGTACACCTGGGTCTAAACATCTAGATTAAGACTGGTGAACACCTGAACACTCTCCACCATCTGGATGTTTGAATGTATGAGTGAATGACTGATGTGTTGTACAGCACTTTGGGGAGTGTAGAACACTAGAAGCGCTCTATAAATACAGGACATTTACCATTTTACCGGCCGGGATTCTAACCAGCAGCCTTCTTGCTGCGAGGCAACAGTGCTACCAACTGCACCATCCTGCAGCCCGTTTGTTAACCTGTGAGATGAGTTATTTCTCTCCTGATTAACCTGACCTCTTATTGTAAAGGCAGCAATCCAAAAGCCTCTTTCAGGACTTCTTTCCCCCTAGACTCAAACACCACCAGCTCTCACAAGATAGTACAGTTTTAACTCTAAATGCATCACAAGCAGAGCAGCTCTTTGAAAATCAGATGTTTTTAGGAATTTCTATCATGGTGGCTTTTCTTCTAAATGCAGCAGAATGCCTGATTTTAAATGTTGGTAAACTGCAGCAACTCTGAGTGAGGCGCTGATGTCCTTCTGTGAGGACTTTGAGAATTAGACAGAGATGATAAAGTCAGTGTTTTAAAGGTCTTTTTCCTAAACAGAATAAAATCACTAACTTAGATTATCTCAGCATTTTATCCACGATGGATTCATCTCTCGGTTCTGGTTCTGAGTGTTGAATATTGATATGTAAAAGTAGAAATTACAGAGAGATGTGATGACATCCAGACTGAGATGTGTTCAGGACTGGGATCCAAAGGATTGACAAGATATAATCCAGTGTGAGTCTGATCGAGTGTGAGTCTGATCCTGTTTGGGTCTGATCCTGTTTGGGTCTGATCTGGTGTGGGTCTGATCCGGTGTGGGTCTGATCCAGTGTGGGTCTGATCCAGTGTGGGTCTGATCCTGTTTGGGTCTGATCCAATGTGGGTCTGATCCTGTTTGGGTCTGATCCAATGTGGGTCTGATCCAGTGTGGGTCTGATCCTGTTTGGGTCTGATCCAATGTGGGTCTGATCCTGTGTGGGTCTGATCCGGTGTGGGTCTGATCCAGTGTGGGTCTGATCCGGTGTGGGTCTGATCCGGTGTGGGTCTGATCCAGTGTGGGTCTGATCCGGTGTGGGTCTGATCCTGTTTGGGTCTGATCCAGTGTGGGTCTGATCCTGTTTGGGTCTGATCCAGTGTGGGTCTGATCTTGTCTTGGTATGATCTGGTGCAGGAATGATGGGTTCTCGTGGATCTCTCAGATCCCTCTTAGACCAGTTCCTGTAGTGACCCTGTGTAAGGTGACGATAGTGAGGGGGGTGGGGGTATAATAACGACTGTTCTAATCCCAGATTGAGATGAGTCTGGAGGGAGAACTGGACCAGACAGCTGGGAATATGCTGCTTGACAGGGAATGGTTTGGGAAGCTCCGGGCCGGCTAATAGACCTGCCAGGCTGGGTTAGTGAAATAAAGATGTCACCTTCTTCATCATAGGAGCTGACTGCTCCCCTGAGACCAAGCTGCTCGAGTGGGGGAGGAGGGGGAGAGAGGTGGGAGTGGAAATCTTTTTCTCATTAGAAGAACATCCCATGGGATCCTTTCAAGGTGGTAATGAATAGAAGTGGAAGGTGGTAATAGAGATGTGGGATGTTGTGGCAAATCAAGGCCTGAATGGGTCTGACTCCACTGGAAGCTTCAGGTCTAATTATTCTGTAAAGATCTCCAAACCAAACAGAACCTCCAGGCTCACAGATTTATCCAATGACAGGAAGTGACTGGAACGGGTCGGCCAATCAGATCGCTGTTAAATAATACCACACAGAGATGACTTTATCTCCCTCAATGGGTTTCTGTCTCATCCATCCATCCATCAATTTCTTTGCCTACTTGTTCCTGTTCAGGGTCACATGGATTGGGTTTCTAGCTCCAGCAGCCATTGGGTGAGAGGCGGAGCTACACCTGGACAGGTGACCAGTACATCACAAGCTCACATAAAGACTCAACCATTCACACACCTAGATACGATTCATCCTCTCCAGTTTACCTTGTAGCTAGAGTTAGAAGGTTATGGTTTGTGTGTGTGTGTCCTCATTAGCATGGTAGAATAGTTGTAATCTTACAGAGCCAAGGAAGACCTCTCCAAAGGCTTTTCCCTCTACTTCCTCTTTCTCCTCCTCCTCAGTTTTCTCCCATGTGAAGCCCCCCCGCCATACACCTGACTTATGGCTGTGCAGTAATAATTTGCCAGACCTTGGCAGGCCGCGCGTACATTAGCATATAAATAGCAGATGCACTGAGCGCCCATCACAGTCGACTACATTTAAATTTTGGTTTATAAGATTGAATAGATTTTTAAACACAGCGCCATCAAACTTACTCACAGACAAATGAAGTCAGGGGAGCACTGGTCCGAGGCAGCGCCCTCAAATCATTTTTATAAAGGATAGACTTCACTTAAAGGAGGGGCGGTGTCATCTTCACCTCCCTCCACCTGGGTAAGCCAAACACGGGAGTATTAGTGACTTACAACCATGATAAGAACTGGTCCAACTCTACCTGCAGCTCTGGTTCCTGTCACAAAGGAACTGAGGTCCAGGGCATCAGATATTCAACATTTTAGTTATACAGCATTCTATCAAGTACTCCAGCACCTCAAGTACTCGGATGTACGTGTACTACACCAGCTGTGTTGCTATACTTTCCTCTTCTGTGGGATCAGGTCACAGTTGTATTTATGTAACATAACCTTCAGTCACCACCAGATCTCATACAGCTCCATCCAGGAGGTCTGATCTCCACCAGACCTGGAATCCAAAACCCACCAGAACAAGGAGCAGATCCACGTTTAAGGTAGGGCTGGGCAATATGGGAAAAGAATCCTATAATTGTTCATATTGGTCAATAACGATATATATCACGATATAAAACAAATCCCTGTTTTGGTTGATCTTAAACGTTTCCTGATACTATGAATTGAAATTTAAAGATTAAATTCGCTTTTAAATACCCAAAATACCTCCAAGTTCTCAGTGTGCCCAAAAGTTTAACCTGAACACAAAATGACCAGCAGGACATGAAGTTTGAACTGCCAGACATGGCCACATTAAACACTGGACCTGACCCGACTCGAATTGAAGCAAGTTGTTTTAACAGAGGGGTTCCACACGGCAGAGAGCTTTACTTTAACTTCAACTCAAACACTTCATCAAAATCTAAAAACCAAACTGAGACGAGTCTTTTAAATCATGCATATTTTCTCCATCTTCCAGCTACTGAAGAGGCAGCAGCTGCACAAATATCCGTTAGCGTTAGCTGTTAATTTGGTACGTGGCTCTATTCAAGCCATTGATTGGTCCAACGCTGAGCAACACGTAATACGATTGGCTGTTCTTCTGGTTTTCTATATTGACGTTTTATTGACCTGTTATTGTTTTATTGTCCAGCCCTAGTTTAACGTCTTCAGATGGAGTCTCATTAGTGGTCTCCATTGTCCTGTCTGTCTCCAACGTCTTGTTGCCATCTTCTGCATTCTGTCTCTTCTCCAATGTCCTGTTTCTGTCTTTAATGTCTAGTCTCTGTCTCCAGTGTCCTGTCTCCATTTCCCATGTATCGTCTCCTACTCTTACATCCTGTCTCTGTCTCCTAAGTCCTGTCTTTATCTCCTGCATTCTGTCTCCATCTCCAGTGTCCTTTCTCTGTCTTCAGCCTGCTGTCTGTAGTTCAGTAAAGAGTTTTCAGCATTCTTTTGGCCCTGATTTAGTTTTTGTTTGAACAGAAATGTCTGATCTGATTGATTATTATAAATATCAGTCTTTGTATGAGGGGACACTGTCTTGTAAATTTGTCCTATGAACTCTGGCCTGTAGGATTCCTTTACAGATACAGTTTGAAGCCTCCTATGGGTCCGTCTGAGCATGCTCAGTCTGGATCCAGTCCTGGACTCCTACCTCTCCCGGTTAAAGAACTGCTGCTTGTTCCCTTTGAAATCCGTTTTTTATCTCCTCCTCCCGTTAACACGTCGTCCAGTTTTCCATATTTATTCAGCTGCGTTCTGGAGCAGATTTTATGGCCTGACTTTAATGTAAAGGTAACTAATATGAGTTTAGTCCTTTTCCTATTACAGTGACACATGGCTCAGCTTTACTAAAAGCATCACTTCTAATTTGTCTGCTGAATCTCGAGTTTCATTTCCAGAAGCGGTTTTTATCTCCCGTGGAGGGCTCTGTGTGATTCTCTTCCTCTGTGCGTCCTGAAGAATAAACCAAAGCTTCGTTAAAATGCAAAGCAGCCCCTCGTGCAGCCATGGAAGGAATAGAGGCCATATTTTAACTGTGCTGGTCGTCAGCAAAATGTTTTTGGAAGAAAGCTAATCCTGCTGTAAGACTTACTGCTCTGCCAGGCCGTGCGACAGCACTCGATGCTATCAGGATTAAATTAGGGTGAATTAGAGACAAAGAGGCAGAAAGCAGGGGAAAAGGGATGATGTTAGGGCAGGATTTTCCTCCAGCTGGGTGATCACTTCTTAGTCTTAGGTCATTGATCAGAAGGAAATAAACCAGCCGGGATTAAAGTAGACAAGCACAAATCCTATAGATACTATATCAGTGTGTGTAAGTGTGTGTGTGTGGATCCATCGCTCTCTGAGGATGAATAATTGTAGCTGCAGCACAAAGTAATGAAGAAAGTTTGCTCTGGTGTTTAAAATGTTACATGTTATTTAACTGTGTCCCTCCGCTTTCTGCAAGAAAATAAATATCTAGTCTCGAGCTTCACTTTCACTCCGTTAAACATTGTTTACTCAAGATAAGAAGACTTGTTTGAGTACCAGTGCCATCTCTGAGCCAGTAGAAATATGGTTTGCTGCCATTAAAGCAGCAGTTCTTAGCTGGTCTGGCTTTGGGACCCACAGTCCCTCCTTTATAACGAACCATTTCACAAACAGATGAAAGCATTTGACTGAAATAAATAAAAAAATCTGAATTTATTTAAAGAAGTCATGGTGCAGTTCTTTGTAAGTGGACTCTTTTGTCCTTAATGACTGGAATGGGTAGTAAATTAAAGTGACGCCTGAGGGTAAAACAGACCTCCTCATCTATGTAGATTTTAGTGAAATAATGAAAAGCTAGAAGTAAAATACATGTGAAAAGATTAATTCCATCAATTCTTTGTAGAACACTTTATTTTCAGTAACTTTTTATAGCGTGTACTGTTCCTGTACGGGTTGCATGGTGACAGTCGGTAGCACTGTTGCCTCACAGCAGGAAGATCGCAGGGTTGCCTGTTTTCTGTGTGGAGTTTGTGTGTTCTCTCCACACACATGTGGGTTTTCTCTGCGTACTTCCTCCCACAGGCCAAAAACATGCATGTTAGCTTTTTTGGTGACTGTAAAAAATCCCTAGGTGTGAGTGGTTATTGGTCTCATTTGTGTCTACATGTGACCCTGTGATGGACTGGCAACCTGTCCAGAGTGTCCCCAAGCTCTTTGCCCCATGACTGCTGGACGAAGGTGCCAGCTCCCCCGACCCTTACTGGATTAAACAGTTCAGAAAATAGATGGATGTTCAGAAGAGGCACTGCTAGATTTTTGACAAATTAGCAAAAAATGTTCTGATTTTTAAAACTACAACTCTACAAGTTTGCCTGAAATCATTTGTTTAGTTTATGGTGTTTATGCTGTTGCAGCAGCACGTACAGGAGCATAGTATTTCAGACGTTGTTTGGTTGAAATAAACACCATACATGGTCTCATTCATAGATAAAGCTAGGTGTTGTCAGCATAACTGATGATGTATTTCTTGATAATAAAGCCTAAGGGAAGCAAACATAAAGATAAAGTGTTGGTCCTAGGGCAGAACCGAGGGCCTGCTATGTGATTAGGACACATTAACAACAGCGTTTATGTTGTTTATGCTGCTGTAGCAGGACGTACAGTAGCATCGTAATGCTAACGTTATACAGTGAAAACAAACTAAACTGACAGCCTTGAGTCTTTCTGTTTGTCACTGTGTGTGTGTGTGTGTGTGTGTGTGTGTGTGTGTGTGTGTGTGTGTGTGTGTGTGTGTGTGTGTGTGTGTGTGTGTGTGTGTGTGTGTGTGTGTGTGTGTGTGTGTGTGTGTGTGTGTGATAATTAAGTAGCCTTTAATTGGTTAGTTGCTTGTTAACTGAACAGCTGTTTTTGTGCTGAAGAGTGTTTTAATTGTTCTCTTCATGCTGCATCAAAAGGTTTAGATACAGGTCTGTGGTTAGCCTCTGTGTGTGTGTGTGTGTGTGTGTGTGTGTGTGTGTGTGTGTGTGTGTGTGTGTGTGTGTGTGTGTGTGTGTGTGTGTGTGTGTGTGTGTGTGTGTGTGTGTGTGTGTGTGTGTGTGTGTGTGTGTGTGTGTGTGTGTGTGTGTGTGTGTGTGTGTGTGTGTGTGTGTGTGTGTGTGTGTGGGGTGGGGGAGGAAGGTTTTTTTAGTGATCATTCGTGGGCTCATCATTTGTAACCTAATTCTAACACTCTAATAGTCTTTATCAGCAGTAACACAGCAGCCCTGTGCCTCTCTTTCTCTCTCACTCACTCTCTCACACACACATACACACACTCAGAAGCAGCCATTGAACACAAATGATATGCTTGAATGATAAAGAGGCCTGTGGCAATAAGAGGTTAGTTTAACGTTAGCTTTTACTGCTCCTCATAACGCTAATCACTCTGATTATTATACTGCTGAGCTGGAGTGTGTGTGTGTTTGTCCTCAGCTGCTAAAGCCTGGTGGCTCATACACACACACACACACACACATTTGTGTAATGGAAATGACCCCTCTGTGTATAGCATTGTTGTGTTCTGCATTGTAGCCCAACCGTCAGCTAACAGCCTCACCGGGAAATTAAAAACCATAAATTCAGTTCAGTGCTGATAACAGATCACACACACACACACACACACACACACACACACACACACACACACAAGCCAAAGCCCACACATCCTTCCCCAACAGTGAAAACTTTCTGATGAGCTCGATGTTTGGCGTTGCCGTTTTATCAGCTGCTTTCACTTGTCCAGCTCATAGAAGTCAGATTTCATTGGGCTCCGCCTACCAAGCCCTGATGTGGTCTAAAGGAAGTACGTGTTCACCCCGTCAACACAAACACCCATAATGTCATTTATAGCGGCCCTTTGAATGGGGTGTTTAGGTCATTTAGAAGTGGTGTAGTCTCTAGAAACAGGAAGTAGCCCTCTGACCTGAACAATGCTCATGACTAGTCAGATCAGAGACAAACTAGCAGCTAATTGAAAGGTATTTTAAACAGCTTTTGCTCCGAAAAGTCATACTGATGATCACTCCATTATTTAATTTGTTTCAACCAAACAATGTCTGAATTATTACACTGCAGTATCTGCCTAAACACCATAAAGGAATGCAGATCAAATACAGAGAACAAATTCCACTACGTTGTACTGAGGTTTATACGTATGTGGTCACACATCACTCCCCCTCCCCTTGTATCATCAACTGAAGACAATGACAGTCGAACCCCCTGTGATGTCACAGGACACGGTTCAGTTTACTTCCTGCTCCACCCCCTTCATCCTATTTGACACTCAGGAAATAAGAAGCATCCATCAGCATGAAAAACAAAATGACTGAATAATGTGAATTAAACATTTAGCCAGAATACCATGTGATTTCATTCAATCAAATTATAAACAAATACAAACTGTAGTTAAAATAAGTGATCTGAAACGAACAATAAAACTAACCCTTAACCTCTTGTGGACTACTGTTGCAATCTTGCATTAAACCACTTATACCACCAGGTGGACTATTACTAACTTGTGATTCTTTACATAAGAACATTTAAACGTTGGTAAAACCAAATGAATCTCTCAATGAACCTGATCATAAAGACTTTAAAATAAAACCTGCTTCAATCTGAACATGTAGCTGAGCAATCTGACGTCACTCTGCCCTGACTTTTATTTCTCTCTCTCTTTTAAAATGAGAACGCTGGTCTCACTGTGAAAATGTCTGAAGTTGTTGACATAGGGCTGTTGTGCTGAAATGGTAAATGTCCAGTATTTATATAGATCTTTCTAGAGTGTTCAACACTCCCCAAAGCGCTGCACAACACAACAGTCATTCACCCATTCACACGCTGGTGGTGATCAGCTACATTGTAGCCTCAGCTGCCCTGGGGCACACTGATGCCATGCACCGGCACCCGCCAAGTCCCTCCGACCACCACCAGTAGGCAAGGTGGGTGAAGTGAAAGTTGATGTGAATCACTTGATGAATCATTTCAGCCTTATTTCCAATCAAACTCCAGATCTTCTGTCTGGAGGACGACCCTCCTTAATGCCATGAGGTGTTTTGAGGTTCACACTTCTAGAAACAACACCTCTCTGAGCTGGTCTGGGAGAGTTCTTCAGACTCATGAACAGAAACTGAACCTTGGGCACCCCTTCCTGATCTCAGATGTTCATCAACAACTAATCATCCTTGTTAATGTTGTCCCCACATGCTCGTTGTTCCCCACTTAGTTCTGACATTTATTTGATTCTTTCATTTCTAAAAAAATGTAATCCTTTTCCTCAGATGAAGGCCACTTTAGGCACAGAGGACGAGGATGATGATGATGATGATGATGATGACTTTGATGAAGTTCCAGAAAAAGAAGGTTATGAGCCACACATTCCTGAGCATCTACGAGCTGAGTATGGTCAGTTTAAACACACACATACACGCGCGCACACACGCCCACCACCAGCCTACAGACACGTGCATAAATAGTGATGTTAAGCTACAAAAGAAAACCTGTGGCGGCACTAATCTCTGGGATTCCCTCTCATACTTTACAAACAAACACACACACGCACAGAGTCATACTTTGCTGCAGCTGCTAGTGAGTTTATCCACCTGCGTCCTCAGGAGAAACCAGATCTGTCAGACTAGCGTGTGATGACGGTCATTTATGATGTAATATAGAGTATCAGACTGACCACTGGTGGCCTCAGAATCATCTCACAGGTCTGGTGATTCTTTTGATTTTAACTCCTAATATATAAAGTGAGACGTGTTGTATCAAGAGCCTCACTTCATGTTGGATGTAGTCTTATTTTGTGAATGAATACAAATGGTTTTTATGAGTGACCTACAGTTCAAAACACAGCAAAAGCTTAATTTTAAAGGGATTTTTGGGTCATTTTGAGGTGGTGTTCCATCAGTGGATAAAATAAGTATTGAACACGTCACCAATTTTCTAAATAACTACATGGATGATTTGATTTATTTGCGTATGTGGATTGAAACATTTGGTGAGTCTCATGTCAATGAACCTTTAGTCAGTGACATTCTCTGTACTTTTTATACCAGCTGTATACAGGAAGGACCATACCCACTGGTGACATCACTCAATGTTGATTTAAATACCTGATCTGCTGCAGCAGCATGTCTCCTGGTCTAACTAGCCATGACTATTGAAGACCACTTCAGGTTCTTAGAGACTCCACCTGCTTTGAGTGGTGTCACTGGGAAATCTAGTCCTTACTGTGAATCAGTGGTGTTCAAAGTTTTTCAGACTGAAAGTCCTGGTGGGTCACATAAAATCTTTGTTAGTTTAAAAGAAAAAAGAAAAACAGTTTTGTTGTAACATTTTTTGTATTAATAACAATAAATTAATTACACAATGTTTTGAAGAAAAAAGCAAAGTATTTAGTTATGTTGAAATTTATCTCCAAATCCTTTAAGATTATTGACATAAAACAAGTATCTCATGTTTGCCTTGGTAGAAGAAAAGCACCAGATTCCCTGGATTTGATTGGTCAATGGTTGTGTGTTTTCCTGATCTTGAAAGTAAACTTCATTCCATTCTTAGCAACAAGAACAGGATATGAGACACTTTTTCTTCCATAGTCAGATTTTATAAAAGGAACTCACAATTCAACATTTTAGTAAAAGTCAGTGAGAGACATCATCAGTCTTTAATTCTACCACTCTGGAATTACGGTTGGGAGCCACACAAAAGCCCTCCAAGGACCACACTTTGTGACAGCACTGCTGTAGATAAACAGTATAGTATAAAACAGTGCTTCAAAGTGACCCAATTGTCCATTTAAATCCAGAAGTCCATGTTTACATTAGGCTCTCTAACAACACTTTTCCTTCTTTAGTGAATTTCAACATTTATGTACTTAGTAAAGAGAAAGTTTGACTTTACTCTTTTCATGGCCTGGATTAGTGATATAACCTGACCCAAACCAGGATGTAACGTTCTTGACATTTAGCCCAAATTCACTCTGGATTAAGAAGAGATGACCTCAATATTGCTGGGTCAGCCATGTTGTTGTGGCTGGAGGCAGATGACCTTTGACCCCAGCAGCTTGCCCTGCATCCACACTAAACCTATTCTTTACCTGTGAGCCTTCCCCCCTCACACACACACCCCTCCATTACTAATCAATTAGAGGCTAGTGTAATGAGATTGTATCTGAAAGCAGCTGTGTGTATGTGTCTGTGTCAGGGTGATTAGTGAGGTAGGTAATGATCTAGAGGGGCCGTACCAAATTAGCAGTGCAACCTCTTAAACGAGCCCCTATTAGCCCCGCTCCCAGACTTTACCACCCACTCTCACATCCTGCCATCCTGCTGCCATCTTTGTTGAAATGCGCTGCTCCATTAAAGATTACACTGCTTTGGCAGAAGCACAGAATCATAGCTCCGGCTCTTCAAGAGACTTTGCTTTTGTCAAACTTTCATCAATGGATTAAATGAACCAAACTCCAAATGCTTGTGTTGTTGTTGAGTAGTTTTTCAGTTGCCTGTATGTTAGCATGGCTCTGGGTTCTTCTTCATCAGGATGTGGAGGCTTTTTGACACCAGCTGCTTTTTCGTTAGTCCCATGTGACAGATCTGTAATGAGCTAGACGCTAAAGCTCCACGTGACATAGCTTTCTACAAACCTTTACCTTTAGTTTTATTCCAGAGTACAGTGATCCCTCGTTTATCACGGAAGTTATGTTCCAAAAAACACCCGCATTAGGTGAAATCAGTTATGTAGCAGTAAGAATATTTTACAATTATTCCAGATGTTTTAAGGCTGTAAAACCCCTCACTACACACGTTATACACTTTTCTGAGACAGGCTTTAACATTTTCACACCAATCTCTCTTGTTTAAACACTACCGGACCATCAGAACGGCAGAATAAATAATTTAATTGAGGTATTTATCGCGTCTGACGGACACCGTGTGTCAGCTGCTGCGTGCAGCTCCTCATCTGCTGAGAAGCGGCTTTCTTACCGTCCACTGTGCTCTCATGAAGGAAGGAAGCATGAGGGTGCGACTCAGCCTTCGGTCCAGCGGAGAGACATCACGGTTCTTAGGGAGTCTTGCGCACAGGGTGCAACTCCAGCTGCAAGGCACTGTGGTTAGTCCAGTGCGTTCTCCAGAGAGAAATCAGGACGCACTGCAGTCGGCGACACTCAGGCAACCACGCTATACGGAGGAAATCAACTGACAATGGTCAGGATGCAGAACACAATGTGCTGTAAAAAAATACATACAAAATTGCACACAAAAAAATCTTTGAAACTGCGAGTCTGTGATAGGTGAGCTGTGTTATAGCGAGGGACCACTATAATCTGTTCCTGGAAATGAAAAAGATAAAATAAAACAAATCTTCACAATAAACAAAGTTATGCATAGGACTCCTCCTATACTGGTCACAAGTCGATCTTCACCACCTGGATCAGCAGCATCTGGAGAAAAAAGCTGCATGGTGGCGCAGTTGGTAGCACTGTTGCCTTGCAGCAAAAAAGGTGCAGGTTTGAATCCTGGCTGTGGCCTCTCTGTGTGGAGTTAGCATGTTCTCCCCTTTGGGTACTCCAGTTTCCCCCACAGATAACAACATGCCTGATAGGTCACAAATGTAAGTCGCTTTAGACAAGAGCGTCCTCTAAGGAATGAACAAAAACATAAAGTGAAACCAGAGCAGGTTTACCAGACAATACATCCTGGATCACATGACTCAGCAGCAGTTTGAGGAGTTGATTTGTTCAATAGGATTTGATGGACGCACAGAGTGATTGTTAGGGTGCTGCACCAGAAGCTGCAAGAGTGTGGACAATGTTCTCACTCTGAGACACACACGCACTAACACACGTTACTGAGGCACTAACTCACTACTGAGGCAGTAACACACGTTACTGAGGCACTAACACACATTACTGAGGCACTAACACACGTTACTGAGGCACTAACACACGTTACTGAGGCACTAACTCACTACTGAGGCACTAACTCACTACTGAGGCACTAACACACGTTACTGAGGCACTAACACACGTTACTGAGGCACTAACACACGTTACTGAGGCACTAACACACGTTACTGAGGCACTAACACACGCTACTGAGGCACTAACACACGTTACTGAGGCACTAACTCACTACTCAGGCACTAACACACACTACTGAGGCACTAACACACTACTGAGGCACTAACACACACTACTGAGGCACTAACACACACTACCGAGGCACTAACACACACTACTGAGGCATTAACACATACTACTGAGGCATTAACACACACTACCGAGGCACTAACACACACTACCGAGGCACTAACACACACTACTCAGGTACTAACACACACTACTGAGGCAGTGACACACACTACTGAGGCACTAACACACACTACTGAGGCACTAACACACACTACTGAGGCACTAACACACACTACTGAGGCACTAGCACACACTACTGAGGCACTAGCACACACTCCTGAGGCACTAACACACACTCCTGAGGCAGTAACACACGCTACTGAGGCACTAACACACGTTACTGAGGCACTAACTCACTACTGAGGCACTAACACACACTACTGAGGCACTAGCACACACTACTGAGGCACTAGCACACACTACTGAGGCACTAACACACACTACTGAGGCACTAACACACACTACTGAGGCACTAACTCACTACTGAGGCACTAACACACACTACTGAGGCAGTAACACACACTACTGAGGCACTAACACACACTACTGAGGCACTAACACAAACTACTGAGGCACTAACTCACTACTGAGGCACTAACACACACTACTGAGGCACTAACACACACTACTCAGGTACTAACACACACTACTGAGGCACTAACACACACTACTGAGGCACTAACTCACTACTGAGGCAGTGACACACACTACTGAGGCACTAACACACACTACTGAGGCACTAACACACACTACTGAGGCACTAACACACACTACTGAGGCACTAACACACACTACTGAGGCACTAGCACACACTACTGAGGCACTAGCACACACTACTGAGGCACTAACACACTACTGAGGCACTAACACACACTACCGAGGCACTAACACACACTACCGAGGCACTAACACACACTACCGAGGCATTAACACACACTACCGAGGCATTAACACACACTACCGAGGCACTAACACACACTACCGAGGCACTAACACACACTACCGAGGCACTAACACATACTACTGAGGCATTAACACATACTACTGAGGCATTAACACACACTACCGAGGCACTAACACACACTACCGAGGCACTAACACACACTACTCAGGTACTAACACACACTACTGAGGCAGTGACACACACTACTGAGGCACTAACACACACTACTGAGGCACTAACACACACTACTGAGGCACTAACACACACTACTGAGGCACTAGCACACACTACTGAGGCACTAACACACACTACTGAGGCACTAACACACACTACTGAGGCACTAACACACACTACTGAGGCACTAACACACACTACTGAGGCACTAACACACACTACTGAGGCACTAACACACACTACTGAGGCACTAACTCACTACTGAGGCACTAACACACACTACCGAGGCACTAACACACACTACCGAGGCACTAACACACACTACCGAGGCACTAACACACACTACTGAGGCACTAACACACACTACCGAGGCACTAGCACACACTACTGAGGCACTAGCACACACTACTGAGGCACTAACACACACTACTGAGGCACTAGCACACACTACTGAGGCACTAGCACACACTACTGAGGCACTAACACACACTACTGAGGCACAAGCACACACTACTGAGGCACTAACACACACTACTGAGGCACTAACACACACTACTGAGGCAGTAACACACACTACTGAGGCACTAGCACACACTACTGAGGCACTAACACACACTACTGAGGCACTAACACACACTACTGAGGCACTAACTCACTACTGAGGCACTAACACACACTACCGAGGCACTAACACACACTACCGAGGCACTAACACACACTACCGAGGCACTAACACACACTACTGAGGCACTAACACACACTACTGAGGCACTAACACACACTACTGAGGCACTAGCACACACTACTGAGGCACTAGCACACACTACTGAGGCACTAACACACACTACTGAGGCACTAACACACACAACTGAGGCACTAACACACACTACTGTGGCACTAACACACACTACCGAGGCATTAACACACACTACCGAGGCACTAACACACACTACCGAGGCACTAACACACGTTACTGAGGCACTAACTCACTACTGAGGCACTAACTCACTACTGAGGCACTAACACACGCTACTGAGGCACTAACACACGTTACTGAGGCACTAACACACACTACCGAGGCACTAACACACACTACTGAGGCACTAACACACACTACTGAGGCACTAACTCACTACTGAGGCACTAACACACACTACTGAGGCACTAACACACACTACTGAGGCACTAGCACACACTACTGAGGCACTAACACACACTACTGAGGCACTAACACACACTACTGAGGCACTAACACACACTACCGAGGCACTAGCACACACTACTGAGGCACTAACACACACTACTGAGGCACTAACACACACTACTGAGGCACTAGCACACACTACTGAGGCACTTGCACACACTACTGAGGCACTAGCACACACTACTGAGGCACTAACTCACTACTGAGGCACTAGCACACACTACTGAGGCACTAACTCACTACTGAGGCACTAACACACACTACTGAGGCACTACACACACTACTGAGGCACTAACACACACTACTGAGGCACTAGCACACACTACTGAGGCACTAACACACACTACTGAGGCATTAACACACACTACCGAGGCACTAACTCACTACTGAGGCACTAACACACACTACTGAGGCAGTAACACACACTACTGAGGCACTAACACACACTACTGAGGCACTAGCACACACTACTGAGGCACTTGCACACACTACTGAGGCACTTGCACACACTACTGAGGCACTAGCACACACTACTGAGGCACTAACACACACTACTGAGGCACTAACACACACTACTGAGGCATTAACACACACTACTGAGGCACTAACACACACTACTGAGGCACTAGCACACACTACTGAGGCACTAACACACACTACTGAGGCACTAACTCACTACTGAGGCACTAACACACACTACTGAGGCACTAACACACACTACTGAGGCACTAGCACACACTACTGAGGCACTAGCACACACTACTGAGGCACTAGACACACTACTGAGGCACTAACACACACTACTGAGGCACTAACACACACTACTGAGACACTAACACACACTACTGAGGCATTAACACACACTACTGAGGCACGAGCACACACTACTGAGGCACTAGCACACACTACTGAGGCACTAGCACACACTACTGAGGCACTAGCTCACAACTGAGGCACTAGCACACACTACTGAGGCACTAACACACACTACTGAGGCACTAACACACACTACTGAGGCACTAGCACACACTACTGAGGCACTAACACACACTACTGAGGCACTAACACACACTACTGAGGCACTAGCACACACTACTGAGGCACTAACACACACTACTGAGGCACTAACACACACTACTGAGGCACTAGCACACACTACTGAGGCACTAGCACACACTACTGAGGCACTAGCACACACTACTGAGGCACTAGCACACACTACTGAGGCACTAGCACACACTTCTGAGGCACTAGCACACACTACCGAGGCACTAGCACACACTACTGAGGCAGTAACACACACTACTGAGGCAGTAACACACACTACTGAGGCACTAGCACACACTTCTGAGGCACTAGCACACACTACCGAGGCACTAGCACACACTACTGAGGCACTAGCACACACTACTGAGGCATTAACACACACTACTGAGGCACACATCTGCTATTGAGTTTATTTTGTATTAATTACACTTTATTTTAGGTTGTAAATTTTGAGGTTTTTCTCATTATTTGTTTGTTTGATTGTTTTTTGCTCTTGATAATATTCATCATTCCGTTACTGTTTTGTTGGATTTTCTTGTTTTCCTTCTCTCGTTGTTCGTCTGTTCTTCTCATTTGTCTGAGCCTCATTTTCTCTCTTTCGTCTTTCTGTCCTGTTCCATCACTCTGGTTATCAGTCCTCTTATCCCTCCCTCTGCTGTCACTACACTATCTCTGTCTTTCTCAAATTAACATTTTAATTACAGGCCTGCTTAACCTTGGAAAATCAATACCTCTCCTCTCGCCTTCTCTTTCTCCTGAGCTCTTCTAACCCCTTCTTGTTTTTCTCTCTTTTCTCTAACAGTCCTTACACAATCAAATGCACGCACACACACACACACACACACACACACACACACACACACACACACACACACACACACACACACACACACACACACACACACACAGACACAGAATAATAAGGGTTGTTGTTTATATATTTTCTCCTTCACTGTAAAAGACATGAAGAACTCTGGATCAGACCTAAATGTACCGTCAGGTTTGTAAACTGGCATTTTGAACAGCTGAAGCTGAGCACTATGTTTGGGTATTTTGGAGCAAGACCCTGTTTAAATTATAGTTTTTTCCTTATAGTGAGACAATTGCAAGGAAACACCAACATGCTAATAAGTGCAACCAATGAGGCCATTCAGAATTCTTGGAGCATTTATTGACTGAGCATTTCGTGATAGACTTGGGTTTTGTTTACAGAAATTTTTTAAGAGTTCTTTCCTTCTTCTGGCTTTTGATGGAGCCAACCAATCAACATCATTCTGATGACCATGCAGCAGTGAATATTTTGGTTGGGTTGTCAGATGTGGCTCTGGGGTGGCCTCTGGCTGGGGAACCAGCCCTGGTCTGGAGCTGGAGCAGCCCTGAAGGAACTGAATCCTGAGAACTAGTGATCTGTATTAATTCCACTGTTCTGTCTGCAGGTCTGGAGCCATCTCCTTCTACCTCAGCAGCACCAGTCACTCAACACAAACCCCCTGCTAAAAGACCTTCAGCCACCCCCCTTCCCTTCACCTCATCTTTCTCCTCCAGGAGGCTGAAGAGACTTCAGGAGGAGGAGCAAGATCCAACCTCTGCTGCTGCCACCCTACGCGTCCTCAAACAACAGGTCCCACCAGACCCCAGGTGACCAGTCCAGTCCTTCAACTTCTGAGTGTTTTACTTGTTTTACCTCCATCTCCAGCACAGCCTCACCCCCCTCTACCTGTCTCCCTGCAGCAGCAACGTCCTCGGCTCGTCTCCAGCTCCATCCGGCTCAGACCGGAACGCTGCCGACGCTCCAGTGGTTCCATTTGGTTTGGATCTGTACTACTGGGGCCAGGAGCAGCCCAACGCCGGCAAGATCATCAAGTAACGCACGCACGCACGCACGCACGCACACACACACACACACACACACACACACACACACACACACACACACACACACACTGCCCCAGAGGAGCATCATGCTGCAGGAGTCTATTTATTTAGTTTTCCTAAAAAGCCGGTTTCCTCATTTTCTTGTTTCCTGCTTTTTGTCTCCCTTGTCCTTTTCTCTCTCTTCTTTTTTGTTTTCTGTTTGTCTCCCATTTCCTGTTTAGTGTTTTTGTTTTCCTGTCTCCTGTTTCCTATCTCATGTCTCCTTGTTTCCTGTCTCCTGTTTTCCTGTTCTCTGTCTCCTGTTTCCTTGTCTCCTGTTGTCTGTTTCCAGCTATCAGCTGGACTCTCCTTAGGTTAGATTCAGTAAATGTCCTCCTGCTGTTGAATTCCATAATTTAAAAATCTTCCTAAAACTGAACGTAGGTCAGAGAGCTGAGTAGCCGTTAGCATTAGCGGCCCTGGTGTTTCATGAAGTCTTGGAATGCTGCGTCTTCCTATTTGGAGAGCAGGTTTCTAACATCTCTCTGCTGCTGCAGGTCGACCTCTCAGCACCAGTTCTGGGTTCCTGCAGAGGTGGAGGAGGAGGTGGAGAACAAAGACCTGTTAGCAGCTAGCAGGAGCAGGTACATCTCCTTCCCTGGAAACTTCATCCCTGTCAGCCACTTCTGTAGAGCCCCGCTGGGAAACGGGAAGCTGTGTCAGCGCCAGGACCGAGTCAAGGTAACGCACCTGAGACCTGACCGCACCCAGACCCAGCTGGACCTCTGAGTTGTCTCTGTGTCCTCAGTGTCCGTTCCACGGCCGGATTGTCCCCCGCGACCCCGAAGGTCGACCGTGCAGAGAGGAGGACCGTCGGAGGGAGGTAGAAGAGGAGGAGAGGAAGAGGAGGGAGCAGCCTGGTGAGAATCTGTGCAGGTTCACTTCCTGGACTCAGCTGGTCCTACAGCTGAGGGGTCTTCACTTTTCATTCCAAAATGTTTTGTAGAAAAACTCAATGAAATGCATTTTTGACAAAACTGAGTTATTTCAGTCAGTGGGTCTGACCTCAACAGGACTGGGTCATAGAACCGGGTCAGAGGACCGGGTCAGATGGCCAGATCAGGGGACTGGGTCATAGAACCGGGTCATAGAACCTGGTCAGGGGACTGGGTCAGAGCTGTTGTATTTTTATTGTATTGTATTTTTGACCTTTTATAGAGCAAGTGACCATATTTAATCTCTTCTGGGTGACTTAAATTTTGATTTGCAAAGTAAGAAAAAAGTTAAAAGTTTTTTTAAAAAGTACAGAGATTTTCATTAAAGTATAATAAATTTTATTTTTTACAAATTTTTAAAATATTTCTTTTTTTAGTTTGAGCCATTGTTATTTGGGGGGGTATTAAAATATTTTTAAAGGACATTTTTATATATATATTAAAAACATGTTCTTTTTTTATTAAAAGTCATCAAATATGGCCACTTGCCCTATCAAGGTTTAAAGTTGTCAGATTGCTACTGTAGCCTCTTAATGAGCGTTATTTGATCTCTGTGCACGCTGGTGAGAACGTTGTCCTTGTGCCGCAGACTGGCGGGACCCAGAGTTGATGCGTGACATCGAAGCAGCGACCGGAGAGGACCTGGGGTCAGATCGGGTCCCTGGCAAGAAACGTAAGGGGAAGAAGAAGAAGTACCCAAACCTGAGTGACCTGAAGCAGAGCAGCAACACGCTGCGCTCCAGGCTGGAGAAGAAGGTCTTCAACAAGTACGTCAGCAGGAAGCACTCAGTAGAACATCACGCTCCAGAACTCACACACACACACACACACACACACACACACACACACACACACACACACACACACACACACACACACACACACACACACACACACACACACACACACACACACACACACACACCCTGAGCTGTTAGAATGTTGAGCTAAAGTCTCTATGTGTCCCAGACAGGAAGTAGTCCTCTGATCAGAGCAATACTTGAGACTGGTCAGATCAGGAGAGACGCTGTAGCAGATTGGTGACAAATTTGCAGTTAATTTATTATATTTAACCTTCAGGCATCAGTTTAATTTACTCCATTCTTTGTTGAGGCATTAAAGACAAAAATGTTCACTTCCAAAAAAACTGCTATAAAACCTTTTTTCTGTATATATTTCTGCTAAAACTAATAATACAGCAAAGTTAATATTTGAGGTATTTCTTGACATAAATAAAACTGATTTTACCAGCCATGAGAATTGCTTCAGTAAGAGGACGACTTCCTGTTTCTACAAACCCCACCCACTTTGAGTGATGTCACTGTTGGGTGTGGTCCTTACTGTAGATAAATAACTGATAGAACACCACTTCATAATGACCCAAACCTTTCATTTTGTGTCTCTTTAATCCTCTCCTCATGTCTGCCTCCAGGAGCGCCATGCGCCGAGTGGCTCAGGTGATAAAAGAAGCCGACAGGAGGAAACACGAGAAGTTCTCCAACCAGTTCAACTACGCCCTGAACTGACCTCCTGAGCCTCAGTGCTCTGAGGACTCCTGTGTTTGAGGTTGTTTGAATCCACTGGAAGCAAACAGCTGCTCGACTTGAGACTGAATCTGGATGCATGGAACAGCTGATCTCAGCATCTGAGAGCTGCCTCTGTTCTCACTGGCTTTTTGTTCCTGATTAAACAGCACTCTGAACTTTTTGTGCAAAAAAATCTTGATTGTAATATTTTTAGTGGCATGTTTTGAAGATCACTTGTGTTATTTTCTTTTAGCGTTTTCATATTTAAACAGTTGTGAAGCACTTTTTGTCAATGAAAGTTGTTTTAAATGTCTCGTCTCGTCTTCTTCCGCTTATCCGGGTCCGGGTCGCGGGGGCAGCATCCCAATTAGGGAGCTCCAGACAGTCTTCTCCCCAGCCACTTCTACCAGCTCCTCCGGCAGGATCCCAAGGCGCTCCAGGGCCAAACCAGAGATATATTTTCTCCAGCGTGTCCTGGGTCGACCCGGGGGCCTCCTGCCGGCAGGACATGCCTGAAACACCTCCCTGGGGAGGCGTCCAGGGGGCATCCTAACAAGATGCCCGAACCACCTCAGCTGGCTCCTTTCGACATGGAGGAGCAGCGGTTCTACTCCGAGTCTCTCCCGGATGTTCGAGCTCCTCACCCTATCCCTAAGGCTGAGCCCGGCCACCCTGCGGAGAAAACTCATTTCGGCCGCTTGTATCCGCGACCTCGTTCTTTCGGTCATTACCCAAAGCTCATGACCATAGGTGAGGATTGGGAGGTAGATCGACCGGTAAATCGAGAGCCTTGCTTTCCGGCTCAGCTCCTTCTTTACCACAACAGACCGGTTCAGCGTCCGCATCACTGCAGACGCTGCCCCAATCCGCCTGTCGATCTTCCGCTCCCTCCTTCCCTCACTCGTGAACAAGACCCCGAGATACTTGAACTCCTCCACTTGAGGCAGGATCTCTCTCCCGACCTGGACTTGGCAAGCCACCCTTTTCCGATCGAGAACCATGACCTCAGACTTGGAGGTGCTGATCCTCATCCCAGCCGCTTCACACTCGGCTGTGAACTTCCCCAGCAAGAGCTGTAAGTCAGAGCCTGATGAAGCTAGGAGGACCACATCATCCGCAAAAAGCAGAGACGAGATTCTCCTGTCACCAAACTCGACACCCTCCACACCACGGCTGCGCCTAGAAATCCTGTCCATAAAGGTTATGAACAGGACCGGTGACCAAGGGCAGCCCTGGCGGAGTCCAACCCTCACTGGGAACAGGTCCGACTTACTGCCGGCTATGCGGACCAGACTCACACTCCTCTGGTACAGGGACTGAATGGCCCTTAACAAAAGACCATCCACCTCGTACTCCTGGAGCACCCCCCACAGGGTGTTCCTGGGGACACGGTCATAAGCCTTCTCCAAATCCACAAAACACATGTGGATTGGTTGGGCAAACTCCCATGACCCCTCCATCACCCTAGCGAGGGTAAAGAGCTGGTCCACAGTTCCACGACCTGGACGAAAACCACATTGCTCCTCTTCTATCTGAGGTTCAACCATCGACCGGACCCTCCTCTCCAGTACCCTGGAGTAGACCTTTCCAGGGAGGCTGAGGAGTGTGATCCCCCTATAGTTGGAACACACCCTCTGGTCCCCCTTCTTAAAAATGGGAACCACCACCCCGGTCTGCCACTCAACAGGAACTGCCCCCCATGACCACGCAATGTTGCAGAGACGTGTCAACCACGACAGTCCTACAACATCCATCGCCTTGAGATACCCAGGTCGGATCTCATCCACCCCCGGGGCTCCGCCACTGCGTAGCTTTTTGACTACCTCAGCGACTTCTGCCCCAGAGATTGGACAGTCCATCCCCAGGTCTCCCAGCTCTGGTTCCTCATAGGAATGCGTGTCGGTGGGATTGAGG
>SSNR01000012.1:490496-500609 GCA_006937965.1 Callopanchax toddi
TGTGTGTGTGTGTGTGTGTGTGTGTGTGTGTGTGTGTGTGTGTGTGTAATGTTCCACTACATTAAATGGCCTCTGGCTGGTGTTTTTAGGGTTGATATCATGGCACCGTTTAAACAGTTCAATCCCCTCTTCCTCCACCCCACTGCTTGCCAGTTGCCCCCCCACACACACACACACACACACACACACCACCACCTTTGAAGTCAAAATTTCATCCATGCAGGTTTCTCAATGAAACAGTTGAAAATTCATAATTCCAACCCTAGAGTGTGATAGAGAATATAACAAGACTTTTATCCTTTCGTAACATTGTTGAAATTATTTTTATTTTCAAGTAATAAATCAAGTTTCATAAACTGAACATGTGTGGTTCCTTTCTCACCTTTAGTAAAAATGTAACCAAACAGTGTTTATAGGAACAAACAGAGAAACATTTGTTTTAAAAACATTCTAGAACAAGTGAAGTCAGCTGGGTGTCAGTGGGAGTGACCAGATATGATCACCTGCCTTTTCTAAGTGCTAGGGCTCATTTTGATGTTCTATCTACAGTAAAGACCACATCCACCAGTGACATCACTCAAAGCGGGCGGAGCCTCTAGAAACCTGAAGTAGTCCTCCGACCAGAGCAGCACTCTAGTCAGACTGGGAGAGACGCTGCTGCTGACACTTATTTTCAGGTTTTTAAAACAAATTAACCTTTAGTCAAAATATACTCTATATACCTACAATTAGCACGAGACCATCTGGTTAGTTCATGGTGTTGCTGCTGCAGCAGCAGCGTAGTAATTCAGACGTTGTTCAGTTGAAGCACAGTCTCATGCGAAACTGTAGCTGTCCACTAACTTTTTCCATTTTTAGAGCACGAGTTCTTTTAAATGCCTGAAAATTAGCCACTAATTGCAGCAGCGTCTCTCCTGATGTGACTGGCCATTTGTATTACTCAGCAAGAAATCACAAGTTATTTACTTGTGATATTATTATTTACTAAAACATCTTATTTCCCTCTGGGATTAATAAAGTATCTTCAGTTAGATTTGAATTAAGAACACCATCACTGGGTGGAGATGAGTAGGCGGAGCTTACAGCTCAGGTCTCATAGCTTCACTGGTACAACAGAAGGGGCAGAGCCTCCTGGTGTGGTGTTGATGGGTGGGACTGAGTTAATCCCTCTGTGTAAGTGAAATATGAACCTTTAATCCTAATTTGACTGAAACAACATCAGGCACATATTACAACAGAGCAACGGTTCCATGGTATTTCGTTTTGTGCAGCTGTGTTTGGGCCTTTGTTTCCTTTGGCCTACGAAGATTTAAGGCCTTCCCGTCGCCCGTGTTGAATTTGTTTTGATCCTTCTTTTGAAGGATCTTCTTGTGTTTAGCTTTCATTGAACCAACCCTACTTATTCCTGGTTTTGTGCTCCTTGAGCCTGCGGGACTTGGCCTTTTAAAACCTCATTAGGGAAGTCACACGTTGTATTTAAATTAAATAAAAGATGTTTCATTTTAATATCTGCTTGTCACTTCCCTTCCCTTCTCCTTGTGTCCTTCTCTGCTCTTGTCTTTTGTAAAACAAACAACAATGTGAACCTAAAACCAGAACTACCTCGCCTCACCGTCTGTGACTCATCTAGGTCTGGGTTGTGGGGGCAGCATCCTCAGCAGGGAAGCCCAGATGGGAAGTCCATTGGGACCCTGAGGTGCTCCCAGGCCAACCTAGAGATAGAATTCCTCCAGAGTGTCCTGTAGGTCGACCCGAGGGCCTAAACTCTTCCAGAGAGGTGTCCAGGAGACATCCTGACCGTCTCAGCTGCTCCTCTCAATGTGGAGGAGCAGCTGTTCAACCCTAAAGGCTGAGCCCGGCCACCCTGTGGAGGAAACTCATCTGCTTGTATTTCTCTTGTTCTTTTGGTCAGTACCCAAAGTTCATGACCTGGGGTGCACATAAGCAGTGCGCATGAGCGTATTGTTACATCTACCGTACTAACTTGAGTGTGTAATTGAAAGAACTATGTGTACCCGTGCTCATGACCGAACACAAATCAACCAGTAAATTGAGAGCTTTGCTTTCTAGGTCACCACAACAGACCAGTTCAGTGTTCACCTTATGGCAGATGCTGCCCTGATTCGTCTGTATGTGGACCTCCCACACCCTCCTTCCCTCACTCGTGAACAAGACCCTGAGATAATCAAACCCCTCCTCTTGAGGCAGGATGTCTTCCTTTGACTTGGAGTTGGCAATCCTTTAGAAACGTGGCCTTGGTTATGAAGACGTTAATCCTCATCCCAGCTGAACCTTCCCAGCAAGAGCTAGAGGTCATAGTTTGATGAAGCAGAGGACCATATCAGCCACAAAAAGCAAAGATGAGATCCTCCTGCCACCGAACTCAACACCCTCCATACCATGACACCACCTAGGTCATGAACAGAACTGGAGACAAAGGTCTCCAGTTCCCTGATCAACTCTCACTGCAGAACAGGTCCGACGTACTGCCGGCTGCAGACCACTCTTTTGGCATAGGGCCTGAATGGCCCTTAACTAAAGGCCATCCACCACAGGGTGCTCCTTGGGACACGGTCATAAGCCTTCTCCAAATCCACAAAACACATGTGGATTGGTTGGGCAAACCCCTCCATCACCCTAGCAAGGCTAAAGAGCTGGTCCACAGTTCCACGACCAGGACGAAAACCACATTGCTCCTCCTCATTCTGAGGTTCAACTATCGACCGGACCCTCCTCTCCAGTACCCTGGAGTAGACCTTTCCAGGGAGGCTGAGGAGTGTGATCCCCCTTTAGTTGGAACACACCCTCTGGTCCCCCTTCTTAAAAATGGGAACCACCACCCCGGTCTGCCACTCCATAGGAACTGCCCCTGAGAACTAAACCTTTGAAACCTATTTTCTAGTCTTTTAACATTAATTTTAGCTGTATGTCTATTAGTCTCAGTAAAACCTGGACAGGTGAGGCTCGTCACATCGTTCTGGTTGTGGGTGTGGAAATGGAAACACTGTGAGGGCTTGTTCTCTCTGTTTCATTGTTATCATTTTATTATGAAAGGACAACACTGTGTTGGGCTGAGGGCCAGGGGACATCCAGGGATCACTGTCAACAAACTGAATAAATAACAAACAAAAACAGCCGGAGTTACAAAGTTCTGACGACAGACCAAGCCATTCCTTAATGAGACATTCAGTATTTGTACAGACTTCAGATGAAACGGAACAAGTCAGCTCTAGCTCTATCAGTCCAGACCGTGCTCAGAACAATAAGCTACATTTATCTACAGTTTCTGCTCCTCATCCAGTCTGAAATCAATCTGAGCTCTGAGCCAGTGAGGACCAAGTGCTCTGCTCTCCAGGTCTGAGGAACCTGGACTGGGCTGGACCTACAGGTGGGTACTGTAGAAGGCGGGGGTGGCATAACTCTGTGTCCCCAGCATGAACGGTGACAGAACGTGGCTCGCTGTGAGGAACGGCAGCTGGACCAGGCTCCCTGCGGGTGGGTGATGGTGGCCCGCGTAGCCAGCATGCATGGCCAGGTGCCCGCTCACTGGAGATGGGGATGGACTAAGTGGACTCAGACCACCTAGGCCTCCTGACCCTCCCCCAACCCCCCCTGCTCCTGTGCCCCCTGCCCCAGTGGGAGCAGAGGTGTCGGCCCCAGGGTTTTGCTTCTTCCACTTGGTCCGACGGTTCTGGAACCAGATCTTGACCTGGGTCTCAGTGAGAGACAAGGAGAGGGCCAAGTTGAGGCGCTCACACACAGACAGGTAGCGTGTGGATTTAAATTTGTTCTCTAGCGCCACCAGCTGCTCATAGGTGAAAGCAGTCCGAGCCCTGCGAGGCTTCCCTGACTTCGAATCTGAGCCAGAACGTTTCCTTTTGGGCTTGGTCCCTGGTCCTCCAGTGGACTGGTTGCTGCTGAGCTGACCTGTGGGGCCTCCATTAGGGCTCTTGGTGTCTCTATTGGGGTCTGGGTGGCCGTGCTGGTCCAGCTCTCTCTCTCCGTTACTGGGAAGAGCAGAACTACTCTCCTCACTACTGTAGGTGCCGTCTGGAGCCTCAGAGTCTGGAGTTCCGGACCTGTGGTACTCGTCCTCATCCGGGCTTCTGTAAACGAAGGCCTCCTCTATAAAAACACACAAAAAAGACAAGCTTCAGATCTGGTCCTTCAGAAACCATGATGAGTTCTGACAAAGTGGCTCAAATGTGATCGACTTCACACATAACCAAATAATAACTGATCAGAACTGATATTAAATCAAAACAGAATGAATCACAATGACACTACAAAAACATTTAAATAAAGAATCTAGAAACTATAACAAAGAAATGGTCCATAAATGAAACAACTAAACAAATCAATAAAATAATTACACGCAATTTAAAAGTCCTCAGGTAAGAAATCCAGAACAAAAATCAGTTGGACCTTTTAATTGTGTCACGTGTGAAAAATCTGGTAAATGTTTAAATGGTGTTATAAACAATTTTAATGTCAATTAAAACATGTGAAATGTGGTAACGATAAATGTGATAAACATGTTAAATGAGGTAAACATGTTATACGTATTCAATTTGTTAAACATGTTTAAAAAATGGCCAACACGTTAAATGTGGTAAATGTATTCAATGTTCTAAATGTGCTAAAGATAAATGTAAAACATGTCAAACGTGGTAAACATGTGTTAAATATTTTAAATGTGTTAATTGTGTTAAACAAGTTACATTTTTTAAAGGTTAAATTAGACAAACATGTTAAATGTGATCAAAAGCATAAAGTTCAATGTGTTTAGCATGTTTTATGTATGTAAAAATGTAAATGAAGTAAATATGTTCAGTGTGTTTAACATGTGGTAAACATTTTAAACGTAATGAATGTGTTTAACGTGGTAAATATAATAAATGTGTTACACATATTTAAACATTTCAAATGTGTGATATGTGCCAAACATGATAAACGTGTTAAACCATTTAAATGATTTGTTAAACATGCTAAATATAATAAATGTGTTAAATAATACAAACATGTCAAATTAGCTAAACATAGATGTGTTAAACCTGTTAAATATATTAGACATGTTCAATGTGTTAAAACTGTTAAATGAAGTAGATTTTTCCAATATGTTGAACATGTTGCATGTGTTAAACATGTTAAATGTGTTAATGAGTCTAACATGTTAAATATGTC
This sequence comes from Callopanchax toddi, assembly GCA_006937965.1. Classification (NCBI taxonomy): domain Eukaryota; kingdom Metazoa; phylum Chordata; class Actinopteri; order Cyprinodontiformes; family Nothobranchiidae; genus Callopanchax; species Callopanchax toddi. The sequence continues at coordinate 495,681 of SSNR01000012.1, forward strand.
AAATGCATTAAACACTTTAATTATATTGAAGGGAGTGCAATGAGATCACGTGAAATGTGCCAAATGTGGTAAATGAGTTAAATATTTTAAATGTGTTCAACATGCTTATTGTGGTTACCATACTAAATGTGATCATTGTTTAAATGTGGTAAACATGTTAATTATGGTAAACACATTAAATGACTTGTTTATTCAATGTGAATGAATGAATGAATCTTTATTGTCATTGTTAAAATGTGTTTAAATAATTGAATTATTTTTTGTTTTCTTCCTAATTTTCCCTTTTTTCATTTTTTAGCAAAGATTATAGGTCAGTTTACATTAACTGAAAATATATTTTTCAATATTTTATTTGATTTCTGGTCTATTTTTTAAACTTTGTGATCATGTAGATGTGACTCAGTCAGGACTTCTCCCTCCTGAGTCTGTGCGTCTGTTAGCTGGTAAGCTGTATTTTCTGATTTGTTCAGCTCATAACTCATCACTGTTGTTCAAAAATTGTTTTGAAACTGGTTTAAAACTGTTAGAATAATTAATAAACTCATAATTATTAGTTTGTTTGGTTTCTCAAATTAAAGATAATAGGTCTCCTGGTAAAAAGGCAGTGAGCCTGATATAGAGGGCAGAAAATAATGGTCCCCTCAGTCTCACCCTGTTTCTTCATGATTTCTCAAACAAGTGAACAAACAGCAAAAAACAAAACAAACATATAAACCATGAGAGTGTGGCCTTCAGGCTGAGGCCTGTTCTCATGTATTATTATTATTATTATTATTATTATTATTATTAATGCACAGATATATGTATTTCAAGTTTTTTTTTAATGAAATTGTGTTTTGATGTTTTTTCTTTTATAGACCTGACAAAAGATCATTTAGTGTCAAATCTCTGATTAAAATGCTTCTGAATTAGAGTTAGGTTGAACTGCAACTGAAAGAGGAAAATAAATAAACAACAGAGCTAATGTTTGAGATCTTTTTTGTAAAAATTATATATATATATATATATATATATATATATATATATATATATATATATATATATATATATATATATAAATGTATGTGTGTGTGTGTGTGTGTGTGTGTGTGTGTGTGTGTGTGTGTGTGTGTGTGTGTGTGTGTGTGTACGTAATATTTTAATGTATATCCATGAATATTCTACACAGTTTTGATTTCCTGGAGCTCTGTTGGCTGTTTTTCCATCTTTTAAAACAGAACCATAATATTCGTCTGGTTCTGGTTTAATTCTTTACGTTCTGGCTCTAAAATCTGGAGGAGAAATTCAGTAAATTGTTTCTTTATTTATCCACAGACTGAACATTTTGAAGTATTGTTTTTAAATTATTTTTACGTAAATAACCACGTATTTCTTCATCACTAAACAGCGGTATTAGGAAAAAGGAAAATGAAAAGTTTAGAGAACAATCCTTCTGCTCAGACTGAACCGGTTCTTTTTCTTTTCTTATTCCTAAAATCAAATCCGTCCACAGCAGAATCCTATAGGTCCTATAGTATATGAGCAGTAATTTCAACTAATAGGATTAAAACTCTGATTGGTGAAAATTCAACATCCGGACACTTAGTGACGTCAGAAAGCGAGAAGATAAAGAAATAATTTAAAAAGTAAGAATTAAAACCGAACATTTTGGAAACAACACGCACGCACGCACACACACGCACGCACGCACACACGCACGTACCCCCCCCTCCCCACACACACACACACACACACACACACACACCTGTGTGTTCTATTTACTTTAATTTTCTGAAAACCTTAAAAAGTGCCACCCGGTTTGAGCCGGTTCGAACTTGTTTGACGGTTTCTTTCAGTCACGGAATCGAAAGGTTTTGAAACCAGCGGCTGTCAGAGAGCTCTGAATAAATACGAATATAAGGACAAAACAAACATGATGTTAAAGTAAAGAAACCCATGAAAAATGTCATTATTTAAACAAAGAACAGTTAAATAATTTAACGAAGAAATAAAAAATATACCTAAAATTATTATTATAAAACAAATAAACTAATTTAAGTTAACGAACACACGTAAAAATTAAAGAAAATAATTTATAAAAACGAATAAATTAAAAGTAAATAAATTGATAAAAACAAACTAAAAAATATAAATAAAAGAACTATTTAAAAGTATTAAAAACGGTTTAAATGTATATAAATGAACTAATAGAAAATAATCTAAAGAAAGTAAGGAACCTAATTAAATAAGTTATTACTAATAAACTGATTCAATAAATAAATATTAACCAATTAAATAAAACCAAACAACAAGCAGCATGACCTGAATGATATCATCTGTTCCGCGGCTTCAGGGAGTTCTGTGGGTTCTGTACAGGTTCTAGGTTCGGTCCACTTACTGCTCTGGTACTCCTCCGGACCGCAGCAGCTCCTGCTCGCCTCCCCGGTTCCTCCTCTCCGGTTCTCTGCCTCAAACGCGCTCGACTCGCGCTCCCCGCGAAGGAGCTGCTGGTACCGGCGGCTGCTCGTGAACTTGTTTGGGTCCAGGATGTCCAGAACGGAGAAGGAGGTGGTTCGGTGCCCGGTGGGGCCCTGGAACGACACGACCGGGTCAGTCGGTCACCCTTCATGTTTACTGAGGTTCAGTTAATTAAAATTAATTCGTTAACAGTAATAATAATAATAATAATAATAATAATAATAATAATAATAATAATAATAATAATAATAATAATAATAATAATACATATTTGTTTTATTTAAGATGATCGACTATTTATTTAAGATTATCTAAAAATAACAATAAATACAGAAACAACTCACTAATATTTACAATACATATTATTATTGTAACATAAAATGTATTATTATTTATACAATATACAGCCTTATAACATTCTAATATATTATTTTTATTATGAAATTATATATATATATATATATATATATATATATATATATATATATATATATATATATATATATATATATATATATATATATATATATATATATATATAAAAGCTTTATAATATTAATTGTATTATTGTTAGAATTTTAATAATATGAAATATCATAAATTTTTAAATTATTATAATATTATTATACATTTTTTACTACCACTAATAAAAAATAATAGTAGTAGATGTCTTCATAATGATGAAATGTTTTTATTATAACATGATAATAACGCATTTTAATGTTATAGAATCACAATATTTTTATTATTTCACAATAAGAAATAAACAACAATACAACTATTACATAAGAAAAAAATAATACATCCTAAACAGTGTCTTCAGACTGCAGCAGAAACGATCATGAATTGATTCTGAACCAACTGGACACATGCGCGGGCGGGCGCGCGCGCGCGCGCGCACACACACACACACACACAGACACACAGACATACACAAAGTTTTATTAAAGTCAGAATCAGTTTTTATTTTGGAGAAGCTGCAGAGAAAACTTTGGGTCAGAACAGAACCAGAACTTAATTCATCTGAAAGTCCAGAGTCCACATAAAAAAACCAAGTCCACCTTAAAGACCAGAGTCCACCCTAAAGACCAGAGTCCACCTCAAAATACTGAGTCCACCTTAAAGATCCGAATCCACCTAAAATAACTGGGTCCACCTTAAAGATCTGAGTCCACATTAAAGACCTGAGTCCACCTTAAAGACCAGAGTCCATCCTAAAGACCTGAGTCCACATAAAAGATCCGAGTCTATCTGAAATACCAGAGTCCACCTGTCCTCTAAAGTAACTTGATTATTAAAAAACAAAAAATAATAATGATAATAATAATGATAATAATGATAATGATAATAATAATAATAATAATAATAATAATAATAATAATAATAATAATAATAATAATAATAATGGCAATTATGATGATAAAATACAATTGAGCATTATTATGATGCTTTAATAAATTATACTAATTATAACATTTACCCGAAACTTCATGCATTGCTTCCCCGAAAAAATAATAAAACGACCTAAAAATTGTTAATATAATAATAAAATAACAACAACAACAACACTAAAATTAAAACTAATAGTAGCCTACTATACTACTACTATAATGGTGATAATGATAAAGCTGCTGCTGCTGATGATGATGAGGAGGAAGATGATGAGGAGGATGAGGATGAACTCCGGTCCGTCTCTACCTGTTGTGGCGGGACCAACACCGGGTTCGTCGGCGGAGGTTCTGAGTTGTTCTCCCCGGCCTGAGCCTCTCTTCCTCCGGATCCCGCTCCGGAGAAAATCCGCTTCTCTCCGGTTCCTCCCGGGTCCAACATGTCCCCGCCCTCCGGGCCCACTAAGGTCTGGACCCCGTCCAGAACCGCTCTGTCCCGACTCATGACAGGTGGAACCGTGTCCGCCGCGGGCCCTGCTGCGGTTCTGTCCCGGTTCATAACAGCCTGCAGTCCGTCCGATCCGGGTGCCGGTACCGCGCCTCTGTCCCGGTTCATCTCTCCGTTACTCCCTCTGGCCCATGCGGGCTAAGAGGGGGTCGGAACTAGTTAAAGGAAATAAAAAACTAAAACAGTCAGAACCGTTTTAGACGAACTCGGGCCTGCTGGTCTTCCTGCAGGACGGACCATCCGGTCCGAGGGGTCCACGGGACTGGACCGGTCGGGCCTCGGGTCTTCAGGGTCTCCAACTCGTCCTGCTGCGCCTGGAAACTCTGAATGAAGGAGTCTCTGAAGGAGCGGAATCCCGTCAGCGCGCACCTGTCCAGGTGCGTCCTGGTTTTCCTGGTGGTTCCTCGCGGCTCTTGCGGGTCCTGGTGGTTCTTGTGAGTCCTGAAGTGTCCCTGTGGGTCCCGGTGGATGCGCTCTGAGAGCCCGCGGAGCTGCAGGACGGACCTCCTCCTGTCCCGGTAGTTAAAGACCTAAAGCGGCTCTCCGTCGCTCCTCGGTGGTTTTGAAGCCCCCCCG
>SSNR01000012.1:500645-565816 GCA_006937965.1 Callopanchax toddi
CCCCCCCCCCCCATCTGCCATCACACAACACACACATTTCTTTGCTAGAATGTGTGTGTGTGTGTGTGTGTGTGTGTGTTTGCGCGCGCGCTTTCCTCCTTATTTATGCATTCCTTTAACTCCGCGGATTGTAATTGGCTACAAATTAATCCCGCTCGCGCTAATAGGCTATTATCTCTACGTGCGTGTGGGGCGGTGGGCGTCTGTTCCTCTCGTCCGTGCACAAGGCGCGCGCGCGCACGGTGTCCCTGATGATGATGATGATGATAAAGTTTCCAGCTCTTTTACCAGCATCAGGAGGTTCGGGTGTCCGGTCCGGTCCAGTCCGGTCCCAGAACTCAATTAGGACCAGAATAAAGCCGGTACCGTCCCGCTGCAGTGAAATATTGATTCCTAATCCCGGCGGTCATTACGGTGCCAGAAAATAATAGAGCACAGAATTGGATTTTGATTTAACACGCAGCGTGTTTATTCTAATACAGGGACTTAATATTCCGTTGATTCTCATTTTCAGCCTCAGAAAAGGGGGAGGGGTGGAGGGGGAGGGGGGGGGGCATCCTGTCCTCCTCCTCCTCCTCTAAGGTCAGCTCCATGTAATTGGTTTGTTCAATGATCCTGAAGAAGACAAAAAATAAAAAATAAAAGTTAAACAAAATAATAGCTGGAACAATGAGACACGATCAACCAATCACAGAGCGTCTTCCAGCTTCAACCAAAACCTCCACATATTACCTACATCCCATAATCCTCAGATGTCAGTCCCCTCTGATGTCATCAAGGACAAACATGTCCACTTCCAAAGATCTGCTGTAAACTTCACAAGTGATTTTATGATTCTGCATAGAAACTCCTCCAGTCCTGCTCCAAAACAAACTTTCATCTGAAGGATTTCTTTAACCCTTCAGGTGTTGATTACTGAATATCTTTATTCTCATTTATGCAAAAAGCACAAAAATGAGTTATTTTAACCATTTAACCACTAAAAAAGCTATGAAAAATGTTTATTTTGTTTCATTCTTTGTTCAGTTAGTGCATCAGGGTGTTTCAAATCCTCATGAAATTTGATTTGGTATTTTAAGGCTTTAATAGTGCATGAATTTCTACCTAAAGTTCTTTAAAGAGCTTGAAGCCTTAATTGGTCTAGCACTAAAACATTTAAGGAACTGAATTAATCATTTTGTACATGTATGTGATGTTTATATGTGTATGATCATCAGTGGCTGCTGGGGAATCTCAAAATATCACATTGGAAGTGCTTGAATTTGATTTTGATGTGTGTATGAACCCTGTATAATATGTGAAAAATGATCTAAATTAAAATGTATCAAAATGAATCATTTGGGTATTTATTGAAATATATATATATATATATATATATATATATATATATATATATATATATATATATATATATATATATATATATATATATATATACACACACATATTTGTAAAAACAAAGCCACCAAAAAGCAGCAAAATAATAAATAACAACAATAATAATAATAAGTAATCAAGTGGGTTTTAAAGGGTCAAAGTCCTTCAAATGGATGAAAGGTTGGTAGTTTTGAGCAGGACTGAAGTTGTTTAACAGATCAGAAAAAAGTAGGAAAATGTATTAATTTGTCAAGTTTAATTTTGAAAGTAGACATTTTGTCTTTAATGACACAAGATATTCTTTTTTTCATTAATTATTTTTATTAAATCAGAATTTCACAACGTATCCATTGAAAGCTGTTGTTACAGAACATCGTGTCATCTGCACTAACATAGCCAACATGATAGAGAGAAAACATTGACCTGAATAGACAACAATGTCTACAGTGATGCTTGATGGTTAAATATGCATCTTGTGGGTGAAAGAAGGCTGCTACAGCAGGACCGGTCTGGATGAAAGTCAGGGACCAGGTTCATATGACAGACCTGAAGACCTGCTGGCCCACAGCAGCAGATGACAATGAAACATAAACAATGAAAATATTAGTTCTAAAAAGTCCACAACAAAAAGTCCAAAAAGTTCAGTTCCTCATGTGGTTCAGCGTCCAAGAAGAGCTCAGGCAGACTGGCTTTTAAGGATGGGGGTGGAGTTTAGTTCCAACACCTCCTTGACTCCCCCACCCCCCACCCCAAATATTATTTTGCACTGGCATAGCTACTTATCTACAGTAAGGACTGAACCCACCAATGACTACACTTGACATCACTCAAAGTGGGTGGAGTCTTTTTAAAGAGGAAGTAGTCTTCTAACAGGAGCAATGCTCAGAATGCTAGCCTTGGATTATAGCGCCACATTCAATTGCGCTAATCCCACCAAATTAGTTAACAAACAACAAACACCACCCCCTCTCACTGTCATTGGATCAAGCTGTTTTTCAGTAACAGAAGCCAGCGTGTCAGAATTGGCCACTTCTCAACTATGCTCAGCATCGGTGTCCCTCAAGGCTGTGTCCTCAGTCCAGCTCAATTAATTTTCATACAAGGAGGTGTTATGCTTCTAAACTGTTGCTGCCCTATGAGTGTGGGCTGAGTGCACCTCTCCAAAAGTTATAGTGAAACGTGAAGACAGCAGCAGCTCCAGATTCTCATCATATCAAGACAGGGCATGATACTGTGCTGACTGGCGATGGCAGTGTGGATTTTCTGAAAGAATTACAGTTCAGGGGACACAATATGTGGCTAGTGGGCCAGAAAGATGTAGCTTGCGGGCCGCCAATTGTAGCCCTGCTCTAAACCAGTATCTAATGCTACTGGCTCAAGACTAGAGTCCTAGTGCCTGTAGACCAGGTGTACTCAATAGGATGGGGCAGCATGTGGCATGTAGCTCAGTAGGTAAACTGGTCTGGCAAACGGAGAGTCACCAGTTTGATCCCAGCTCCAGTTGGGTTACATTGTCATTTTGTCCTTAGGCAAAACACTTCACCCACTTTGCCTACTGGTGGTGGTCGTATTGACTTTGGCGGTGCATGGCATCCCCGCCTCCGTCAGTGTACCCCAGGGTAGCTGTGGCTACAATGTAGTTTGACTGTTGTGTTGTGTTCAGGAGTCTATACAGGCCATTTACCATTTACCATAGGATCCGGTCCGCAAACCTCCTATTTCTGGCCCTCGAGGCATTTACTGTGTTCCCCAAGCTGTCATTAGTTCATCAAATCCACTGAGAATCAGCGTGGCACCTCTCTTGTAGCTCCAGGAAGAGGAACCACAGCTGTATGCATGAGTGGCACACCTCCCATCCCCCGGATCATACGGTCCTACTGGCTCTGGGCTGGTGTCTTTGCAGTGACTCAGTTGCTGCTTGGAGTTCTTCCCCTGTTGTCGGTGCAACTGTGGCTCACAGCAAAGGCATAGATTTGCTCTTGATATTAGTGAGGATCAGGACGGGACGGGACGGGAGGTGTTGCGTGAAACAGGACGTGGAGATTAAAACGAAGCACTCAGATCGCAGTTGTGCAACTGGCCTAAAGCTACCATAGGCCCACTGGGAAGATGCCTGATGGCCAGTCCAGCCCGGTCCACATCTGGACCCAGGGAAGGTGCCATTGGCACAGATGTCCAGGGGGAGGGGCGTGTCTGGGACCGCGAGGAGCTCACGCCGGTCGATTCAGACCCCTCCTTTTCCTGGACACATCCATGCCAAATCTACAGCCATGGCTCAGAGGAACAGTGGTTGTCCACTGATCAGGAGATCAGGGTTCAATCCCAGGCTCAGTCATATGTCAAAGTATCCTTAAGCAAGATATTGAACTCCCAACTGCCTCCCATGTGCCTTGAAACTGGTTGCCCTCTACGTTGTACTATGGTATATGTGTAGCCTATGTGGTCACTTCCACTTACCCCTTTCCCCCTTTTTGTCCTCATTGTAGGGGCGACCCCTGATGTTTTACCCCCTCTACTCTCTGTGGATTCTTCCCAGTTCTCTGGCAGCTCCTGTTAACACACCAAGTTGAAGGAATCAGTGTGACTCTGTTACAACAGTACCAGAACCCCGAGTCTCACCCCCATCCCTCACACTCCACAGTGTGAGTATGAGTGTGTGTCTTGTGTCTACAATTATTGTAATGAAGGTTAACGAGCTCTGCTCTGCCTCCTCTTTATTAAATTAATCTGAGGCAGTAATGAATCATAATTACTATAATTAGCAGCTTGAGCTGCCTGATGCGGCTGGTCAGAGCGAGTCTCGTTCACACATAGACCTCCTCCGGCGTGGGCGCTCGGAGCACGCTGCTCCTCAGAGGATTCAGGTTTTATAACACATGGGCCTGACTCAGATGAACTCTATGACCCAGTTCCAACCTGGATCTGGGGAACACACGATTAACTAAAAGTTAATGTGCTGACCTCATCTAAAACTTAAACCACATTTGAACTAAACACCATCTTTTATTTCTATAGAAACTATTCATGGATGAATTCAGGTTCAGTTTGTTTCCAAAAAAACCCTCAAATTCTAACCTGACTGGGATTATTTTTGGTCCAGTTTGGGATGGTTTAGTCCAAATCAGGCCAGTAGTTTTTATCCAAAGAAATGAATGTGAAATGAATAAGTTAAAGTTTGAACTTTGAGGCAGGTATGTCCAACGTATGGCCCAGGGGCTACTTGTGGTCCTCGGACTGATTTTGTGAAGCCCTCAACTGCAATTCAAGAATGATAGACTTTTGTCCTCTAGTAGGACATCTATGTGGAGAGACACTTTCTAACTTTTTTATTTTAATTTTTTTGAAACCTAACAACAAAAAAATGCTGATGCAGCTGGTAAAATAAGCATCGAATATGTCACCAAGTAGATCAATGTTTAAAAGCTCTACTAACATGAAATTCTTAGCAGATGTTGGTAACAACCCATCCACACCGCACACATGCAATGAAATCAAACCATCAATGTCCATATTGTTATAGTAAAAATGAATGACAGAGAAAAAGTATTGAAGATGTGAAGAAAGTAAAGTACTAAAATCCATGTAAAGTAATTAAAAAGTAATCCTAAATCAGGATCAGCTGCTTCAGTCCAACTGATGGTCTATTAAAAAGTGCCTCATTACCAAGGTGTCACACAAGAAACACCTCATGATGGGTAGGTTCTCAAGACCTTCACAACCTTACAAAACATCCGGAGGGATGGTGTTGGTTACAGAAGAATTTCTAAACTTCCAGTGGGAACTGTTGGTACCATAAAAGAATATGGAAAGAATATAGTTTCACCATAAATCCTCCGCAACCGAGTGCTCCACACAATATCAGACAAAACCGAACTGAACGTCCATGACCATGGCCTGTAGCAGCTCACCACTAAGACTCTATTGATGAAGAAACAGCAGGTTAAAGCAGGTTTAAAGTTTTCTGACCAACGTTTAGACACACCTGAGAGACACTGGGAGAATAAACAGGTACATCTCAAAAATAAGAATATCATGAAAAAGTTCAATGTATTTTGTCCATCGTTCCAGAAAGTGAAACACCTATAGACTCAGTACAGAGTTAAATGTGTCAAGCTTTTTATTCTTCTAATTTTGATGATTGTAACTTTGATATTGAAAACCCCAAATTTAAGGTGTCAGAAAATTATAATATTAAAAAAGATCAATTAAAAAACAATTTAAACATGCATTTCAGGATTCTGAAAAGTCTGGTCATTGGTATGCAGTCAATACTTGGTTGGGCCTCTTTTTGCATGAATACGGTAACTGCATAGATTTTTTACTTTTATGTTGTAACTTTAATTTTTTCAGGTAATCTCCTTTTGCGTTAAGGATCTCTTTTCCAAGGGAGAACTAAAAGGTAGTTGGGGATTCAGTATCTTGTCCGAGGGTATACGTCAACATAAGGCCTGGAACAGGGATTGATCCCGGGGCGCCCACATGGAAGGTAGTTTCTCTTTAAGTACACAATTTTAAATATATCTAACTTTTTTAATGAACATAATAATTAGCTTCAGTTATCAGCAAATGTAACAATTTCAATTTTAATTTAACCTCCTAAACACTAGGTTATATGATTAGATGAGACAAAAAATGGGAACATTTGAATACATTTCTAAATGCAAAATAATTGGGAATTTCAGAGCATGAGAGGGTCAGCAATTGACATTAAAATTGATTTAGTTTCATTTTGAGGTCGTATGTAATGTTAGCACACACTCATGCCTATTACTCCATGATTTCCAAAAATAAACCAAATTATTTTATTTCTGAGTATTTATTGCACCGACTTTACAGCAATGATAATATTTGCAGGAAATACCTAGTTACCCCTGTTAGACCTCCCTTTACTGTATTTGGAAAAACAAGCACCACCTGGTGAAAAACAACACAAAAGGACAAATATAGTTCCTTATCATGAATCCACACAAACATTAATTACAGCAATCCTACTGCAATGGGAGTGAATTAGAACTATGTATTTCTATAACGCACAAAAATGTGATCAAAAGTGTTGCTAATTTTTTACACAATGCATTAAATAGATAAAATAAATATCCTTTAAATTTTCACCTTCAGTCAAAAATACACACCTGTGGCAGTTTTTATGTTGTTTGCATCACAACAGTCACTATCATATATACAACTATGTACGGTAAATAGGAGGGTTAAAAGCTGAAAGACGTTCATACCCTGATTCCCTCTCTGGTCCCTCTCCCACCACCTCTGTTCCTTTGAGGTTTTCTATTTTGTGTCGTTTCAAGGTTCCATATTTTAGATTAGCCCTCCTCCTCTTCCTCATTACAGGAGTAATGACCCTCCAGCCTCGGCTAACACACCGAGCCGTCCCAGCATGCTCGCACACTCAGATAGCATCTGACCCAAAGAATTAATTAAATATGATAGCTGATTAAAAATAGCATAACTAATAGTGTAATATCTCAAGCTGTCGTCTTTAATAGTCAACATTGTGTGTGTGTGTCTTATCTGCTGCAGACAGACGCTCTCACTATTGATTCCTGTTCATTTCAGTTGTCAGCCCGACCACTCATCTCATCGGGAATCATTAAACTCTCCGTCTCTCTGCCTGTCTCTCACTCGCTCTTTCACCTGATTTTCTTACAAATGAGCATTTATTTTTCATTATTCCTGATTCCGAGCAGTTTTCTGTTGACTGAAGCGCGAAGGCAACGTTGCAGTCGCTGACAGAAGGATGATCTAAACCGCGGCGTGTCCCCCGTTTCTCAGAGCGTCACTAAACACACACGTCAGCAATCCGCTGGAAACAAGAGGCCGGTTTAGTTTAACTTTGTCCTTTCACGCAGAACACACGTCTTGTCTGCCTCCCGGAAGACATAATGTAGAATGATCTGCAACAGGACTCAGATAGTCAAACAGATGTCGACATTTCTGCTGCTACTCACTCATTTTGAAAAGCAAAACTATGTTATTTTAGACTTTTGTCAGTTCCAAAACCTCCTGCTTCAGAGGATAAACAGCTAAATGGACACGTGGGTCATCTCCATCTACAGTGAGGACCACACCCACCAGTGTGGGTTGGTCACTAATTAGCAGCTAATTTCTAGTATTTAAAACAACTCTCACTTAAAAAAGCCACCCCGATAAAAATGTTATATTATCAATTAGCAAACCTCTATAATTTAGCATGAAACTATTGTTTAGTTTATGGTGGTCATGCTGCTGCAGTAGCATAGTGATTATGATATTTTTTTATTGAAACAAGCTACACGGCCCATACTAATACCAGAAAATTAGCCTCAAATTTGCCACCAGTCTGCAGCAGTCTCTCCTGATCTGAGTATTGCTCTGGTCAGAGGACTACTGCCTGTTTCTAGAAGCTCTGCCCCCTTTGTGTGATGTCACCAGTGGGAGTGGTCCTTACGTAGATAAATAACTAATAGACTAATCTCAATTAAAAGCAGAAGAGTGAAATTTTCTGGAGGCAGTAATGTATTATTGGAGAGGCTGATTGATTATTAATTGATTAATCAATTAGCTGACAATGAAAGGGTATTTCTAAACATTTGCACTGCAGTGATAGGCTGACATAATTTCTTGTTTTGTCAGGAGTGTATTAGCTCATAAATATTGATCTGCTGACCCACCTTGTGTAAACCCAGTGCCTCGTCAGCAGTTTGAGTGTCACTGTTAGTCTGATCAACCACACAGAGGCTTTTGACCAGATTATTAAAAACACTCAATCCTTCAGTTCAAAACACTACTATGATGGAATGAAAATGGAGTCAAAAACTGGAAACAGGTTTTTCTTGGTTTTGAGTGAAGGTGGTGACATACAGATGGGTATCTCATAAACTAGACATACCATATTCTTTCAGAATAGACTATTCCATGACACCATCATCAGACCAACAGAAGAAGAGTTGAGTCAAACCACATCAGTCATCTGATTCTCCAGTAAACAACATGATTCGGGTTTCTCTGGTCTAGAAAAAGCACAGTCACATAGCTGCTTAGATGGATGGATGGATGGATGGATGGATGGATGGATGGATGGATGGATGGATGGATGGGTGAATGAATGAATGAATGAATGAATGAATGAATGAATGAATGAATGAATGAATGAATGAATGAATGAATGAAAAAAGGTAAGGATTTATCAATGAGTGAAACTTGGTGCAGATATTCTTAAAGCACATTTCAGTAAAATGAAAACTGGATCATGTTTTGGTTTTTTGTTGGACCATAAATGTGATAACAAGGATACAAGCCTAATGTTGCTCAGTGTAAACATAGCAGTTTACTCAAAGTAAACATCTTAGTTTACTCAGAATAAACTAAATAGTTTACTCTGTGTAAAGATAGTAGTTTAACTAGTTCGCTTTTTGTTACGTGTAACAAACAGCCAGTGGACAGCTGGCCTTAAATTAAACTGTTTGTGTTGGTAATGGGTTTCCACCGGTGTTGGTATTAAGATGTCACCAGGTTGTCACCAGGTTGGTATCAGGTTGTCACCAGGTTGGTACCAGGTTGGTATCAGGTTGTCATCAGGTTGGTACCAGGTTGTCACCAGGTTGGTACCAGGTTGTCACCAGGTTGGTACCAGGTTGGTACCAGGTTGTCACCAGGTTGGTACCAGGTTGTCATCAGGTTGGTATCAGGTTGTCACCAGGTTGGTACCAGGTTGGTACCAGGTTGTCATCAGGTTGGTACCAGGTTGTCACCAGGTTGGTACCAGGTTGTCACCAGGTTGGTACCAGGTTGGTACCAGGTTGTCACCAGGTTGGTACCAGGTTGTCATCAGGTTGGTACCAGGTTGTCATCAGGTTGGTATCAGGTTGTCACCAGGTTGGTACCAGGTTGTCACCAGGTTGGTATCCAGGTTGTCACCAGATTGGTATCAGGTTGGTATCAGGTTGTCATCAGGTTGTCACCAGGTTGGTACCAGGTTGTCATCAGGTTGGTACCAGGTTGTCACCAGGTTGGTACCAGGTTGTCACCAGGTTGGTACCAGGTTGTTACCAGGTTGTACCAGGTTGGCACCAGGTTGGTACCAGGTTGGTATCAGGTTGGTACCAGGTTGTCACCAGGTTGGTACCAGGTTGGCACCAGATTGGTATCAGGTTGGTATCAGGTTGGTACCATATTGGTACCAGGTTGGTACCAGGTTGTTACCAGGTTGGTATCAGGTTGGTACCAGGTTGTCACCAGGTTGGTACCAGGTTGGTACCAGATTGGTACCAGGTTGGTATCAGGTTGGTACCAGGTTGTCACCAGGTTGGTATCAGGTTGTCACCAGGATGTCACCAGGTTGTCACCAGGTCGGTACCAGGTTGTCACCAGGTTGGTATCAGGTTGGTACCAGGTTGTCACCAGGTTGGTACCAGGTTGGCATCAGGTTGGTACAGGTTGTCACCAGGTTGGTACCAGGTTGTCACCAGGTTGGTACCAGGTTGGTACCAGGTTGTCACCAGGTTGGTATCAGGTCGGTACCAGGTTGTACCAGGTTGGTACCAGGTTGGTACCAGATTGGTACCAGGTTGGTATCAGGTTGTCATCAGGTTGTCACCAGGTTGGTACCAGGTTGTTATCAGGTTGGTATCAGGTTGTCACCAGGTTGGTACCAGGTTGTCACCAGGTTGTTATCAGGTTGTCACCAGGTTGTTACCAGGTTGTTACCAGGTTGGTACCAGGTTGTTATCAGGTTGTCATCAGGTTGGTACCAGGTTGGTATCAGGTTGGTACCAGGTTGTCACCAGGTTGGTATCAGGTTGGTACCAGGTTGTCACCAGGTTGGTACCAGGTTGGCACCAGGTTGGTACCAGGTTGGTACCAGGTTGTCACCAGGTTGGTACCAGGTTGTCACCAGGTTGGTACCAGGTTGTCATCAGGTTGGTATCAGGTTGTCACCAGGTTGGTACCAGGTTGTCACCAGGTTGGTATCAGGTTGTCACCAGGTTGGTACCAGGTTGTCATCAGGTTGGTACCAGGTTGGCACCAGGTTGGTACCAGGTTGGTACCAGGTTGTCACCAGGTTGGTATCAGGTTGTCACCAGGATGTCACCAGGTTGTCACCAGGTTGGTACCAGGTTGTCACCAGGTTGGTACCAGGTTGGTACCAGGTTGTCATCAGGTTGGTACCAGGTTGGCACCAGGTTGGTACCAGGTTGGTACCAGGTTGTCACCAGGTTGGTATCAGGTTGTCACCAGGATGTCACCAGGTTGTCACCAGGTTGGTACCAGGTTGTCACCAGGTTGGTACCAGGTTGGTACCAGGTTGTCATCAGGTTGGTACCAGGTTGGCACCAGGTTGGTACCAGGTTGGTACCAGGTTGTCACCAGGTTGGTATCAGGTTGTCACCAGGATGTCACCAGGTTGTCACCAGGTTGGTACCAGGTTGTCACCAGGTTGGTACCAGGTTGGTACCAGGTTGTCATCAGGTTGGTACCAGGTTGGCACCAGGTTGGTACCAGGTTGGTACCAGGTTGTCACCAGGTTGGTATCAGGTTGTCACCAGGATGTCACCAGGTTGTCACCAGGTTGGTACCAGGTTGTCACCAGGTTGGTACCAGGTTGGTACCAGGTTGTCATCAGGTTGGTACCAGGTTGGCACCAGGTTGGTACCAGGTTGGTACCAGGTTGTCACCAGGTTGGTATCAGGTTGTCACCAGGATGTCACCAGGTTGTCACCAGGTTGGTACCAGGTTGTCACCAGGTTGGTACCAGGTTGGTACCAGGTTGTCATCAGGTTGGTACCAGGTTGGCACCAGGTTGGTACCAGGTTGGTACCAGGTTGTCACCAGGTTGGTATCAGGTTGTCACCAGGATGTCACCAGGTTGTCACCAGGTTGGTACCAGGTTGTCACCAGGTTGGTACCAGGTTGGTACCAGGTTGTCATCAGGTTGGTACCAGGTTGGCACCAGGTTGGTACCAGGTTGGTACCAGGTTGTCACCAGGTTGGTATCAGGTTGTCACCAGGATGTCACCAGGTTGTCACCAGGTTGGTACCAGGTTGTCACCAGGTTGGTATCAGGTCGGTACCAGGTTGTCACCAGGTTGGTACCAGGTTGGCACCAGATTGGTACCAGGTTGGTATCAGGTTGGTACCAGGTTGTCACCAGGTTGTCACCAGATTGGTACCAGGTTGGTACCAGGTTGTCATCAGGTTGTCACCAGATTGGTATCAGGTTGGTACCAGGTTGTCACCAGGTTGGTACCAGGTTGGCACCAGATTGGTACCAGGTTGGTATCAGGTTGGTACCAGGTTGTCACCAGATTGGTACCAGGTTGGTACCAGGTTGTCACCAGGTTGTCATCAGGTTGTCACCAGGTTGGTACCAGTTGTCACCAGGTTGGTACCAGGTTGGCACCAGGTTGTCACCAGATTGGTATCAGGTTGGTACCAGGTTGTCACCAGGTTGTCATCAGGTTGTCACCAGGTTGGTACCAGGTTGTCACCAGGTTGTCACCAGGTTGGTACTAGGATGGTACCAGGTTGTCATCAGGTTGGTATCAGGTTGTCACCAGGTTGGTACCAGGTTGTCACCAGGTTGGTATCAGGTTGTCACCAGGTTGGTACCAGGTTGGTACCAGGTTGTCATCAGGTTGGTACCAGGTTGGCACCAGGTTGGTACCAGGTTGGTACCAGGTTGTCACCAGGTTGGTATCAGGTTGTCACCAGGATTGTCACCAGGTTGTCACCAGGTTGGTACCAGGTTGTCACCAGGTTGGTATCAGGTTGGTACCAGGTTGTCACCAGATTGGTACCAGGTTGGTATCAGGTTGGTACCAGGTTGGTATCAGGTTGTCACGAGGTTGTCACCAGATTGGTATCAGGTTGGTACCATATTGGTACCAGGTTGGCACCAGATTGGTACCAGGTTGGTATCAGGTTGGTACCAGGTTGTCACCAGGTTGGTATCAGGTTGGTACCAGGTTGTCACAAGATTGGTACAAGGTTGGTATCAGGTTGTCACCAGGTTGGTATCAGGTTGGTACCAGGTTGTCACCAGATTGGTACCAGGTTGGTATCAGGTTGGAACCAGGTTGCCACCAGGTTGGCACCAGATTGGTACCAGGTTGGTATCAGGTTGGTACCAGGTTGTCACCAGGTTGGTATCAGGTTGGTACCAGGTTGTCACCAGATTGGTACCAGGTTGGTATCAGGTTGGTACCAGGTTGTCACCAGGTTGGTACCAGGTTGGCACCAGGTTGGTACCAGGTTGTCACCAGGTTGGTATCAGGTTGGTACCAGGTTGTCAGCAGGTTGGTACCAGGTTGTCACCAGGTTGGTACCAGGTTGGTATCAGGTTGGCACGAGGTTGTTACCAGATTGGTATCAGGTTGGTACCATGTTGGTACCAGGTTGGCACCAGATTGGTACCAGGTTGGTATCAGGTTGGTACCAGGTTGTCACCAGGTTGGTACCAGGTTGGCACCAGGTTGGTACCAGGTTGTCACCATGTTGGTACCAGGTTGGTACCAGGTTGTCACCAGGTTGGTACCAGGTTGTCACCAGATTGGTACCAGGTTGGTATCAGGTTGGTACCAGGTTGTCACCAGGTTGGTATCAGGTTGACACCAGATTGGTACCAGGTTGGTACCAGGTTGTCACCAGGTTGGTATCAGGTTGGTACCAGGTTGTCACCAGATTGGTACCAGGTTGGTATCAGGTTGGTACCAGGTTGTCACCAGGTTGGTACCAGGTTGTCACCAGATTGGTACCAGGTTGGTATCAGGTTGGTACCAGGTTGTCACCAGGTTGGTATCAGGTTGGTACCAGGTTGTCACCAGATTGGTACCAGGTTGGTATCAGGTTGGAACCAGGTTGTCACCAGGTTGGTACCAGGTTGGCACCAGGTTTGTACCAGGTTGTCACCAGATTGGTACCAGGTTGGTACCAGGTTGTCACCAGGTTGTCATCAGGTTGTCACCAGGTTGGTACCAGTTTGTCACCAGGTTGGTACCAGGTTGGCACCAGGTTGTCACCAGATTGGTACCAGGTTGGTACCAGGTTGTCATCAGGTTGTCACCAGGTTGTCACCAGGTTGTCACCAGATTGGTACCAGGTTGGTACCAGGTTGTCACCAGGTTGGTATCAGGTTGTCACAAAGTTGATATCAGGTCTTTAACATGTTGGTATCAAGTTGGTACCAGGTTGTCACCAGGTTGGTACCAGATTGTCACCAGGTTAGTATCAGGTTGTCACAAAGCTTATTTCAGGTCTTTAACATGTTGGTATCAGGTTGGTATCAGTTAGTATCTGGTTGGTACCAGGTTGTCACCAGGTTGGTATCAGCTTGGAACCAGGTTGTCACCAGGTTGGCACCAGAATGGTACCAGGTTTGTATCAGGTTGGTACCAGGTTGTCACCAGGTTGGTATCAGGTTGGTACCAGGTTGTCACCAGGTTGGTACCAGGTTGGCACCAGATTGATACCAGGTTGGTATCAGGTTGGTACCAGGTTGGTACCAGGTTGGCACCAGATTGGTACCAGGTTAGTATCAGGTTGGTACCAGGTTGTCACCAGGTTGGTACCAGGTTGTCACCAGGTTGGTACCAGGTTGGTATCAGGTTGGTACCAGGTTGTCACCAGGTTGTCACCAGATTGGTACCAGGTTGGTACCAGGTTGTCACCAGGTTGTCATCAGGTTGTCACCAGGTTGTCACCAGGTTGGTATCAGGTTGGTACCAGGGTGTCACCAGGTTGGTACCAGGTTGGCACCACATTGGCACCAGGTTGGTACCAGGTTGGTACCAGGTTGTCACCAGGTTGTCTCCAGGTTGTCACCAGATTGGTACCAGTTTGGTACCAGGTTGTCACCAGGTTATCACCAGATTGTCACCTGGTTGTCTCCAGGTTAGTGTCAGGTTGTCACAAAGTTGATATCAGGTCTTTAACATGTTGGTATCAGGTTGGTACCAGGTTGTCACCAGGTTGTCATCAGGTTGTCACCAGGTTGTCACCAGATTGGTTCCAGGTTGTCTCCAGGTTTGTGTCAGGTTGTCACAAAGTTGATATCAGGTCTTTAACATGTTGGTACCAGTTTGTCACCAGGTTGTTATTAGGTTGTGACAAGGTTGTCACTAGATTGTCACCAGGTTGTCTCCAGGTTAGTGTCATGTTGTCACAAAGTTGATATCAGGTCTTTAACATGTTGGTATCAGGTTGGTACCAGGTTGTCACCAGGTTGGTACCAGATTGTCACCAGGTTAGTATCAGGTTGTCACAAAGCTTATTTCAGGTCTTTAACATGTTGGTATCAGGTTGGTATCAGTTAGTATCAGGTTGGTACCAGGTTGTCTCCAGCTTAGTGTCAGGTTGTCACAAAGTTGATATCAGGTCTTTAACACGCTGGTATCAGATTGTCACCAGGGTGGTATCAGCCTTGGAGACAACAGGCAGAACATGAGTGTCAGAACAATGATGTCATTTGGTATCATTTGTCCTTTTTGACTGCCCTGAAAACAGGAATTGGATGCAAATTTTTAGTACAGATACGTAGCTACAACAAGCATCATGAAGGATTAAACTGTAAACCTCTCTGAACACAGATGAACATAAACGTGTCACCACTTGAAACAGGAAGGAGAATGATCAGGAAACAGAATACGACTTGCAGACAGTCGGTAGGACCAGCGCTGAGAGAGGAGGACTAAAGTCACTTTAAATCTTTGTGGGTCTTAAGGGCCAAAATGGTTAAACATAATGTCTTTTTCTCAGAGTGGCTCTTTCACACAGAGCACCGATATCTCCACTGCGCAGTCCTGGAGTGTGTATGTGTGTGTGTGTGTGTCAATGATTGGTTTCTGTTTTATAGACTAGGTAGCAGAGAGCTAGTAATCCGTAGAAATAAATCTGCTTTATTTGACCTTAGTGTTAACTCCAATAAAATACACTTTACTGCAGCAAGGACACACACACACATATGAGAGCACGCGCACGCACACACACACACACACACACATAGACATGCGCATGCAGCTATCAGTTCATAGCTGGCCTCTAGACAGTGTTTATAAGGACACAGAGGGAAGACTTTCTGCTGGTCCTGTCTCAGACCTCCTACTAATGGAAGTCCAGACTACTGTAGAGCTGCAGTCATCACCCGGATCCCATTGAACACTCAGTGTTTTTATGTTGTAATGTCTCTGAATGCAATGATTATTTCCTGTAGCGTAGCCTCTGATTTGTCAGCTACTGATGAGCTCCAAGCTGCTGTGACAGTCTCTAACACTTTAAAGGGATACTTGAGTCTGGGTCATTTTTAGGTGGTGTTCTAGCAGTTGTTTATCTACAGAAAGGAAAACACCCAGTGGTGACATCACTGAAAATGGGTGGAGTCTCTAAAGAAAGAAAGGAGCAACTCTCCATACCGTACCATACCATCTTTATTTATAAAGCACACAACCACAAGAGCAAAGTGCTGTACACAGGATAAACAAAACAAGTTTCTGAATTCAATAAAAGCCTAAAAGTTACATAAACAGGTCCCGCCTTTTATAAAATCACAGGGAAGAGGCCTGTCTGATGTCCAGAAGGTCATTCTATTATTTAGCCATTTCAAAAGCGAAAGCAGACCCTCCAGGTCTCACCTCAAAGGAACTGGTTTAAAGGGATGTCTGGGTCATTCTGAGGTTCCTTTTGTCAGTTATTTATCTACAGTAAGGACCACACCTACTGGTGACATCACTCAGAGTGGGCGGAGCCTCCAGAAACAGGAACTAGTTTTCTGACCAGAGCAGTACTCATGGCTGGTCAGATCAGGTGAGACACTGCTGCAGATTGGTGACAAATTAGCCACTAATTTTCAGGTATTTAAAACAACTCTTCTTCAAAAATTCACACCGATGACCCCAAAATGTTCTCTACTGCATTTTCTCTTGGTGTGAAAGTTAAAGAGTGAAATACCCCAAAACTAGCTGCTATCTTTGTCATGACCGGGGTAGTGCAGGACCCAAACGCAGGAAGACGGAGGCAGGACCAGGTGAGGTTGAACACAAAACAGCTTTATTGCTGGATGAACTCAGGAGACACAGAACACATGAGGCTGGGGATAAAGCACAAGGAACCAACAGGAGTGACTGAACTAAACAGCATATATAGGGAGGGAGCTAATCAAGGAGACGAGACACACCTGGAGGGGATTAATGTAAGACACAGGAGGAGGAACACAGGCACAAACTGGACACAAGGAGGCAGAACATGACAATCTTGTCACCAATCTGCAGCAATGTCTCTTCAGATCTGACTAGACTTGAGTATTACTCCAGTCAGAGGACTACTTCCTGTTATTGTAGACTTTGCACACTTTAAGTGATGTCACCAGTGCGTGTGGTCCTTACTGTGGACAAAAACTGATAAGATGACAGAAGACAGGTCGACAGAGCAGTGTGAGGTGAACGTCTCCGTGTGTTCCCAATGAGCACCTGACAAAAACTATTCCCTCTTTTAGGGATTCCAGGTCTCGGAAAAATACCAAGAAATTGTCGTCAAGAAGGAGCTTCAGTGTTGTCCCAGTGTGTGTGTGTGTGTGTGTGTGTGTGTGTGTGGGCTCTTCAAAGTAAGTCCAGAAACATGCGAGTGTTAGTCATACAGTGTCCCTCTCAGACTCGTTGCCTGTCCGGCTCCCTGTGACCCTGAACAAAAACAACATAAGGTTGTGTTAGTGAATCACATCCTGCTGGCTAGTTGCTGTGAGAGCTGGTGATTTGAACTCAAACACACACTTCATTAGTTTTCAAACAGAAATCACCTCAAGCCTTCTGCCACGTGAGGTGAAAGAGTGTGTGAGTCTGCTGAAACCTGTTTGTTTAGAAACAAAACTGGATGCATCACTTCCTCCCAAACCTGTGAATTAAGCTGATAGTCATCAGTATTGTTATATACTGAACAGGGACCTGAATAACTGACCAGCACACACACACACACACGTCAGGTGAAACATCAGCGCTCCAGGCAGAGAGATGTGACGTGTGTGCAGCAGTAGAAAAAAAGCAAATAAAGCAAATAGTGTTATCAGTAATTTAACAGCAGGCTGATATGGCCTATTGATCTGTCCACTGGAATCTTTTATCTCTACAACACAATGTATCCACTCTGCTGTTTATGACCCCAGCACCAACACACTCACAGTAAAACATGACTCACGGGTCAATCAACATACAGAGGACACACACACACACACACATGAGGGATGGAGCTGTACAGTGACACGTCTCACTACAACTGCTCCACGATTCCTCAGCTGCAAATAAAAAAAGATTCAAGCCAAAACAAAAATCATTGCCTCCTGTCTGGGTCATTCTGATCTATTAGTCATTTATCTACAGTAAGACCACACCTACCGGTGACATAACTAAAAGTGGGTGGAGTCTCTAGAAACAGGAAGTCGTCAACCCAGCTGCTCCTCATTCCACCAATCACCTGCCCCTGCGTTTATACTCCTTTGGTTCTCTTCAGAGCGCCCAGTTTACCTGATACTTCCCTGTGTTTTCCTCCTTCCGCTCCTCAGGGTTCTTAGTTAGGATTTTAGTGATCTTGTTGTCACATCAGCGTATATTTTCTCCAGTTATTTTGAGTTCACTCCTCATCTCTTCGCCTCCATCTCTTTTATTTTATTCCTCACACCTAAATCATGACACCATTATGGAACAAGGCTGAAGCTGATGACTTATTCATGTCGCTCCTCATCATTTGATGCCTTTGCCCTTTAATAAAACAAACTATAAACCTCCATAATTTTAGATTTGAACACCTTTTTAAAGTACTTGCTTGAACCACACATTTTTATTTCATGAATAACAGTTTAAAGCCTGAAATATGAAACATGTTTTGCTATTTTTTTAAAATATACTGATAATTGGCTTATAATAATGTAGCTATACTCTGTATATCAATGTGATTGTGTAATTATATATCAATATACCAGCAATAAAGAAATAAAATTGGCACTTTCCACCTGTTATTCCTCCACCAGAGGGCAGCAGACACATATAGGACTGGATGTCACCAGTTACTGATGAAAGTACTAATTCTTTAACCCTTTAAGAACAAAATGCAATGAAAATAACTTTTTGAAGTTGTGTTTTTTGGGGGCCATAAGCATTATAATTTGTTACAAAGTAATAAAAATGTAATAAATACATTAAAGCTGACATGTGGAGTATTTTTCTATGTATCAAAGTTTTCTAAATGTTTTAAATGATATTTCAGGTCTAAACTGTGATCTATGGGTAGAGTTCCACAACATGTTAGTCTTCTGAAGACCCTCCTTCCTCCTATAGACCCATTTGAATTCTCTCTAACCGGCAAACTTTTTCAGCTAATAAAATTCAAGTTTCCACATTGTCGGCTGTCAGTCAATGTGCATGTGCTTTGCTCAAACCTGTAGAGGTGGGGGCCGCGCTCCCAGGACGCTCCGTGTCTTCCTGTTTACTCTCAGCTGGTCATGGAGGAATCAGAGCTAATTTCTACTAAAAGGTTATCCATTCCCCGGCTACTGAGGGATTTGTTTTTATTTTTACACTTTTCTCCTCACATAATAGCAAGGCTTTCATAAGCACAGTGTGACAGTCAGGTCTCAGAGCATCGTTTTGGCATTCAGACATCAGTTCTGATTGCTACACTGGACAGGACACGGGGAAAAAACTAATGTACTGTGAATTTTTCAAAAACAGTCTACAAGGAGGTAATTTGATTCCATAACTTAGATCCTAAAACTGAAACACGTCGTTTCATTTGTTCTGACCTTACACGTTTTACACTCACTGAGCTCAAATGAGATTTTCCTTTTATAAAACTAAACAAATGTTAAAGACAACTTTTAAAGCTTTTCTATTTAGTTTTAAAAAAGTATTTCTGTGTTTCTAACTACACATGTCTACATTTTAAAAATTGGAGTGAATAAATAATTGATTTGTTGTATCCCACCTCATTTATTATACTGATTGCTCGTTTCTGAAGTTTAATTATTGGATCTCAGTTTGTTTAATCACTTTCACACATCTCAACTCAAGATAACATTATATGGGTTAAGAGATGGAACAGAGTCTAACAGACACAAATATTGGTTATTCAGCATATTGATTGTTTTATAAAATAACTAACAGAAAACATCTACTTACTCAGCTCATAGACTCTTTATTTACTATTAGATTTTTCTCAAGAAAGCTCAATGGTTCTTTGTTTTAGAATGAGGTCATTCAGAACAAGTAATGGATAGATGCTTCATTCTTTTTATTTATTTAATTTATTATTATTATTGGTGAACATCAAAGCTTTGATTACATCACAACAGACATAAACATGTTTTTTAAAAATTCATGTTTAGTAGAACAAAAATAACAACAGTCACAAAACTAGATAATGATCCCCGAGAGGAAAAGAGCAAAACTAAAATTCAGACCCCCTTAAAGAGCACAGCATGTTGTTGTCGCACATTAAACAACAAGAGCTGCTGTATGGACTGCATTATTTCAGGTAAACAGCAGTGAGGTTGTAGGCACAGCAGCCATATTGTCACAATGTTGACGGGTTGACAAGTGTTAAACCCCTTTAGATTAGCCTCTATGTGGAAATGGAATTGATCCAATTTGAGGAATGGCCTGGGATCTGTTTGCCAAGAATTTGCAGAGGCAGTCGAAGATTATTGAAACAGAAAAATCTGCATGAAAGAAACTTTTCCAAAACTCTTTTAGTTTGGAACACATCTTGGGAGCAGCTAGAGGGGAGGTTGTAATTTGATCTAAGAGCTGCACAGAGTGGCAGCTTGTTTCAGTAGCTCTGGTTTGTCACAAGTGATTGATTTTTGTTCGGTGAATGTTTAGTTTTTTTGATTGGATATGTTGCTTTTTGAGTTACTTTGTTTGTTCTTTTCTGTTAGAGCTGCTCTAGTTAATCTTCAAACAAGTTTTACAAAAACACGTCTCAGAACTCTCACCCCTCCCGTTGGCTATAATCCCTATGCTGCGCCTCCCCTGGCGGACATGGGACCGCACATTGCCACATTAAAGGCTAGAATACACCGGACACGTCGGCGACACACCACGTCGTGGCTGCGGCGTTATTTTGATTAAAAACCATTTTAGTCCATCAGATCACTCACACAGAGCTCGCCACAACGCGTCCCAGAAACGTGAGACGCCGCCAGCCTGCTAAAGATTCGCACCAGTTTAAAAAGGAGCGCCAGTCGCAGCTGAGCGCGTGTGTCACGACATGTTGAGTACTTTCTGACACCGGCGTTACGACGCAGAATGGCTCCTATTACGGCACACAGAAATAAACTGCCACAAACATTACGGCACACATAAACAACAGCTCCATTAAATAGCTTACTGACCCATTTTGAAAGAATTAGAATTAGGTTCCCACAACACACGACGGCAGCTCTGATCACATATAAACAAATAATTCAATTCCCGCTTCCAGTTTTCAATTCCCGTGTGAAGTTGTGACATTCGCGCGATTTTTCAAGCAGCATCCTACGGCGCGCTGTGTCAGGAACACGTCTTGTGTGAGTACAAGACTCGCCAACACCGCAGCCAAGAGGTGGCGCATCGCTGAGGTATCCGGTGTATTCCAGCCTTAACAAGAGAGCGCAGAACACCAGTCGTTGAAACGCCACACCAATGTTCACCCTGGTTTTTCCTCTTTCTACGTCCAAACGTTTTTTGTTTTAGAACTCTGGTATTTTTTTCCTAAAATTGAAGTGCTAACAGCCAGCTGTTTCTGTCCTTCTCTCACTTCTCTATGTTCTGCTGAAAAATGCTCCAGCGTGCATGAATAGAGGATTCAAGGGAGTGAGGCGCTTCAGCGAGACAGACAACTGGATTGTCCAATAGTTGCTTTCAGTCCAAAACCTGTGATTGGCTGAGGTTTTTAGAGAACTGAGAGAAAACCACTTTATTGATTTCTTTTGTTTATTTTTTAAAACGCCACAACATATTTATAGCTATACTATGTTAGAACGTTGTTAGGCATGAAAAAACCTTTTAAAGCTAATTTGTTTAGCACATTACCTATGGCACCTTTAATTAGAATGTAAAGCTATCAATTGATCATAACTCGTGAGATCTCTCAAAACAAGATGGATGAGCTTGAAGCTGTGATCAGGACCCAGCCAGAACATCTGGAATGCAGCGTCATGTAAACATGATCAGATCCAGACTCCAGCGTCTCTCTGCTCGGCTTTCAAACGATACGAACAGAGGAGCGGAAAAATCAAAGGAGGTGGATTAGCAGTACCTGTCAATAACAGATGATGTAATCCAGGACATGCTGCTGTCAAATATCATCTCAGCCCAGATGTTGAGCTGATATCAACAAGAGTGTCTTCAGTCAGAGGCGCCTTCAGGTCTACAGACCACTACAGAATATTCTTCCTATACACCCACAGCTAGAACAGCCTACATTTTGGAGGAAATTAAATCCTAAACATCAAATTTCTCTGAATTCTCTCTAACATTAATAAAGCATTTTTGATTTATTTTGCATCTGTTGCAGGTTTCTGTGATGCTTCAGACTAAATAATTCAGGGTTAATCATTTGCATGTTAGTAACCCGATCATTAGTGGTTAATTTGTGTTCCTAAACTAGTTAATCTACCTTAAAAGGAAAATTTACATCTAAAATTTACACAAACAAGCAAAGCCAAATCAACCTGCGTCCAACAGGAAGCATCTGGATTCTAATGAATGTCAGACGTAAGAAGTGGGTGGTTAGCAGCGTGCACCTGCACACATGCACCATTACACCTGTGTCAGGACCCCTCTGTTCCGTCTAGATGTTCTGCTCTCCTCGGTGATTCTATCCATTATAGAACTAAACGACAAACACTGTAGTTAAAAGGCCCAATAAATCCATGTTCATCATGCAGCGCGCAGCGATTACATCCTCTTTATGGCAGCCCTGTTGCCAGCGGCAGCCGCAAACCTTTTGTTAATTAAGATCATCCCATTAAGACACTAATGAACAATTAGCATAAACATAATTAGTGAATGCTGACATTTGGCGTGCGCCATTGTTAAAATAATTTCTAGAAATTGCCCTCAGAGAGTTTTGTCAGGGAGGGATAATGGCATCACTTTGTCACAGACACACACAGAGCTGCTGGAACAGCTGATCGTCATAAAGCGTGTGTGTGAGTGTGCATGTGGCCAAAGCACAGAAAAAAATGAAGAGAAGGTGTAAAAAATTCCAAGTCCTTCTCTCATCCAGTATTACTTTGCATCCCTTATGGTGAAATATTAACTCAAATAAGAGAAACATTCCAAGCTGAAATTCATCTCTCCTTATCATCATTCTGAAAGCTTTCAGGTCAGACACACATGTTGCAGCAGACTAAACTCAAATGGCAACTCAAGAAATGGCAGACTACCACCAAATATGAACTCTGCCAACATTAGTCTCCTGTTAAAACCAGGTAAAGACCCTGTATTTCCTACCAGTTATCATCCCATATCACTTATTAATGCTGATCTCATCCTCGCTAGAAGATTAGAGAAGGTGACTCCCCTCATAATACATCCTGATCAGATGGGCTTCATTAAAGGAAGACACTCGTCCACAAACTCACGTAGATTACTTAGTTTAATAGATTACTCTAACAGTAAAAACATTGAAACTAATATTTTATCTCTAGATGCTGAAAAAGCTTTTGATAGAGTAAACTGGAAATTTTTATTTGCAACTCTGCATAAATTTGGTTTTGGGAATTCTTTTATAAACTGGTTAAAAATCCTATACAGTTCTCCAACAGCTCGTGTCAGGACAAACGACCGGACATCAGCCAGCTTCTGTCTTCAGAGGGGGACCAGGCAGGGATGTCCACTCTCCCCCTCACTGTTTGCTGTTTTTATTGAACCGCTAGCAGCAGCAATGAGGCAAAGTAAAGATATTAAAGGAATAAAATGTAAAGACATAGAACATAAAATCAGTCTTTATGCAGATGATGTATTACTGTTTCTCCAGCATTCACAATCCTCCCTCTCTCAGGTCATTGAATTGATAAACTCTTTTTCAAAAGTTTTAGATTATTCAATAAACTGGTTAAAATCTACAGTTCTTCCAATTAATTGCTCCTTTACCAACTGTCCTAATACACAGTTGCAGTCAGGGAATATTACATACTTAGGTGTTAATATCTCTCCTAGACTGGCAGATTTAATTAAACTAAACCACATCCCACTCTTAAAGAAAGTGGAAGATGATCTGGTCAGATGGAAGTCTCTACCCATATCGCTCATGGGGAGAGTTGCTTCAATTAAAATGATGGTTTTACCAAGAATCAATTACCTATTCTCAATGATTCCAAATAAACCATCATCTGACTGGTTTAGATCTCTGGACTCGTCTATTTCTACATTTCTTTGGAAGGATAAACCTCCACGTATTAGCCTGAAAACGCTACAGAAGACCAAAGACAGAGGAGGACTAGATCTACCCAACTTCTACTTCTTAGCCAACATTTTANAATACATCTTAAGATGGATTAAGCAGGACCCACTAGATGAGTCCTGGTTAGACGTAGAACAGACAATATGCAACAATATAGAGATTTCAGATCTACCATTTATTAGCTCAAACATTAAACGAAATGCTTGCTTTAAAAGCCCTAACATCAGCTCTTCTCTGACAGCATGGTGGGAGTATCTGAAAATGACTGAGTCTTCACTGATTCCATGCAGGCGTACACCCATCTGGAACAATCCTGACATCCTACAAAACAACAATATGATCAACTTCTCAGACTGGAGGAGTAAAGGAATCGTATACCTGGAACATTTCTTTGAGGGAACTGATTTCATCCCGTTTAACAGGATAGTCTCACAATATGGGGTTGACAGGAATAGATTTTTAGAATATCAACAAATTAAATCTATAATAAAACATAAATTTATGTTTAATAGAACTGAGCTACAAACACTGTCAAGGGTATTAGATTTCCTTAATCTCAAATCTCCGAAGTTACTATCTAAAATATATAGGTTACTGTCTAAAGTAGATGATTCGATATCTCTTCCTATAGCTAAGTGGGAGGCGGACCTATCAGTCAGTTATGACCAAAACTTCTGGTCTCAGACATGTTTAAAATCTTTTAGAATGACTAGAAACTCCAGTTTACAATTAATTCAATATAAAATCCTACATAGAGTTCACTATACAGGTCAGCGGATGTTCAGGATGGGTTATGCACCATCTGAAATTTGCACAAGCTGCACAGACAACACTCCTGACACCTATATTCATGCACTTTGGTTTTGTCCACCTGTGCAGAGATTTTGGTCCCGGATATGTGAAGACCTGTCAAAGTGTCTGAAATGTAATATTCCAGCTTCCCCTCCAGTTTGCTTACTGGGAGACTTAGATGATGTCATCACAGAGATTAATTCAGCTCACATGGTTTTAACGGCCCTATGCATCGCTAAGAAAACGATCCTCATAAACTGGAAAAACAAAAATAATCTTAGTTTAAACCAGTATAGGAATCTGTTGTTGGACTATATTAACCTTGAGACAACCTCTGCCTCCGCTCCAAAAAAATCTCTCTGGGCAACTTTGATCAGTTCCATCACATAGTAAGGATGGGGGGGGGGGGTTCTGGGCTTTGTCCCCCGGGGCGGTGTGGTGGGTGTGTCTGGGTTGGGGGCGTCTGCGGGTTGCCTGGGGCTGGGCTCGTTGGGGGGTCTGACGTGGGGCTGCGTCTCCTGCCGGGCTGGCGTTTTGGCTGCCTCAGGGTGTCCCTCTGGCGGCCGTGTCTGGGGTCTGGGGTGCTCTGCGGCGGAGGCTGCAGGTAGCTGCAGCCAGCTGCAACCCAGCTGCAACTGGGAGGGCTTGTCCCCCCAGTCTTGCCTCCCCATCCCCGGATTTTTCCCTCCCTCTGCTCCGTCACGTCACCACACACACAGGGCTTTGGGTCACGGGTACGTCATGGTGTGAACACCATCTCTGCAGTCCTGTGGCCCAATTTTATTGCACAATTTAAACACTTCCACCACAGACATTCTTACATTATGCATCTAGGGTCTTTGGAGAAATTACATCCAGTAATACCCGGGGGGAGGGAGGTCTAGCCGGCTAACCTCTCCTCCGGTGTCATTACCCATCTCCACGCATTTAGACACTTAGGATCCAGGGCGGGGGATGGCGGGCCGCCCCCCACTCTTTTTAAAAGCATCTTACTACTACACGCATCAACACCACATTGGAGCAGGCGGGGGGAGACTTGGGGTCTTCACACACCCCTGTTCTCTGCTCGCTGCCTGGGGCCTGGAGTGGAGCGGGCCGTCTGGTCGGGGTCTGCGGTGGGGGGCTACTCGGCTGCGGCGGGGTGCGCGGTGGTCTGCTTATCCCCACTTCAGTAAGGGAGGGACCATCTTCTGATCTCAGGGCCGGCTTCACCCTTAGGGCGCTGGTCACTGGTCCTGAACATAGAGTGTGCATGGGGAGCGAGAGTGGGTGTACAGCGTCTATTGTGTGTCTTGGTATGTTTGCAGGAATGTGTGTGTGCACGCATGAGGGAGGGAGCGTGATTGTGTCTGTGTGTGACTGTTTTTCTGTCAGGTTTCGTCCCCCCCCCCCCTCTCTTTCTGTGACATGCTAGGCCCTCCTCTGTAGAGACTATCCTCCCTGGCTGCGCCTCGGCATTGGTGGTGCCTTTCTCCAGTGGCGTGCTGGGGTGTCTCGGGGTCTGGGGCTGGGTGCTGGGGGCGTCTGCCTGCTCTTCTTCCTGTGGCGGCCTGGTGGGATCTGGGCCCCCGGGGGTGGTCGGGCCTCTGCTGGGGCTGGTTCGCTCCTGGGTCTCGGGTCTCTGGTTCCGGCTAGATCTACCCTGGATGGCCGGCTGCAGGCGGTGCCTGTGAGCTCCTAGCCGCGACCCCCCAGGGGCTCTAGCGCGGCGACTGCCGGGGGGCCCACGTGGGGTGAGCCTCTGCGCCCTCTGGGGGAGAGTTTAGCGACTGCCCTGACGGCGATCTCCCTGGGGTGTCCGTGCCCTGGGTGGCCTATGGACGTCTGGGGCCTGGACCTCCTCCGCGTCCTCCGTGGGCCTTGGGGACGGGTCTGTGGCTCCTCGAACTTATTATTGAATGTTTCAATAGAGAAACCTTACATAAACAAGCGCGCATATATACACACAGGTGATCACAAGGTGCTCACATAAAGACGGACTCAGGTGTTTTCAGACACATTGACTGGGGCTGTGGTTGACACTGAACTCTCTTGAACTGGTGTATACGTATACATTTGAAGAATATCACAACTGTTGTGTATTCATATGCTGTTTGTTGCTGTTGTGTCTTTTCTTCCTGTTTTGTTTGCTTGTTTGTTTGTGCTTTATTTACAGGTCTAGAAGTGGATTCTTCACGTCTCTTGTTCTCTTCTTTTTCTGTTCACTTTCTCCCCCATCCCTCTTTCTGTACCCTTCCCTTCACTTTCAGGCTCCGTGTCCAATCAACCATAAAAACATTCTAATAAAGATTTTGGGGGTTATATTTAAACAAAAATCAGGAGGAGTTTTATAGCAGTGGCTGTAACCTCTCACCTGAAACAGCAACACTGTTGGGCTTGTTTTTGGCACTCAGACATTATTCTGTTTGCTCCACAGCCGGACAGGACACGGGGTTAAAAATAAATAAATAAATAAATAAATACACTCAAACTAGATAGAACCTGACACAGGATGCGTTGGATTCTCCACAGCTGAGAACCTAAAGAAATTTAACTTTTCCAACAAAAAAATAAATAAACCACGTAAAGCACGGACTGTTTCCAGAAGAAGGCCTTTAGAAAAGACCACATGTGATTCTGGGGGGAGGGGCACAGCTGCCACCCCATTTACAGGTCACTGTTGGGCAAAAACAAATGTTAGGTGTTCAGTGCTAACATCTTTATGTCAACATTTAACACCACGAGGTTCAGTTTTACCACCGTAGTTATTTTAAAACATTAACTCTCTTAAAAGTGTTAATTTAACACTGGTTCCTATATAAAGTCTGAGTGTTGATTTTAACTATAGCCTCGTTTCCACTATCGGAACTTCGGGGTAATTTCTGTGAGGGGGGAAAGTGACCGGGACATTCCTGTGGCTCGGTCCTCTCAGCTGTTGTGTCTCCATTACAGCTCCCACCTTTCCGGAACTTTTGTAAGACGTCACTGACAAGCGTAAAGGCGCCAACAGACAAGGAAGTGGAGAATAATAAATACACACAGGTAATTTATCTCGGCGCCGTCTGCTTTCATGATTTTCCTTCATCCCACAACCAATCAGCACGAGTTAACCACATTTCCTACTCCAGGAATCTCTCGGGCCGAACCGAGTACCTGCCCCTGATACTCCGTTAGTCCCTGAAGATGGCCCTGAAGACGGCCCTCTCGAAATTCCCCGCATAATGGAAACGGTCGCACGCCTCAAAGTTCCGGTAAAATTACCCCGAAGTTCCTACACTGGAAACGGGCCTTATGACAGTGTTAAAGGCATATATGCAGTTTGGGCTTGTTTCTAGCACCCCCTAGTGTCTGTTTTAAGTTACTGCTGTCAAAACGTTAGCATTGTCTTTGCTCAGAAACACCTAAATCTAACAGTTGAAATCAGGAAATCAGCTGTGTTCAAGCAGGGAGAGATTGAGAAAAAGCAGGAATCATGAGCTAAAAACACTCCGGCGCTAGCATAACAGCTAGCCACATGGGGTTAGCCTAACTTTGCAATTGATTTCCTGTTTACCTGAGGTACAAGAATGAATCCCACCCTGAACAGCGATCATTACGTACAGTAAGAAAAACTAAATAAAAACATGCTTTTGATGATTTATTTGAGCTGCGTTCCAACAACAATGCATGTGAACCAGTGTTATGTTTACCATCTACAGCGGTATCGATCATGCTTACACAGTGACTGCAGCCTGTGCTTCACTTTCACTATTTGAAGCAGCGCGGTTTGACGGCTAGCCCATGAACAGACGGTGTGTGTACCCATAGATATCATATATATCACTAGATGTCTTATGTGGGACTCTACGGCGTCCCTACATGGCGGCCATCTTGCTTCGGATAGCTGACGTTCTGCCCTCTATGGTATCAGATGGAAGGTCAGTGATAAACTTAACTAAAAATAATCATAACGATGAAAAATGAACGGATTTGAAAACAGGTTACTTTCTTACAAACATTATTATGTATAGACTTGAGATTTGATACTTTTACAATTTATGAGTTTCCCGACCATTATCGTTATATTTTGTTATATATTCACAGCCACGTCTCTGACGTTTATAAAAATGCAAACCGTTTGAAAGTCGGTTAAAAATTGAGCAAGTTAGAGGTATTGATTAGTACATGCTCCATTGACACCAGTGTTATGAAAGGGGGCAGCTGTACGAAGTAAGATGGCCGCCGGAGTAGGGGCGTCAGGATCCATTGACGAACAGCGCGGGTGAGATAGCTAGTGATATATATGATATCTATCTGTGTACCAACCATATGTGCCTGATTCTCACTGGAGAACATCAATGAAAAGAATATGTGCACCTCTGGTTATATTACTATTCCACTGGATATTCTGAATTTAGTATTATTTAAAGGTCCCATATTATGCACTGTCTATCCATTCTGAATAACTCCTTTTACATCTCAATAACATAAAAGCTTTGCATTGGTCAAATTGTCCCTTAC
Source organism: Callopanchax toddi (assembly GCA_006937965.1). Lineage (NCBI taxonomy): Eukaryota > Metazoa > Chordata > Actinopteri > Cyprinodontiformes > Nothobranchiidae > Callopanchax > Callopanchax toddi. The sequence goes on from SSNR01000012.1 coordinate 529,713, forward strand.
TTTAAGTGCAGCTGTTTTTCTTCCACCCTTCATTCAACTCCCTAAAGCAAAATCTCCCCTTTCAAATGAGCTTCCCTAAGCCCCGCCCACCTCTCTTCTCCATGTGCATTCGTGAGACGTTGGGTCTTCAGTGGCTCAGACGAATGGAGTTAAAAAGACTTATGTGCTCGTTGATTCAACCATCTACGAAGTAACTGCCGTGCTTTGCTCGTAGCTTCACCATGGCTGTTTGCTAACGTTTGTGAGGATCAGTGTTGGGTAAGTTACTTTAAATTAGTAACTTAGTTACATTACTAGTTACTTCTTTCAAAAGTAACTCAGTTAATTTAAGTTACTCATTACTTTCAAAGTACCGGTAACTAGTTACTTGGGAAAGTAACTTTGTTATAAATAAATTATGTATTATAAATTAAATTTACAGTGATTTATTTATTATTTATCAGCTGATGGCTGTGGACCTCATACAGTGATGTAACACACTGGTGTCCAGGCCCGATCTTTCAGAGGTGATAAATACATCAATTACTTTTTTTATTCTGTCTTTCTGACAGCCGCAGGTATCAAATAGATCAGTACTTCAACAGTTATCACTCTTAAAGGTGTGGTAAACTCAAAAACCTTTTTTTTTCAGGTTTTCATGGATTATAATAGATCCCCCTGAGCCTGTCATGTAGGCCAAAAATGAAAACTCTCTGTTCTGTGGTTATTTAAAAAAAAAAAAATTTTCCTGAAAGTCCTTGATTTAATGCTCATGCAAATTCATGTTGTGATGTCACAACACAAATTTGCATACCACATCTGTCCCATCTTGGCTAGGCCCGCCCCACAGACAAGCCCCGACAATGCACAGGCTAGACTATAGCATAGTAAGCTAAAGCGTGAGTGTTGCTCTGCAGACTTTCACATTTTTAGTCTGGCTTGCCAGGCTAGAGCCTTGGTACCTTGGGAGTCTGATTGGCTATTAAAAAATACATTATTTTATTTTAATTTACTTTCAAGAGCAGCATTTTTGGTAGCAAAAACATTCAATCAAAGCAACAGGATAGTCCTTAAATCAACTTATTAATTTTGATCCATCCTTCCTTTATTTAGTAGAGCTGCTGTTTTCTCATGGCTGATGAGTTCAGTCTCCTCAGAAGAGGAGCTGACAACGTGGTTTTTCTTTAGAAACGTGGACAGCACACCTATGTCCAAAAAACCGACAAGCAATGACGAACTCCGACTCTTTCATCTGTGTTTTTGTTAAATCCACAGTCCACTCACCGTCCAAAAACTTACGACATACAGGATGCTAGCTGCTAAAGCTCCAACTTTAACGAGCCACCTGCTGTGTTCAGATGGCGCAGCCTCGGCCTGGTGGATGAGACGCCACTCCAGGGGGTGAAGACAGCACAACTTGAGCAGCTGCAGGTAGGTCTTGTCAGGTGGAAAGTTCAAAACTTTGTTTGATAAAGATGAGAAGCGACTGGAGAGCTCCAGATGAGGCGGAAGTGATTCCAGGAACTGCGGGCGGTTCGATTTCTGACAATTGCCACCTCAGTCCAGGATGGATCAGATGAACCAGATCAGCCTGCAGTAGAGGTGAAGACCTGGTTCCTGTGTCTCTCGCTCCCATCCGAGTCCACTCACCATTCTGCGGGATCAGAACAGGCACAGAGGTGGGGGGAGAACAGGTGCAAAGCTGAACCACAACTCAGCAGGATCAGAGCTGTAGTCTACGGCCGCCTTGGTCGCCTCGACAAGAGTGTTCTCAGCCTCTGGAGTTCAGTCGTAAAAACAATAAAACCATTGTTTGGTCCAACAGACGTCGCCAGTGGGAGAGTTGCAGCGGTGTCCTCCTCACCTCCTGCTGCGTTTCACGGAGGAGCGCTCACAAGTATGCAGGTGTGATTTGTGACCTGCCGCCCCCCATTAGAAGTCACACGCCCCCTCCTTTTCTTCCCGCTGGCGCCTGGCCCACCTGACACAAAGTAACGAATAACAACCCTAAATAAATCCCAGGAATGAGAAACGCATTTCTGATTTTGGCAAACTAACTTGTTACCACAATAATAACGTAGTTACTGTAACGCGTTACTTAATAACGCGCTAGTCCCAACACTGGTGAGGATGAGCACTCCCGTGGTTTTTAAAGGGCATGGGTGGGTTCAGGTAGCCAAAGGTGCTCGTGATTGGCTCTGTCCTCTAGAGAGGAGTGGTCTTTTCCCTTCTTGATGTCAGCAGGGGAAAGATTTTGAAACCCCCTGTTTTAGCATTAGCTCAAAACACATTTCCCAAAAATGAGAATCTGGAAGTGGAAACTGTGAAAATATTTTAACACTTTAGGTCTCAGACACGGTCTTTGTGACAGATATGACTGTTAAAAGATCTTTAGAAAGTGAATTTAGCAGAATATGGGACTTTTAATATAATATTTATGATTATTTTGATGCCCCATGGATGGACGGTGCCCCCTAGGTGGACAGTACCCCCACAGATTTAAATCATAGTCTGAACCACAGACTAGCTCCTTCTTGTGACTGAAATCTGAAATGAAGACTGAGATGTTAAAGGTGACTTCTCTCTAGCAACACCGTTGAAGATACTGAGCAACATTTTGCTGGTAAATGAAGACATTCAACTCCAGGTTCCTGAAAACGCAGGAGACAGCAGCCCGGTCATTAGTGCAGGGCTCATGGACCACAGGTAACCTCTGGTTAGGTCCTGAACTGGGTTCTGTTGGTAACTCTTCAATAAAACCCGTCTGGACCTGCCTGTTGGCTATGAAATGGAATTGTGTTTATCTCTGAGCACATCTTCAGGTCAACAAGGTCTCTGTCACCTTTTACCCCTTAACCCCCCCCCCCCCACCACCACCACCACCACCACCACCACCTTCAGTGCCTCCCCCAGCCAGGTAAACAGAGTCACCACTGTCAAAACACACACACACACACACACACACACACACACACACACACACACACACACACACCAGCCTGATTAACTCAACCAGCACAGGAGGGTTTGGACCACAGACAGACAGATCTCCACTGGACATCTGTCTTTTGAGACTAGCGCCCTGTGAAGGCAGTGGGACTGGTGGACATGTTGTCCTATCTGCCAGTCTGAGGAGACTATTGATTTTAATTAGTGACTGCCCACAGGGAGCTGTCTGATGGTTAGAGAAGAATAGGATGTCCTCAAAACTATGATAAAAATCACACACACACACACACACACACACACACACACGCACGCACGCACGCACGCACGCACGCACACACACACACACACACACACACACACAGAACTAATTATTAGGTTTAATCAGAGATGGAATGGCTGTAGGTCCTGTCCAAGGTGTTTAGAGGTGGACGTGAACATGGAGAGACAGAGTAGAGGACAAAGACACAAAGAACCCCGTTTAGATTGAAAAATCTTTATTAACTGATCAAAGTCACTTCATGTAAATGTGAACGTTTTCAAAATTCCAATTTTGTAACCCAGACTCACTCAGTTATAGTTTTAAATGGAGATGCTAGAAGAGTGAAGATTTCCTGAGGATATTACAGTTTAATATATAGGATATTATAATAGACTTCACTGTTTATTACATCATTTATTTCACATGAGATAACAATATGTTAATACACAAGGCATTATCATTAATTAAACGGGAGATTACAGTTTATTGCATAGTTTATTACTCAGGAAATGACTGTTTTTATGCCATTTATTATGCAGGATTTAGTTTTCTACACAAGAGAATATGGTTCATTACAGTTTAGTACACGGGGTATTACAGTTTTTAAAAATTGTAAAGTTTAATTCACAGGACGTTACAGTGCATTACATTGTTTGAAACATAGTTTATTGCACAGGAAATTACAGTTTAATAAACAGTTTATTACAGTCACAGTATGTTATTAAGAGTGTTGCTTAGATCATCAGTCAGACTGTTCTCTTTCTGTTTCTTGAAATGTTGTTGATTTGGATGCCTTTGTCATCCAGTGGCATGGTGTGTGTGTGTGTGTGTGTGTGTGTGTGTGTGTGTGTGTGTGTGTGTGTGTGTGTGTGTGTGTGTGTGTGTGTGTGTGTGTGTGTGTGTGTGTGTGTGTGTCTCTCTAAGGTACTCTGAGTCCAGACTGAGGAGGCTCTGAGAACTTTAACCTTCTTTCAGTTTTACCAGTGAATAGTAAATACATTAATTCTAATTAAATGTGTAATAAATGATTATTGCTCACATTATCTTTCCAGAACATGTTGATAATTCCTTTAAACAGTCATAGAGCGACATCAGGTTTACTAAAGACTAACCCTGGACTGAATCCACCCCAGGTACAGCGGTGGGGTTTGTTTATGTGTGTGTCTTTAACCAACACAAAGTGTGACGGGTCAAAATGCGAGTGTGTAATATCCTCATCCAATCAGAGCAAGGGAAGGACCAAATCGCTTTCGCTACACAATTACCGTTAAATGTCAATTTTACGGAGACAATATTGAGGAGATTAATACTTACACTTTTTCACACACACACACACACATACACACACTGAACTCACAAACAGGTGAAATAAGAGTAAGACACACACACACACACACACAGAGATGGAGTGAATGTTAATGCGTGGCCTGAGGAAGGGTGAAACTGAAGGTGACTGAATGCTGTCGAGGCTAATGGAAAGCTAGCCAACCTTAACCCTATCACTGGAAATCACCTGCACACCACAAAATATCTGCTAAACACACCTCATCACACCCGCCTCCAAACACCATAACTCACAGGGACGATGAGCCGCCCTCACACCAGCTCGCCCTCCAGCTCCTCCACCTGTAGCGTCCCAGTCACACCACTAACAGGTCTGGGCTTTCAGGAGCTGAAAACCTCATCAAAAACATCCCAGTAGAACAGGGACCCTTGCACAAATATACAACTGATAACTACTGAACATGTCATCAGTTTTATTCGATTGACATGAAATTCTCACCAGGTGTTGGTAACAATCCATCCAGAACTCAAACCAGCCATGTCCAGACATTAAAGCGGCACTCTGGAGCATTTTTCTCTGTATCAAAGTTTTCTAAATGTTTTAAATGATATTTCAGGTCTAAACTATGATCTATGGGTTGAGTTCCACAACATCTGTCATTCTGATGAAGACCCTCCTTCCTCCTAGAGACCCCTTTCCATTTTTTCTTGCCGCCGACATTTTTCAGCCAATGAAATTCAAATGTCTGCATTCTCTCAACATGCACGCGCATCGACCAAACCTGTACCAGTAGGGGGCGCTGTCGTACAGGACGCTCCGTGTGTTTCTCTGCCGTCTCAGCCGTTCACTGAGGACTCACGGCTCATTTCTACTAAAAACCTACCCATTCCCCAGATAAAGATGGATTTATTTTTATTTTTAAACCTTTCACCTCACAGAATGGCAAGGTTTGACAGGATTACGCGTTTATTTTGGTCAGAAAGTTCATCCAGGGCCGAGTCAAGTTCAGCTTCAGAGTCCAGCAGCAGCTCTCTGCTAACAGAGCTAATATCAGAAGCAGCAGGGACAGAGAGGGCTCATCAGACCCTCGTAGTATTGTTGGAATAAGATTGTGAACTGTGAGTGATTAAACCCTACACATTGAGCTGTACAGTTCATGTCTGAAGTATATGCGCCACGTGCACGCGCGCACACGCGACCGGACGTGCGTGTCGAGATGTTTTGAGGAGGAGCCTTTGGACGCTAGATTCAAAAACTGCTCTCCTGATGAAATCCTCCGGAGTGCTGCTTTAAGCTATGTGAAATAAAATGGAATAACACAGGGGAAACGTGTGTAATACACGAAGAAAGGAAGGTGGAGAGTCACCATCTTTAAAAAGTGTTCCTGCTAATTCCAGGTCCCTCTGAGGCTAGTGGCTCTTGGACCACTCTTCTGATATTTATTCTCATTCCTCTGTATGAAATCTTGCGTGGAGGACCTGATGTTCCTTCTGATTCCTGATTATGGTCCCAACAGTGATTATTGGAACCTTAATTATATCACAAGTTCTTCTGTAACCACTGCCATCAGGATAAATAAGGTTGTAAAGGTCTTATAGTTCTTTAGTTTTACCCATCATGAGATGTTTCTTGTGTGACACCTTGGTAATGAGACCCCTTTTAATAGACCATCAGTTGGACTGAAGCAGCTGATGTTGGAATGAGTGACAGGATAGTTTTCTACTTACTGATGGATTCCAGCTGGTGTCAGGACTTTTCAGTCATCCCAATAAAATTTTTATTGTATATATATTTTTACCTTTACAAAGATCACATTAAACTTGTCATCTAGTTTCTTGAAACTAAATTTTCATCCATTATCAGCAACAAAAACAGGATCGGGGTCATTGTATCTTCAGTGATGCTGCTGGGTTTAGTCACACTTTCTACGTGAAGCTCAAAAGTTTACTAAAGGTCGATGAGGGGTTATGGGTAATTTACCAGGAAATTAAATTAAAAGGAAAAATAACCTGACTTCAAAAGATTATACTTTTGATTTTGCCCCAATTTTTTTTATTGAAATAAAAAAGTATCAGAATTTCAGATTGGTTGTTTGGTCTCAAACTGGAAAATAACTGAACAGCAAAATGGTAAAAAGAGAAAAATGTATTATAATATAATATAATATAATATAATATAATATAATATAATATAATATAATATAATATAATATAATATAATATAATAATAGATTGTTTATAATATAAATCATTTGTTTCTAGTCAGTTTTTCTCATTTGACCAACAAGAAGACGTTTTGTTTAGAATATGAACAGACAGTATATTAAAAGTTATTTTGATGCTATCTGTTTTTATGATGTTCTGTTTTATGAACAGTGATTCATTCCTTCACTAGATCTGGAGATTTCAGCTTCTTTCCTTTGAATCCTCTCAGAACAGAAGCTGTTCTCGGCTCTGATAACTCTCACTCATCCATTTCTCCTGAAAAAGGCGATATTCTGCATCCATCTTTCTTTTCCCCCCTCAGTCTCCATGATGAATCTCACACTGACGCTTGACCTCTCATGTTGTGTTCACTGACTCTGGTCCTGGCTTGGAAATATGAATTACAGTGGTCCCTCGCTATAACACGGTTCAGCTATCAGGGACTCGCAGTTTCATGGATTTTTTGTGTGCAATTTTGCATGCTTTTATTTGTTTTTACGGCACATTGTGTTCTCTGTCCTGACCATTGTCAGTCGATTGCCTGAGTGTTGCCGAGTGCAGCGCGTCCTGATTCCTCTCTGGAGAAGACACACTGCGCACTGGACTACCCAAAACCCGCGGGGCCTTTCCCTGCTGGAGTTGCGTGCTGCGTGCTGGACTGCCCAAGATCCGTGGTGCCTCTCCGCTGGACCACAGACCCAGTCGCACCCTCATGCTTCCATCCTTCATGAGAGCACAGCGGGAGGTAAGAAAGTCACTTCTCAGCAGATGAGGAGCTGCACGCAGCAGCTGCAGGCTATTTACCGCGACTAAACACACGGTGTCCGTCAGACGCAATAAATACATCATAATGATTTATTCTTTTTTTTTTTCTTTTTTTTTTTTTTCTTTAACCCCGTGTCCTGTCCGGCTGTGGAGCAAACAGAATAATGTCTGAGTGCCAAAAACAAGCCCAACAGTGTTGCTGTTTCAGGTGAGAGGTTACAGCCACTGCTATAAAACTCCTCCTGATTTTTGTTTAAATATAACCCCCAAAATCTTTATTTAGAATGTTTTTATGGTTGATTGGACACAGAGCCTGAAAGTGAAGGGAAGGGTACAGAAAGAGGGATGGGGGAGAAAGTAAACAGAAAAAGAAGAGAACAAGAGACGTGAAGAATCCGCTTCTAGACCTGTAAATAAAGCAGAAACAAACAAGCAAACATGGAGAAAAGATACAACAGCAACAAACAGCATATGAATACACAACAGTTGTGATATTCTTCAAATGTATACGTATACACCAGTTCAAGAGAGTTCAGTGCCAACCACAGCCCCAGTCAATGTGTCTGAAAACACCTGAGTCCGTCTTTATGTGAGCACCTTGTGATCACCTGTGTGTATATATGCGCGCTTGTTTATGTAAGGTTTCTCTATTGAAACATTCAATAATAAGTTCGAGGAGCCACAGACCCGTCCCCAAGGCCCACGGAGGACGCAGAGGAGGTCCAGGCCCCAGACGTCCAGAGGCCACCCAGGGCACGGACACCCCAGGGAGATCGCCGTCAGGGCAGTCGCTAAACTCTCCCCCAGAGGGCGCAGAGGCTCACCCCACGTGGGCCCCCCGGCAGTCACCGCGCTAGAGCCCCTGGGGGGTCGCGGCTAGGAGCTCACAGGCACCGCCTGCAGCCGGCCATCCAGGGTAGATCTAGCCGGAACCAGAGACCCGAGACCCAGGAGCGAACCAGCCCCAGCAGAGGCCCGACCACCCCCGGGGGAACAGATCCCACCAGGCCGCCACAGGAAGAAGAGCAGGCAGACGCCCCCAGCACCCAGACCCAGACCCCGAGACACCCCAGCACGCCACTGGAGAAAGGCACCACCAATGCCGAGGCGCAGCCAGGGAGGATACTCTCTGCCGAGGAGGGCCTAGCATGTCACAGAATGATCACATAATGATTTATTCTGCCGTTCTGATGGTCCGGTAGTGTTTAAACCAGAGAGAATGGTGTGAAAATGTTAATGTCTTTCTCAGAAAAGTGTATAACGTGTAGTGAAGGGGTTTACCGCCCTAAAACATCTGGAATCATTGTAAAAAAATTAAAACTGCTACTTCACTGATTTCATCTAATGTGGGTTTTGGAACGTAACTCCTGTGATAAACGAAGGATCACTGTACTGTAAATTTTACAACAAAAATATTATTGGTTGCTTTTTTTGTTGCAGAAGTTTTAATTATTTTCCTCATTTGTTTTAAATTGAGAGGCGATCCAGATGAAAGGGTTCAGAGGGCTGTGTACGGCCCGCAGGCCAGAGCTTCAGGGTCACATCCCTCAGACTGGGTGTTCACTTTCACATTTACTGGCTGCAGCATCAGGCCTGAGGAACTATGAGGGGTTTTCTAGAATCAACCAGACTAGACTAAATGGACTAAAGCGTGTGTGTGTGTGTGTGTGTGTGTGATAACAACCTGGTTTAAAAGAAGTATTTGGACTTCATTGTTCACTGGTCCACTGGACCAAAAGCAGTATTATTCTGAAGAGTCTTTATTTTATTGGTTCCCTACAAAATAGAATCAATCAGTACAGTAAACACGCATACACACACACACATGTGCACGCACGCACACAGACACACACACACACACACACACACACACACACACACACCTAAACACCTACACACACAAACCATCACTCCTTCACATGATCTACCAGGCTTGACTGAGGGCTTCAGAGCTTTGTTCTGAATGATTGATTGTGTGTGTGTGTGTGTGTGTGTGTGTGTGTGTGTGTGTGTGTGTGTGTGTGTGTGTGTGTGTGTGTGTGTGTGTGTGTGTGTGTGTGTGTGTGTGGTCTAATGTTCTCTGTCCACCTGACAAACACTCACTCAGAGTACCTGACTGATCCCACAAATCTTAATGGTTTTCTTTTTGGTTCATAGACTGTAGTGCTGATGTCTCCTGCTGGAGGATGTCCATCCAGTGTGTCTCCTGCTGGAGGATGTCCATCCAGTGTGTGTCCTGCTGGAGGATGTCCATCCAGTGTGTGTCCTGCTGGAGGATGTCCATCCAGTGTGTCTCCTGCTGGAGGATGTCCATCCAGTGTGTGTCCTGCTGGAGGATGTCCATCCAGTGTGTCTCCTGCTGGAGGATGTCCATCCAGTGTGTGTCCTGCTGGAGGATGTCCATCCAGTGTGTGTCCTGCTGGAGGATGTCCATCCAGTGTGTGTCCTGCTGGGACACGTCCAGTTCTCAGTGGTCTGGTCAGTCACACACACACTGCACAACCTTTAATTTTGTTACATCCCCAAAACTGAAGGAGAAAAAACAGGGGACCAACACAAAATAAGGACAAGCCAGACGTCAAGTATACTTTATGCCCACAGGTCATGAGCATGCTCAGTTGGTAGAGCGCCGTCTGGCAATCGGAAGGTTGTGGGTTCGATCCCAGCTCCAGCTGGGTTACATTGTTGTTGCGTCCTTGGGCATTACACTTCAACCACCTTGCCTGCTGGTCCCAGTGGTCCCAGATTGTGTGTGGTGACTCCAGCCCCTGACAGTCTGCTCCAGGGCAGCTGTAGCTACAATGTAACTCACTGCCATCAGTGTGTGAATGGATGAATGTCTAATGTAGTGTGAAGCGGGCTTACCAACTAAAAGTCACCCCAAAGGGGAAAACACCAGATTGATCAAAATGAACAAACACTGGAGAGAACTCACAGAGGAAACCACTCACATAAACAATACGCTGAAAACACTCTTCATAACTAAAAGAGAGGAGGCTACATGGAACTGAGGAGACTATGAGGAAAAGGCTAAATAAGCTCCAGAACACTACTACAGGGCTGTAACACAGAGGCTGTCTGAACAATACATAGCCTACGAAACAAGTTCCACTAGAAACACTACAAAAGCACCAAGAACCAAGTCACAGCCAAGGGCGACCAGAACAGATCTGCACCCCCTGAAAGGAGCTGCCTTTTAAAGCCGCCCCGTTTGCAGACCTGCAGCTCGGATCGTCGGGATGCCTCTCTCCAGGGTGCTGAACAGGAGAAGCAGGAAACTGAGCAGGAGGCAGGCAGCTTCAGGCGCTGTCCAGGGTGCTGATCACAAACAACACTGGGATGGTAACAAATTTCATTGTACTAATGAAACAGAAAACCAACAGAAAGACAGGAGGCAGAACCAAACGGACTGGAGGAGGGCCAAACACAAAGGAAGTACGGCAAAAACGCCAGGAGGCGGAGTTAAATAAACAGGAGTCAAATTTGGAGGTTTTTTTCTTGAGTTTAAGATTTTTCTTGGATGTTACCAAAGTGGGCAGAACAATGAGGGACAGCTCAGGTTGAGCAGGGTGGAGATAGTTCTGGACTAACATAAGGATCAAGGTGAAAGATGGAATCCAGCGTGTGGCTGATCTTAGAGGAGGAGGAGGCTGTAGGGATGATCTTCAAGCTGACTCTTCTGATGTTATGAGGTCAGAACATATGGACAGTAAAGGTCAACCTCCAGTTCTCTGCCTTCTTGTGTTTTCTGGACAAACAAAGCCTTCCTTTAGGTCACCTTGCTGGGCAGGACTTTAAAGAGTGAAGGAAGAAGAAGTTTTATTTTTATAGTGCCTCTCAAGATAAAGATCACAAGGAGCTTTGGGAATGGATAACAGATGAGACAATAAACAAGTTAGACCAACATACACAGAGATTGTTAACAGAATAATAAAGAGAAAAGGAGACATCAGAGTACATAACTAAGGAGTTCATAAAGAGCCAATTTAAACAGATAAGTTCTGAGCTGCTTTTTAACAGAGACACTGAGTCTCACAGAGGTCCAGAGTCTGGGGCCACAGCAGCAGATGTTCTGTCTCCTTTAGTCTTCAGCCTGGTGCGCTGCACAAGAACGCTCTGGTCACTGGACCTCGGAGACCTGCTGGAGGTAGAAGGATGTAGAAGGTCACTGATGTAGGTGGGTGATTGATCATAGGGCCTGGTAAACCAGAACCAGGAGCTTGAATTGAACTCTGGAGTTTTTGAGCAGCCAGTGAAGCTGGTGAAGTAGTGGGGTGACATGGGTGGATTCAGAGGACTTAGAAGACTAGCACATGCTCTGAACCACCTGGAACCAAGTAGTGCTCGCTGCAGAATCACAAAGGTGGAGCTGCACCAGGTTCAGCCCCGCCCACTCGACCAGAGTCAGCCCAGTCCAGGTTAGGTTTATGGTTAGGGTTAGGGTGAGGGTTAGGGCATGGCTGCACCTGGTGCAGCTCCACCTTTCTGGTTCTGCAGCGAGCACCCTCTCCCTGGAACTGGTCCAAGGATGTTTTGTTCATACGGGTGAAGAGAGGGTTCCATTAACCCAGACTGAGCTTAGCAATGTTCCTGAGATAAGAGGCGTGAACCAGGGAACTGACATGAGCATCCAGAGGGAGAGCTGGGTCAAAGGTCACACCAAAAAGAGCAGATTAAGGAGGAATAGCAGAGCCCCCAAAACAGAAGAGGTGAGGGCCTGTATCATAGAGAGACATGAAAGAATCAGGTCCTGATAGGTCTACAGTGTCTCAGCCTAGAACATTCTCACTCTGGGACAGAATGTCTCTGGAGACTGAGAAGAGCTGTTTCAGTAGAATGAGCTCTAAAGCTGACTGAAAGCTGTCAAAATGCTGCAGCTGCTGGGTGTCATTTGGCTACAACCTTTTCAAGAATCTTGAAGATGAACAGTTATTTAGAGATTGGCCTGAAGCTGCTGAAGACAGAAGGGTTTCTACAGTGTTCTGAAAAGGAGGCAGGGACTAAACGTGTGAAGCTCTGAGGGAAGTAAGTGAAGGAAGTAGACCTGACTCACACACAGGGACAACTGAGTTCACTTTGAACTGTGAGGGAAAAAAAGTAAAAGCATAAAAACGAGACACAACAAATATACAAATAATAACAGACACATAAACATATGAAATTTAAAAATTAATAAAAAAAGAGACATACAAATACAAATAAAATATAGACCAATAAAAACTAGATGCAAACAATTTTAAAATATAAACAAATGAAAAATAGACAAACAAAAAACAAACAAGAATAAAAACAAAGAAAAAAGGAAAAAAAAACTCAAATTAAACTAAGTACTAATTAAAAAGTCACCACAATTGAAACAGATAACTAAAAAGACAAATTAGAAGCAAATGAAAAGAAGAGGAATTGAAAAACGAAATGCTGATGAAAACACAAATAAAAAATAAACACAAATACAAACAGACTCAAAATACAATCTACGGTACTTTCACTAACTCTAACTATATTTCTGACATGCAGAAGATGATTTTATACACTTTTCTCACATTTACTTTTTTCTGTGCCCTTAAATCAATATCACATTGTGTGTTTTTGTTATACGAGCACAGATTTTTGTGTTGAAGTTTCAGACGGTGCTGCAGCTCGGTCACCAGCTCCAGATTTATCTCCATCGCGCTGCAGCTCCTGCTGCAGCCTCATATCTAGACGAGCGGCCGCAGGCTGAAATCTACAACATTCTGTTGAGCACAGCTTTGTTAACCCCAGACAGCCACCTCTGTAGCACCACTATCACTCACCGTGTGTGTGTGTGTGTGTGTGTGTGTGTGTGTGTGTGTGTGTGTGTGTGTGTGAGAGAGAGAGACCAGACTGCAGATAACCTGATGTTATTGATGCTCGAGACCACAGAGCCACTGCTTTCTACATGTGCTGCATAAAACACACACACACACACACACACACACACACACACACACACACACACACACACACAGCGGTATGGGGCCTGTATAATTATTTTAATAGGATTTTCTCTCTATTCAGCCAGAGCTTGTTGCTTTAATAACACCATTACAACCTGAATATAACCTCCATATATTACTGGCTGATATCACTTTGCAGCCCTCCGCTGCGCACTGTGTGTGTGCGTGTGTGTGCATGTTGGGGTTAATAAGCTGCTGTGTGTTTTAGAAGAGGCACTTGGCCCTGCTGCTCTCCGTCTTTGTCTTGAACGTTGTGCGGCCTGCGAGGAAGAAGCTGACAATGACAGAACGGGCTCCAGAGAATAAAACAGCGCTCATTGTTTTCTATTAGCCAACGCTGCTCTGCGCGCTCCCTAACCTCATCGCCTTCGTTTACATTAAAATGAAATTGGTTAGGGAAATGTGAATAAATATGTGTCCATCACAGAGGAACACGGCTCTCTTTTTATCTGGCCTGCATGTTAAAGCGCCTCCCGGCAGCGCTCTCTTTTCTCTGCAGTGGTTTAATTCCCTTAAACATGAGAATTAATTAGCGCAGATCTGCATCTCAATGGAAGCAGCTGTTTGGCTCGGCCCGTTGGACCTCATCTCCAACATCAGCATCTCACCTCCTGGAAGCTGAGTCAGCACAAACACACTGGTGCTGGTGGGGAGTTTTCAACTACAGCTCTGTCCAGCGACCCATAATGCCGTGCATGAACTCAGAACTCGTGGTCAGCAAGTTTTAGTATAACAGACGTCTTCTCTCAGTGGGACAAAAACGTCAGAGCCTTCAGGTCTGGAGGACCGAGAGGACAACCTGAAGCTCTTTTATTAGGTCTGCAGTCATAAAAAACATTTTAATGTTCAGAAACATTCAACACATTTTTTGTAGGCGGAGTCTAAGTGTTGGCAAAAGTGATTGCTGTTGAATATGTGTCATCTGTTCTAGCTGTTTTATTTAACAAAATTGAGATCATTTGCTGGTGGATGACAGGTTTTCTTACACTAGTAAGCTAATGGTCCCACAGGAGAAGTTAGCGCCGCTCTGTGATAGCGGCACATCTTTGGTGAGCCTTCTAGTTTGTTTTGAAGTGGACCGCCGTTGAGCGCAGCTTGTAAAATCACACGATAGTCACAATATCTCTCGGAAACTGAGAACAGGAAGAATGAAGTGCATCTTTTGGTCTGAATGTGGTCAAAACTATGATTGGTGGATCATCATTTAATTCTTCAACAATGGGTAAGTGAGCTATTTATTAATATAGTCTGTTTCTAAAAGCTCAATTACATAAATATTCCACAAGGAATCGCTCCTCGTCCATGTACTGGTGGTTGTTTATGTTTGCTGTACTAGTAGCAGTTCAGCGTATTGTGGTAATTTCTGAATCATAAAGTCCTCCACAATGTCTCAGCCGCGCCTCGGCTCAGAAGTAGAACTGTCGCGTATCTTTAGCGCTGTGGCGTGGACCGCCGCTCCTGGGACCGCCGCTGTTCTTGTGGGTCAACTCTAATTGACTACAATGGTTTCTATTCAAATTCACGGCTCAAGTGCTACGCGGCGCTGATGTTTTCTGTGGGACCAGTTAGCGTATTCCTGACGCGTACTCACTGTCAGTTGGTGGGTTAAAGGGACATTTGAGTAATTTTGAAGTGGCGCAGCAGTAGCATAGTGATTCAGATGATGTTTGGTTGAAACCAACTAAACAAACAGTCTCACGCAAAATTTTACAGTTTTAAAATTCTGTAATTTAATGTTTTTACACATCAGTTTGACTTTTTTGAGCAAAAGTTGTTTTGAATACCCAAAGATTAGATACTAATTTGTCACCGATCTGCAGTAGTGTCTCTCCTGATCTGACTAGACATTAGTGTTGACCTCTTAGATTTAGTACTGACTCCGCCCACTTTAAGTGTGACGTGGGCGTGGTCCTTACTGTAGATTAATAACTGATAGAATGACACTTCTAAATGACCTGAATATCCCTTTATTGTTCACACCTAGAAAAACAAAATAAACATTACATTTTTGCACTTTTTATTCATTTGGGGCAATGAGGGTCATAGTATGTAATAAATAAAACACATGATAAATATATTATTAGGAAAATAATAAATGTGAGTATTATTTTCAGACTTAATTCAAACATCTTCATATTATTTATAATGTTTGTAGTTTAGTTGGTTCAGGGCTTTATTCAGATAATGGGACTAAATGTGCTCCAAGTGGTTGACTCACTGCTACAATAAAATAAAAGAAGCTAATTCTTTGTCCAACTGTGTGTTTTTGTACATTTACAACCACAAACGGTAAAATCTTGAATCAAACCAGAGAAAGAGTTTAATGGAATGTGTCCATGTGAGATCCACTTCCCTCACACCCAGGTGGTGGTGGTGGTGGGGGGACCTCAGGACACATACAGGTAAATCATATTAACCAGACTTAAAGAAGCTCTTCATTTCCATCTCTGTCACAACATTACCATGCAGCTGCCAGTCCTGCGGCTCCAGCGGACCAGCCTGCTGTCATTCTGAATCAGAATAAATCTTTAAGTGGCTGCTGGCTTAAAGAAAGGTTAGATTAAAGGAGACAAATTAGAGGAACATTTTTAATCAAAATAGAAAATAATAAAGTTATTCATCGTTGAGTTGTCAGAGTTGATCATCTCTTTTAGCTGCTGTTTCATTGTCCTGGTTCATTATGGTGGCTAAAATCGCCCGTCCTGGCCTAGTCACAAGACATTATCTATCGACCTGCAATGACATTATCACGTCTAATGATATTATCATGTCACTTTGGCTGAGAGGCGTGCAGCCAATCCAACGCATGGCTGCATCCTGAGCAGCTTCAGACAGCCAATCAGCTGTCAGAGCCACAGATGTCTCCTACTCTGAGGATGGAGCAGGTTCTCAGTCACCCAGGACCAAGGAGGTCTAGTAGGTTGATCCTGAAGGAAGAAGGACTTCTTTTCTAGTCCTACACACCTTCTCTGACCTTACCCACTAGACCCCTAGAGAAGGGTCAGGGAGGGAGGGAGGGAGGGAGGGAGGGAAGATAATAGATGGATGGATGGATGATTGGATGAATGAATGAATGAATGAATGAATGGATGGATGGATGGATGGATGGATGGATGGATGGATGGATGGATGGATGGATGGATGGATGGATGGATGGATGGATGATGGATGGATGATGGATGGATGGATGGATGGATGGATGGATGGATGGATGGATGGATTGATGGATGGATGGATGATGGATGGATGATGGATGGATGGATGATTGATTGGATGGATGGATGATGGATGGATGGATGATTAATTGGATGGATGGATGGATGGATGATGGATGGATGGATGATGGATGGATGGATGGATGATGGATGGATGGATGGATGGATGGATGATGGATGGATGGATGGATGGATGATAATAGATGGATGATGGATGATAATAGATGGATGGATGATAATAGATGAATGGATGGATGATGGATGGAGGGATGGATGGATGATGGATGAATGGACAATAATGGATGGATGATAATGGATGATGAATGGATGGACAATAATAGATGGATGGATGATGGATGGATGGATGATTAATTGGATGGATGGATGATGGATGGATGATGGATGGATGGATGATTAATTGGATGGATGGATGATGGATGGATGATTAATTGGATGGATGGATAATGGATGGATGGATGATGGATGGATGATTAATTGGATGGATGGATGATGGATGGATGGATGGATGGATGGATGGATGATAGATGGATGGATGATAAGAAAGGATGGATGATGGATGGATGGATGATGGATGGATGGATGGATGATTAATTGGATAGATGGATGATTAATTGGATGGATGGATGGATGGATGGATGGATGGATGGATGGATGGATGGATGGATGGATGGATGGATGGATGGATGATGGATGGATGGATGATGGATGGATGATGGATGATGGATGGATGGATGGTTGATGGATGGATGGATGGATGGATGGATGGATGGATGGATGGATGGATGGATGGATGGATGATAATAAATGGATGGATGATGGATGGATGGATGATGGATGGATGGATGATGGATGGATGATGGATGGATGGATGATGGATGGATGGATGGATGGATGGATGATGGATGGATGATAATAGATGGATGGATGATGGATGATAATAGATGGATGATAATAGATGGATGGATGGATGGATGATTAATTGGATGGATGGATGGATGGATGGATGGATGATGGATTGGATGGATGGATGGATGATGGATGGATGGATGATGGATGGATGGATGGATGGATGGATGGATGGATGGATGGATGGATGGATGGATGGATGGATGATGGATGGATGGATGGATGGATGATGGATGGATGGATGGATGGATGGATGGATGGATGGATGGATGGATGGATGATGGATGGATGGATGGATGGATGATGGATGGATGGATGGATGATTAATTGGATTGATGATGGATGATGGATGGATGGATGATGGATGGATGGATGGATGATTAATTGGATTGATGATGGATGATGGATGGATGGATGATGGATGGATGATGGATGATAATAGATGGATGGATGATGGATGGATGATTAATTGGATGGATGATGGATGGATGGATGGATGGATGATGGATGGATGGATGGATGAATGGATGGATGATGGATGGATGGATGGATGATGGATGGATGGATGATGGATGGATGAATGGATGGATGGATGAATGGATGGATGGATGATTGATGGATGGATGGATGGATGATGGTTGGATGGATGGATGGATGGATGGATGGATGGATGGATGATGGATGGATGGATGGATGGATGATGATGGATGGATGGTTGATGGATGGATGATGGATGGATGATGGATGATAATAGATGGATGGATGATGGATGGATGGATGGATGGATGGATGGATGGATGGATGGATGGAGGGGGGAGAGATGATAATAGATGGATGGATGATGGATGGATGGATGGATGATGATTAATTGGATGGATGGATGGATGGATGGATGGATGATTAATTGGACGGATGGATGATGGATGGATGGATGGATGGATGATGGATGATGGATGGATGGATGATGGATGGATGGATGGATGATTAATTGGATGGATGGATGGATGATGGATGGATGGATGATGGATGGATGGATGATGGATGGATGATGGATGGATGGATGATGGATGGATGGATGGATGATGGATGGATGGATGGATGGATGGATGGATGGATGGATGGATGGATGGATGATGGATGGATGATGGATGGATGGATGATGGATGGATGATGATGGATGATGGATGATAATAGATGGATGGATGATGGATGATGGATGGATGGATGATGGATGGATGGATGGATGAGATGGATGATGGATGGATGGATGATGGATGGATGATGGATGATAATATGGATGGATGATGGATGGATGATGATGGATGGATGGATGATGGATGGATTGGGTGAGGATGGATGATGGATGGATGGATGATGGATGGGATGATGATGGATGGATGATTAATTGGTGATGGATGGATGGATGATGGATGGATGGATGGATGGATGGATGGATGGATGGATGGATGGATGGATGGATGGATGATGGATGGATGATGGATGGATGGATGATGGATGGATGGATGATGGATGGATGGATAGATGATGGATGATGGATGGATGGATAGATGGGTGGAGGATGGATGATGATGGATGGATGGTTGATGGATGGATGATGGATGGATGATGGATGATAATAGATGGATGGATGATGGATGGATGATTAATTGGATGGATGGATGATGGATGGATGGATGGATGATGATTAATTGGATGGATGGATGATGGATGGATGGATATGGATGGATGGATGGATGGATGGATGATGGATGATGGATGGATGGATGGATGGATGGATGGATGGATGATGGATGATGGATGGATGGATGGATGGATGGATGATGGATGGATTGATGGATGATGGATGATTAATGGATGGATGGATGATGGATGATGGATGTATGATGGATGGATGATTAATTGGATGGATGGATGATGGATGGATGGATGGATGGATGATGGATGGATGGATGGATGGATGGATGATGGATGGATGGATGGATGGATGGATGGATGGATGGATGGATGGATGGATGGATGGATGGATGGATGGATGGATGGATGGATGGATGGATGGATGGATGGATGGTGGATGATGGATGAATGGATGGATGGATGGATGGATGGATGGATGGATGATGGATGGATGGATGGATGATGGATGATAATGGATGGATGGATGATGGATGATTAATGGATGGATGGATGATGGATGATGGATGATGATGGATGGATGATTAATTGGATGGATGGATGGATGATGGATGGATGATGGATGGATGGATGATAATAGATGGATGGATGATGGATGATAATAGATGGATGATGGATGGATGGATGATAATAGATGGATGGATGATGGATGGATGGATGATGGATGGATGGATGATGGATGGATGATGGTTGGATGATGGATGATAATAAATGGATGGATGAATGATGAATAAATGGTTGGTCTTTCTCTCTGGAACCTCACAACCATCATCAGTATTTTTATTGATTATTAAAAATTATTGGCATCTAAAAAAATCTACTGTGAGAAAACATCATCATAATTCACATTTTGTCATTAAAGCTGCAGACGTTTTATTGTGAAATCCAGCTGTTGTATATTTTATTGCTGAGTGTCCCAAAGCAGCCTATAGATTTCACATCAAAGATGGTTAGGAGGCAGAGAGAACCAGATGAAATACATAGAATTATAAATATCGCTCAGTAGAAACACAGAGGCTTCCTACAGCCTTCTGCTTCCACTGAAAGAAAAACAAAGAACATAACCAAATGTTTAATATTTCCAGATAAACGTGCGTCCTGCTCGGTGAGACTGTCCCATTAGCTACCTGCTGGCTTTAATCTCAGCGTACTGATGTCTGAATAATGTCCAACCCAGCGGGAGGGGAGTCTGAGACACATTAACAAATGGAGAAGGTGATTCGTTTTCAGCGTATAAAATGGTTTCGGGCTCGGTGTGGTGCTGCTGGCTGCACCGCCCGGAGCCATTTGCAACTGATTTGTAGATTTTATTTGTCTGTTGAACCGTTCGTTTTGTCGAGCAGAGACACAAATTTGTTTGACATGCCATCCACCAAGATGACGATGGTTATTGATTTCTTTTTTCATCTACAGCCTCACATTTGTGAAGTTATGAAGCATTTTTTAAGACCATTTATCAAGAAAAGCTGTTGAGGTAAATTATTTCCTGGAACACTCATGTTGTACTCTGTAGCTTCAGCTTTTCTACAGTTTCTTTTACATGTTTTAACCCTCGGGAGTTAAACGACCTTCTTAACCTTTTATAAGGCAAGTGACCGTATTCAGAGACCGCTGTGGATCAGTGGATAAGGATGGTCATCCACGGATCAGAAGGTCAGCAGTTTGATCCCTCAAAGCTAGCTAAAACAGGATGGGTTGAACAATTTCCCTAAATAGGGCACAGTACATAAAGGATATATTATTACTATTGTTGTTATTATCATCATTATTATTACTATTATTATGTTTGATGACTGGTGTGATCCATTGATAAACCTGAAACTTTTACAGAAAAGTAAAAACTAAGAAAAAAACACAAGGTTTTTAAAAAAAAGTTATTCAAACAGGAGTCATTAAAAATCTGCTGTAGGTCTAGCACAGATGAATACTAAAGGACCACACTGAAAACAGATCACATCTTACCTGTAAACTCATGCTGGATGTCCATACTGATGAATGAGTGATGTGTTAAAGGATGCCACATCTGATGATAATAAAAATCATCAACCTACAGAGGGATTCATTTGAAGCCACCAATAATTTTAAGGTGATAAACTGATGCAGCAGCCTAGTCCAACTAGCTGAAATATCATTTGCAAATAGTTCTCTTTGTATCACCTGTTTGTAGCATCCTGACAACATCAGGGCTGCTGATGAGATGATGGATGGTCTCCTGGAGTATCTCCTCCCAGATCCTGACCATCACTGAGCTCCTCAGTCTGAGGAGCAGCCTGGTGGCGTCAGATGAACCCAAACATGATGTGCCAGAGATTTTCTATTGGATTCAGGTCAGGTCAGTGTGGAGGACAGTTGATGTTATCCATTGCTTCATCCTACAGGAACTGCCTGCATACTCATTCCACCTGAGGCTGGGCATTATCATGAACCAGGAAGATCCCAGGACCTGCAGCTCCAGTGATGGGTCTAACAATGGGTCTAAGGGTTTCATCCTGATACCTGACGACAGTCAGGGTTCCTTCATTTATCCTGTGCAGGTCTGTGTGTTCCTCCATGGATCTGCCTCTCCAGACCAACACTGATCCACCAAATCCTTGAAGTTGAACAATGTAGCAGCAGCATAACCATTCACCATGGCTTCTCCAGACCCTTTCATGTCTGTCACGTGAGCTCAAAGTAAACCTAAACTCGTCTGTTAAAACCACAGGGCTCCAGTGTCGGGTCTGCCAACTCTGGTGTTGTCTCTCTGGTGTTGTCTGGTGAATACATGGAGCTCCATGTTGCAGGCAGTGAGAACAGAGCACACTGGAGGATGGCAGGTCGTCAGGCCACCCTCATGAAGCCTGTTTCTAATGGTTTAGTCACACCAGTGACCTGCTGGAGGTCACCTTGTACGATTCTGGCAGGACTCATCATGCAACAAAGGAGCAGACAGTGGTCCTGCTGGTGGGTTAAGGACCTCTGATGGCCTTGTCCAGCTCTCCTAGTGTAACTGTCTGTCTCCTGGAATGTCCTCTCTTGAGACTGAGCTGTGGAACGCAGCAAACCTGGTAATGGCATGTATTGATGTACCATCCTGGTGGAGTTGGACTGTCTGTGTTATCCTCATAGGGTCCAGGTGTTGCTTCATGCTACCAGCAGTGACCAGCAACAGACTGGCAACCATCTGCTATACCAGGCATTTTCCAGGTAGACCGATGTGCGGTTTAGGAGGACACTTTTTTAAATGTATAACTTGATCTGAGCAGCTCATCAAACCAGGAGATCAACAGCCCAATCAACACTGGGTTGAGCCAATCACATTGTTAAACACCAACCCCTTTCACTCTGGTCCTGCCTGTGTGATGCATTCAGTAACACACAAAACAGCACAATCATACCATGAGACTCCTACTTCCTTTGGCTCAGTGCACTAGTGTGCAGAGCTATGTAGGATGAACGTATCTATTAGAATCTTCTGAGGTGGGTTTTGTGTTTTTGTCTTCTCTCTGTATCCGGAGAAAGCTTTTGTTACAAAAACTTGTTCCATCTGCACTAATGTAGCCCACATGATGGCCAGATGGAGAGGAAACATTTGCCCAAATGGACACAAATGTCCATAATGATGCATGAAGGTTAGCAAAGATTCAATTCATTTAATTAGTTTAGAAGTTTTCTTTAATTCAGCAAATACATCAAATGTGTGCATAGAGTCCATGTTTGGTCATTCTGGGTCACATCCCAGCTGCTGCTGACCAGATCTAGCCTTTTGGAGTTTCTGGAGATGTTTCTGAAAACAGTGATCTACAGATGCTGCTGCAACCTGCAGGTTTGAAAAGAAAAGCAAACACAGAACTTTCATTTCACAACTCAGGATTCAAGCTGATGGTAATTAAAAATGAGCTGCTGCAAAAAATATAAATAAAAACTGTTTTAATAAATGCTAGTCTTGTTCTTTGATAACATTACTGGTAACATTATGAATTGCATGAGAAGTTTTAAAGGCATACTATGCAGTTTTGGCTTGTTTTTAGCACCCCCTAGTGTCCGTTTTAAACCACTGCCATGAAAACGTTAGCATTGTCTTTGCTCAGAAACACCTAAATCTAACTGTTGAAATGTCTCCTCAGCTTTCATTGCTTTCTACTGGAGCAGTTCATCACTCATTCAAAGAAATCAGCTGTGTTCAAGCAGGGAGAGATTTTTAAAAATCAGGAATCATGAGAATAAAAACACTCCAGCGCTAGCATAACAGCTAGCTACATTGGGTTAGCCTAACCCTCGTGAGATACGTGACTTTGTGAGACTTCAGGGCACCGGACCTGAGACTCAGAAGTTGCAACCACTGTATTCTGGATGGGGCTGAGTGAGTTTTCATTAACCCTGTAGGGTCATATTAGCACATAGTGGCTCAAGAAATAAACATTTTAAATACGAAAAAGTTACATAGTGTGCCTTTGTTTATGAATTGTCAAATGATCCTTCTTAAGCCTCAATGACAGAAAAACCCATAAGACCTGAAAACATAGAGGAGTTGGATCTGAACCGTCAGAGGTCACAAACCAAATATCAGTGCAGTCGGGTTAACACCTCCATCTCCATCTATCATGATAATTCTGTTTTTACATAAATCAGCTCTACTGGTCGTCTTTCACATCTATCTGTGGTTTTCCTGTAAACTTTTCACAGAAAATAAGATCTTATGACTTGTCAGCACCAGGACTTTGTAAAATATTTTTTTGAAATGTTGCATTTATGGATACAAGTGTGTTTTCCTAACAGCGACGATGTGTAATTCAGCTTCTCAGGCTTTCTTCTAGTGTCACATACTGTAGCATTACAGCCACCTAAGGAGTGTGAATAGATGAGGCTGCATTAACATCTTTAGCCCAGGCTAATGTCTGTGACCCACCCCAGACAGGTTCATGACCCACCGTCACTGTTTTAGATGAATCCTTTGTCGACAGTTCTGTCCCGTCTGAGTATTAATTCCAGATGAAAAGTGATGAGACGAGGTTCTGAAGTCTGGTCCAACCCGATTACCGGGGCAGTAACGGGCTCAACGAGGCCAGGCTGCAGGTCGAGGCCAGACTGGGTTCGCTGGTTTTCACTCAGCGGAGCAAATCAACAGAAAGAGAGGAGATAATAAAGAAACAAATGAAAGGAAGTTCCCAACGCGGCCGTGGATATCTGGAGAGCAGCGCGATACTGGTGCTTTAGGTAATAGACCAAGCCCTGATATGCTATTCCAGTTAATCGTCTAATTCAGTCTCTAGCCTGCTCTCGCCAGGTTATAGCCCTATCCCTGCCACAGCCTATTCACAGAGATAATAAACGAGCACGGCGATGGGCTGTATATCCGTCCTCAGGCTGATAAGACGCCAGCAGGGAAATGAAATTCTGCTTTTGCAGAAACATTATGATTTATGGATTGGGAGCACGGTGCTGGTGGCCTGCACCGTCACACCAGCTCGCCTATCTGTGTGTGTGTGTGTGTGTGTGAGGAAAGAGTAATGTGCACATATTCTATGATATAAGCATGTGTGTTACAGAATGTAGTGTCCATTGTTTGAATGTGTGTGTCTGAGTGTGTGTGACACAAAGCCCAGTTAGCCATTAGCTCGTTTAACCTGAAAAGGCTTCAAAGCATCTCAAGTTGTTTCTCTGAAAAATCAACCTACTGCATTTATTGATTGGGAGGTCACATGATTCAATTTATTCAATACAATAATAATAACAACAACAATAAAAAAATTTATAACAACAACAATAATAATAATAAAAATAATAACAAAAATTATAAGAAAAAAGAGCTAAGGTTAGATGAGATATGACGTTGCCTGGATGCACAGAATATTGTCTTAGACAGGATGAAAAGTCATACAGAACAACTTTAATAAAGACTGCATATTAAGATATTAAATTTAAGGTAATTTATTGAAAATAAAACTAACAAAACAACATGAAATATAAAAATATACATTTAAATTAATAATAATGATAATAATAAATAAAATAGCAACCATGAATAATAAATACATGAAATCAACGACCCAAACCTGACTTCTTCTGAACCTGCTTCATCCCGTTCAGGGTCACAGGGGGCGGAGCCTATTCCGGAGGCTGACCTGGTTCCAGTCAGAACAGTGATAGCTAATGCTAATCAGTTCTAATGGCACCATGATGACGATCAGCATGGAAACAGATGTAAATTCTAAATAAATGGTTGAACTTTATTGACATATTTTAACTCTAAAAAGTCAGTGTTTTAAAAAAATAAAACTATTATCAGGGTGGGTCTTATTGTTAACAGAAACTGGAGATTTGATGCAAAAATAGTTTGAATAATAAAGACTTCATATAGGATGTGTTGATGTGCAAGATCCTCATCATTCTGCAGCTCCTTCAACTCCTTTGTGTGTCTGTGTGTGTGTGTATGTGTGTGTGTGCGCGCATGTGTGTGTGTGTGTGTGTGTGTGTGTGTGTGTGTGTGTGTGTGTGTGTGTGTGTGTGTGTGTGTGTGTGTGTGTGTGGTGTAGGAGTGAGGGCAGTACCACTCATTTGATCTCGGGGTCAGACCACTTGACCTCTGACCTCCTGGAGGTCTCGGAGGACTGAAGATGGCTTTGGTCTTCCTCCAGTCTTTGATTTGTGGTGAGCAGTGAACCTGCTGCAGCAGAACCACTGAGACTGGACCTGATGCCACGGACCCTGACCCCAAAACGAGCCTGAAGCCAGACTACGAGCCCCGAGGTGGGGGGTGGGAGACCAACCATCACGGACCCACAGACTGAGGCCTGAAGCTTTAAAATGATGTTTAAATTCAACTGATCTGCGGTAGAGAGAAGACTAAAGGTCAGAGGTCAATCTACCCCACCTCCAGCTGCTCGCTTTACTCTGTAGAAACTAAAAATACTCCGTTGATTTTATTACTCTGAGACTCTGGAGTCTGAATGTGTCTATTATCTAATGGATGGATGGATGGACAGAAGCCTGCTTCTCTCAGCCAACGAGAGCTGTAGCTCTGTCAGCATTCCAGAACTCTTGTGATGCATCATGGGAAACTGATGTGTTAAAACCCTAATGAAGCGTAGGTTTTGATTGATTTTTTTCTTTTCGTGAACCCTGAAGAGTTTAAAGACCTTCAGCGTGTCGGGGGGAGTTCAGCAGCACCCGAAGATCAACACACTTCATCTGTTTGAATGAAAAACCAACGTTTCTTTTCCTTCTTCTCTTCCACTTGACTTCGTGGCATCATTAGTTCCAAAGAACAATCCAAAGTGATTGTCCAACTGTTCCTGGTCCTTCTCCTCCTGACCTCACTAACTAGCTCCTGGTCCCTCCTCGTGTTCAGCTCCAGAAGCTCCAGGCGAGCTCCTGAACTCCACTCTGATCTCTTCATTCCTCCGTCTTCATCCTCTCTTTTCACTTCCATGTCTTTACATTTGTCTTGGCTCCCTTTCCTCTCATTCCCACATTCCTCCTCCCCCTGCCTCCCCTCTCATCTCTGTCGCCGTTGGCAGCCTATTTAAATGCTCCATTGGAGAAGGATTAAGGTTTATGCAAGGTCAGTGTGGGATGTGATAATTATAATCACAGCTTTTTGCCTGGCCAATGACGGCCATTTGTTATTCTCAGCTCAGTGGCTTCAGAAGCCCCTGGGGGGGGCGGCTGGTGGGAGGTGTTGACAAGAGGCTGCTGATTTACCGCGCCTCCCCCTCCTCCCCCCTCCTCTCCTAGCAGCTGAGCATTTCCCTGCTCTCACTCTCTTTCTCTCCATCTCCTCATCCCACACTCGTCTCCTCAGCCCTTCTCCTGGTGGATTCCTCCTGATGTCTCCTTACCTCCTTCTCACCTGAACTTCCCTCTCTTCAGTCGAGGACATGCCTGCAGGAAAGTGTTTCCACTTTCGGGAGAACCCACCAGATAGGGATGGGCAACATTGTACCGTTTGTTGAAAAAAATCAGAAACATTTGCCAAGGTGAAAATGTGTCATCTGGTGATGATACAGTCCAGATCAAAAGTTTAAGATCACTTGAAACATGGCAAAAAATCGTATTTTGCATGGTTGAACCTTAACAAGAGACTAACATTTTTTTAACAGGAACAGGCTGTTTTAGAGCTGGTCAAAAGTTTAGGACCACACCTCCAAAAAACCTGTAACCCCCCAAAACAAATGAACTCAGTACTGAGTAGCTCCACCGTTAATGTTGATCACTTCAGAAATTGGATGCAGCATGCTTGATGTAAGCATTTCCATGAGGTGAGTGGGAACATTTCTCCAAGTGGTGAAAATGGCTGCACGAAGGCCATCTACTGTCTGGAACTGTTGTCCATTTTTGTCAACTTCCCTTGCATCCATCTCTAAAGGTTCTCAGTTGGATTTAGATCAGGAGAACATGCAGGATGGTCCAAAAGACTGATGTTTTTCTCCTGGAAGAAGTCCCTTGTCCTGAGGCATTGTGTACTGTAACCTTGTCCTGTTCCAGTGGTTACCACGCAGACGAGGACCCTCGGTCATGAGGGATGTTCTCTGCAACATCTGGACAGAGTCAGCAGCCGTTTGACGCTCCTGCACCTCCTGAAGCTCAATCGTTCCACTAAAGGAAACAGCACCCCAGACCATTATGGCACCCCCTCCACCGTGGTGTGTAGAAAACACCTCAGGTGGGATTTGCTCGTCATGCCAGTAACGCTGGAAACCATCAGGATCATCAAGGTTACAGTTTTTCTCGGAGAATAAAACTGTCTACCGCCTTTCAATGTCACATGTTTGGTGCTCTCTGACAAAGTCCAAACGGTCAGTTCTCTATCATTCAAGGAGACGAGGCCTTTATTGTTGATGAAGCCCTCCCACACCCTCACTCCCATTTCTTCTTGTTATGTTGAAGCTCTACTTGGAAGATCCAACGAAAATATAAATTTTTTTTCATGTTTCGAGTGGTCTTAAACTTTTGATGGGGCATGGGCGTAGATTTGGCATGGACGGAGGTGACGTGTCCCCAACAATACCCAGCAATTGCTGAATTGTCCCCACCAATAATTCGATCCAAGTGTGCAGAAATAGCGCTGCATCCCCACCAGTCTTGGGACTAACGCGTTATTAAGTAACGTGTTACAGTAACTACATTACTATTGCGGTAACGAGCACGGTAGCGCGTTAGTATGCCAAAATCAGGAACGCATTTCTCGTTACTGGGATTTATAGAGGCTCGTTATTCGTTACTTTGTGTCAGGCGCCAGCAGGGAAAAAAAAGGAGGTCGTGAATCGCTCCCCGCTCACCTGAGTGCTCCTCCATGAAACCTGCAGAATGGCGGAAACTCCAGAGCCTGAGAACACTCGGCGATCGAAGCCGCCATGAGCTGCAGATCTGATGTTCCTGCTTCATAATTCCACTCGCCATACTGCTCAGGTGTGGATCAGCTTTGCGCACGTTCTCCTCCAACCTCTGCGCCTTTTCCGATGCGGCAGAATGGAGCTTGGATGGGAGCAAGACACCCAGGAACCGGGTCTTCAACTCAAACACCAGGCTGATCTAGTTCAGTCCAGTCCTGGTCTGAAGTGGCTCGAATCAGAAACGCCAGCAGTTCCAGATTCACTGTCGCCTCATCTGGAGTTCTCCAATCATGTCTCATCTTTATCAAATAAAGTTTCAAACTTTCCACCTGACAACACGGCAGACCCTGCTGCAGCTGATCATACTGCGCTCTCCTCTGAGCGGCGTCTCATCCGCCGGGCCGAGGCTGAGTCATCCGAACACAGCAGGTGATAAAAGCTTCATCGGACCCAGCACTGCATACGCACATCACGCACTGTGCGTAAGGCACCATTTTCCCAGGTGGGCACCAAAACATTTCAGGCTCGTGAAAAATCCTATTGATAGTGATCATAATAACGAAATGTTTCAAATAAATCAGTGTATAGAAGGGCCGAACCGTCAAACTCTGTGTTTTAAAGGATTCTTGAATATTAATGCGTGTTGGTGCTTATGAGCCAGTGGAAACGGCGCGCCGCATCCAAAGTGCGTTTGTTGGATGACAGCTGCGCCAAACTAAAGAGGCACAGAGCACCACCAAACCGCCGTCCTGCGCGCGCTGCGCCCAAGTTTGTCCACTTGGCCAGTGACAAATCTTCCGTACATCTAGCCACAAGAACATGAGGCCAGGACTCCCTGATGATCGCATTACGCACGGAGATCCGTGGCCAGGCTGGAGCGTTTGCGCTCTGTGCGTCCTGGTCTGCCCGTTTGACTCGTTTTT
Organism: Callopanchax toddi; assembly: GCA_006937965.1. Lineage (NCBI taxonomy): Eukaryota > Metazoa > Chordata > Actinopteri > Cyprinodontiformes > Nothobranchiidae > Callopanchax > Callopanchax toddi. The sequence continues at coordinate 559,224 of SSNR01000012.1, forward strand.
GGCTCAACACTCGACACGCATGCTGCAGCATCGCTGCGCTGAGCTGTTATTTTTAACTAGAGCGCTGGACATCAGCTCGGCACAGATCAGTACCGTCCTGTCACTGAGCTAAAAACACCTGAATGGGTTTGGATCCAGATCTGGGTTTCCCCTCAGACCTGGTCTAAATGAAACCAAGGTGAAACTGATGGAGTCCAGTCAGCATCACCTGGGTTTAGCTGCTTTTATACAGTTTTAGATGAAACACTGAGTTCAGTCTGGTTACAGTTTTTTTCCTTGTTCTGAACTTGTCAGTGGAAACAAAGTGAACTAGTTCACCTGGTTAGTTAACTGGAGTCGAGCATCCTGGACAACAGATTGTTACATCACTGTATGAAGCTCACAGTCATCAGCTGAGAAGCTGTGCAGCTTAAAACAGTTGTTTAGACGACTAAACACATCTACGGTAATTTACTGAATACATGCAGCTCATCTTCAGTCTGAAGTTACAAGCGCTTCATACATCTTCCTCCTCGAAATACAATTGAACGCAGCAGGACTTTTTAAAAAAAATTCATTATTTATAACAAAGTTACTTTCCCTAGTAACTAGTTACTTTGAATGTAACGAGTAACTTAAAGTAACTGAGTTACTTTTTAAAGAAGTAACTAGTAATGTAACTAAGTTACTATTTTAAAGTAACTTACCCAACACTGATCCCCACCAATAATACGTGCAGCCCAGCAGACTGAGGTGCTGTCCTGCTTGCTATACACAGACCTGTGTCCAGGGGAAGGACAGGTGTCTGGATCGATCGGTGCAAGCCCCGTGCTGAGCCACCTACGCTGACGGCACCTGCCCTGGGTATGGATGTGGACCGGGCTGGACCGGCCATCGAGCATTTTCCCGGTGAGGTAACTTTGTGCCATACAGTTTCTGGTGAACATACCAAAGCTTTGTTTACAGCCACCAAGAAATGCAAGGAAGGAGAGAAGGAGTGTTGGGTAAAGTACACATGATGAATCAGCTGGTAGCACGGTTAGTATTTAGCTAACACTCATGATAAAAAAGCATCAGGAACTAAAAGCGTTACATGAACGGCTGCTTCATAACAACATGACAAGACTAAAGATCTAATAGTTGGTTTCTGATCAGCAGAGGAAAAGTTTGACCTGCAGCAGCACCAGTAGGTTATGGCAAGCTCCTATTACAGATCTACTATTATCACATTGTCCCAAACCTAGTACAAGTACTTACAGCTGAGTACTTGCTGATAGTGAATACAAACAAATGCCACTGACCTAAAGCATGGTTTGGTACAAGAGAAAAAAAAAAGCACAATACTAGATTTGCATTGTTTTCATAAACAGACACTAACGTTGGTTTAAAGCAGTAGGTCAGCAACAGGACAGGATCTGTCAACTGGTTCCTTCACTATAAAATAAAAAGTCACATTATTCTGTGATTTTCATTCAATCTGAGCTGAAAACAGAGTCCTAAAGGTCAGGGGTCAAATCAAAAGTTTGATCACCTCTAGAAAGCTTTCTTTCTGAGTTAGAAAATGTTACATAAGAAGGAGTTCAGTTATCTGATCTGGACTAGATGTGAAATTAAAAGTAAAGCAAAACTGAATAACATCTAATGTTACACCCTAAATAAAATATGAAACACACACACACACACACACACACACACACACACACACACACACACACACACACACACACACACACACACACACACACACACACATAACTTCTCATATGGTGAGTCCTAGTGTGGGGAAATGACTCTGATGAACCAATAAATACACCAATGACATGCCACAGAGGTTCAAAGGGTGTTTGATTGTATAACAGATTTCCATACCTGCACTGGTCTTGGATTTTTAAGCTTCTGCATGTCACTCTGAAGCAGTACATTGACCAACCCTAGCTTAACCCTGCTGTTTGATGTAGAGTGTTTTCTGTTATAGCTGTTAGCTAAAGAGAACATGCTACAGCATTGGGAGCACCAATCAGACTGGTACTTTACCTGAATCAAACATCGGTACTATGAGGTTCTATACTAAGATTGACTTCATCTCTTCCAGAGTTTACTGCAGAATTTACTGCTGTTTCCCACTGAAACCTAACTGAGTGTAACCTAGTGAACTAGCCCGTCAGTTCTGCTCTGCACACTTTGGTCTAGCCACGCTCCATTGGAACCTCTGCAGCCCACTGATTGGTCCTGTCAGTCTCGTACCGGGCCAATCACAGTGCTCTAATGGTTTGGTGGGCGGGATTAGCCAATGATGGCAGAGGCAGAGCTCTGAGTCCGACTCAAAATTTAAACATGGCGGCAGCTCTGGCTCTGCGTTAGTTTGAAACAGCTTGTCATCAGTTTTGGATGCTTTAGATTTGGGCTTTTCTTTACGACATGAACAGACAGAGGCAGTTAAAGCGGCTCTCTGGAGCATTTTTCTCTGTATCAAAGTTTTCTAAATGTTTTAAATGATATTTCAGGTCTAAACTATGATCTATGGGTTGAGTTCCACAACATCTGTCATTCTGATGAAGACCCTCCTTCCTCCTAGAGACCCCTTTCCATTATTTCTTGCCGCCGACATTTTTCAGCCAATGAAATTCAAATTTCTGCATTGTCTGAACATGCACGCGCATCGACCAAACCTGTACCAGTAGGGGGCGCTGTCGTAAAGGACGCTCCGTGTGTTTCTCTGCCGTCTCAGCCGTTCACTGAGGACTCACGGCTCATTTCTACTAAAAACCTACCCATTCTCCAGATAAAGATGGATTTATTTTTACTTTTAAACCTTTCACCTCACAGAATGGCAAGGCTTGACAGGGTTATGCGTTTATTTTGGTCAGAAAGTTCATCCAGGGCCGAGTCAAGTTCAGCTTCAGAGTCCAGCAGCAGCTCTCTGCTAACAGAGCTAATATCAGAAGCAGCAGGGACAGAGAGGGCTCATCAGACCCTCGTAGTGTTGGAATAAGAGTTGTGAACTGTGAGTGATTAAACCCTACACATTGAGCTGTACAGTTCATGTCCGAAGTATATGCGCCACGTGCACGCGTGCACACGCGACCGGAGGCGCGTGTCGAGATGTTTTGAGGAGGAGCCTTTGGACGCTAGATTCAAAAACTGCTCTCCTGATGAAATCCTCCGGAGTGCCGCTTTAAGTCTTTTATTTTGAAAAAGGATTTATTGGCCGCTTTGCAGACAGGAGCGAATTTCCTAAGTGTAAACTGGCTGAGGTAGCCAATGCCTTTCTCGCCCAGTAGCGCTAGCTACCTCGGACCCATCTACTTTTAGGACATTCGCCAATGGCACGGTACACGGTAAAAGTTTAATCTACCAGCTGGTTCCGGTTGTCGCTGAGCGGCTCTGATTAGTCCTAGCGCTATCCAATAGCATGTGAAGATAGTTTGATTGACAACCGCAGATCCCGCCCCTATGAAAGAGTCGTTTCAATGAGTCGTGGCCAGACTATATATCCACATATATAGTCTGGCTTGCCAGGCTAAACTGAGAGCTAAGCTAATTATTGGTTCTGTGGTTTCTAAATACTTTTATGAGTATGAGTACAAAACCTATGTATTGGACTGAAACCTGATGTTGGTATTACGGTAGTATTGGGACGTCCCTAGCTGTTATATCATATAATCACTTAGAAAAACTTTATGGCAGACCATTTGTGTATTTATTGGTTTGTCAGTCTTATCCCACACCAGGACTTAGCTAGCTGAGAGGTTTGGTGTCAGTGGGGTTGCAGGGAAGTTGATTTCTGGAGTTGATCTGAGTTCCTTGTGACTGTATGACTTTGACCAGATGAAAACAACAGATTGTTAGTATTATTTTTCTCTATTTGAAATGAGAACATGCTTCTAGCCAAAAGTATTGTGGTAAATTGAAATAAAGATATATCTTAACTTTTATTGTTGTCGTGATAAATGCTACAATGTATCGCAATAAAAATGTAAGCCAATGTTGCTCATCCCTACCACCAGAGGGAGGAAAGGTTCTGAATGCATAGACAAAAAACAAGAAAAGCAGTCATATCTGTTAGCTAAGATGCCATGGAACAGACTGAATATCACATCTTCCAATAAATTATTTAGGATTCATATTCAGCATTCTCCAGCCTGATGCTTGACGCTGCAGGCTGAACCAGGGTTTTCAGTCTATGTTGCCTATTTTGGAGCCACGATACAGCATACCATCTCAAAGATCTATTTAGTGACTCAGCCATTCCCAAACTGAACAATGAGACCAAAAATAATGTCATGGAATCACTGTCCTGCAATCTTCCTTATTTATTTTTGAAGGAGGGCAATTGTGTATGTTGTTCAAATTAATTAGAAGACCATAAACATTATTTTGTATGAAAGCTGTGATTTCATTACAGTATTTTGTTATTTAAATGATTGCATTATGTTTTAATAATTAAAGATAATGGAAGTAAATTCATGTTGGGTTATTACAAATGCTTTTCTTCAAAAGTAACACATAGTCACATGGCAGGAAGGTCAGGGGGAAGAACAATGTATCCAGATGCGTCAATTGTTTTATTATCGCATCACAGCGCTCCAAACCGTAATTAAATCACGAGGACCCTGAAGGTTCCCACCCTAGTCTGAACATCTGGACTCTACAGTCCTCTGTCTCTATTCTTCCTTGCAAAAACAGTTCTAACAGGTTGGTGGATCATCAGGGTGTTAACAGCCCTTTTCAAATCAAATCCAGACACCAACTGAGGTCTGAACTTTGACTCTGTTAGTCCAGAACCTCCACCTTGTCTTCAAACCATTTCTGTGCATCTTTAACTGGATGCTTCCTCAGGTCATTGTCTGGCTGGACAATAAATCTTCTCTTGTGGATAGAATCAAACTTTCCTCCAGGTTTTCTCTATATTTTGATGTATCCATTCTACCTTCTACCTTTACCAGCCTTCCAGGTGTCTGCCAAACATAGTGTCTTGTCTGATGGACAAAAGCTCCATTTTGGTCTCATCAGACCAGAGAACTCTCTTCTACTTAACCATGGCATGGAGTCTCCAACATCACTTTTAGCAAACTGTAGTCAAGACTTAATTTGAGATTTCTATATTTCCACATGCCATATACTTGATAATGGATTTAGCTGAAGTCCAGGGTATGTTCAGTGTCTTTTAAAGGTCTATCTATCATCCCCTGACTTTTCTAAATTCTTTCAAGCACATTTCTGATTTTCTTGGAGGTTCATCTGTCTTCATGCTGTGATGGTAGCCATGAATACTGATGAAACAGTGATTGGACCTTCAGACAGAGGTGTCTTCATACTTCAGTCACTGAGACACAGTCACTGACCTCAGGTGACCTCCACTCCACTAAATGTAAGACTACTAGCACCAATTGGTTGGACCAATGCTGAATTAGATCAGACCCTTTATAGAGAATAAATATAATGCAATCACGTATTTTAAGTTCACAGGTTTGGTATGTGGCCCTGTGATGGACTGGTGACCCGTCCAGGGTGTCCCCTTCCTCTCGCCCCCTGACCGCTGGAGATAGGCACCAGCTCCCCCGCGACCCTCTGTGGAGGATGAAGCGGTTAAAGAAAATGGGTGGATGGATGGATGTTTGGTATGCATGCCTTTGTTGTGACTTTGTCTCCGGGGTTGGGGGGTGGGGTGGAAGGGGTGACAGTGGTGCAGCTCTATGGCGTGGTTCCAGGGCCAAAATGAGGACTATTGAGCCCCCTGCTGTGGCTATGTCCATGTAGTAGGAGACTATATCCATAGAAGCGCAGTTATTGGTGCTGGCTGTAGCCTCACCAAATAGGCTATATCCTCTGACCTTTGACCTCTGCTGACCATCACAACAATAATCCATCTTTTTCCCAATAACTTGGAATACATTCACTCTTGGATTATGTTTAACCTGAATCAAGATCCCTACAGGTGTTCAACTGTCCACTTTCAGGTGTCCATCTCCCAGATGACCTTAACTGGACACTAACTGGTCTAATAAAACACTCTCTGTAAAGGAGTCTCTTCTTTAACACCAAATGACTGGTGTTCCAACTGTAATCTCTTGTTTACAGAACATTCTCTGTAGTGTTCCTGCTCCAAGGACATCCACACACTCAAAGTGTTATAATGCTTCTCTGCTATTTCATGCATTTCTACCATTATAATGTGAGTCTTAACGGGCGGAAGTCATGTGACTTGGTAACTCCCTCACAGTCCCTTGTCCAATCAGAACGATTCACAACTCCACTAACTCAGTTCTGATTAGTACACTTAATATCTTCTGATTGGTTAAAATTTAAGATAACTCGTGTCAAAACTAATACTCAGTTCCGGTACGAGTCAGTCTTGTCTTGTCTTGACAGTCTTGTCGAGTCTTCATTCAGTCTCAGTCTTGGTCTGAGCTACAGCCTGAATGCAGTTGGAGCTGCTATGCTGCTATCTTAGCTGAACCCTTATCAGCTTTGAACAAGGCCTCTCGTCTCTCCCTCACCACGGGAAGATCAGAAATGAGTTCAGCATGGCTGCTGAAATGCCTCCCTTGCTGATCCGGACGTATCCACGGACCGTCCGGCGAGGTCCTCGGCGGCCACGCCTTCCAGGACCA